>JAREIS010000278.1:0-117500 GCA_030060385.1 Muscicapa striata striata | reverse complement strand
TAATTTTTTAAAAAAATTATTTATTTCAATCTTTTTTTATTTCACTTAAATTTTTTATTGAATTTTTTAAAAAAATATTTATTTCAATCTTTTTTTAATTCTTACTTAAATTTTTATTTAATTTTTAAAAAATATATATTTATTTATTTCAGTCTCTTTATTTCTTCCTTAAATTTCTTATTTAATTTTTTAAAAAAAAATTATTTATTTATTTCAATCTGTTTTTATTTCTTCCTTAAATTTTTTATTTAATTTTTTTAAAAATTATTCCCAGAATTCCCAGAATTCCCAGGATTCCCAGAGTTCCCAAGATTCCCAGAATTCCCAGAAATCACAGAATTCCCAGAATTCCCAGAATTCCCAGAATTCCCAGAATTCCCAGAATTCCCAACAGGAACAGGAAAAGCTGGAACTGTTTAATTTGGGAAAAGTTTAATTTGGGAAAACTGGATCTGCTTAATTTGGGAAAAGCTGGATCTGATTAATTTGGGAAAAACTGGATCTGATTAATCTGGGAAAATTGGATCTGATTAATTTGGGAAAAACTGGATCTGATTAATCTGGGAAAAACTGGATCTGATTAATTTGGGAAAATTGGATCTGATTAATTTGGGAAAACTGGATCTGATTAATCTGGGAAAAACTGGATCTGATTAATTTGGGAAAATTGGATCTGATTAATTTGGGAAAAGCTGGATCTGATTAATTTGGGAAAAAGTGGATCTGATTAATTTGGGAAAACTGGATCTGATTAATTTGGGAAAAGTTGGATCTGATTAATTTGGGAAAATTGGATCTGATTAATCTGGGAAAACTGGATCTGATTAATTTGGGAAAACTGGATCTGATTAATTTGGGAAAAGCTGTTTCAGGGCAATTTTAACAAATGAACCAATGAATTAAGGGCAGGAAAACCAGGAATTCTAATTTCTGGAAAGCAAAAATATCAGGAATTTTTTGGGAAAGATGGAAAATGAGGAAAACCTCCTTTTGGAGGTTTTGTGTCACTGTCATGCAGGGCAGGGGAGGGGTGAGGAAAGTTCTGGAAAAATCTTGGATAAATCCAGGTGAGAAATGTGGATTTAACCACCAAGTCCTGGAAAGAGCTCAGGGAAAAATCTGGAAAAATCTTGGATTAATCCAAGGATCTGAAAGGAGCTCAGGGAAAATTCTGGGAATATTTTGGATAAATCCAAGGTACTGGAAGGAGCTTGGGGAAAATTCTGGGAATATTTCAGATAAATCCAGGTGAGAAATGCGGATTTAACCACCAAGTCCTGGAAAGAGCTCGGGGAAAATTCTGGAAAAATCTTGGATTAATCCAAGGATCTGAAAGGAGATCAGGGAAAATTCTTGGAAAATTTTTAATAAATCCAGATGGGGAATGTGATTTTAACCACAGGATGAAAATGCTGGAAGGAGCTCAGGGAAAATTCTGGAAAAATCTTGGAAAAGTCCAGGTGGGAAATGTGGATTTAACCAGAAGATGCTGGAAGGAGCTCAGGGAAAATTCTGGAAAAATCTTGGATTAATCCAAGGATCTGGATGAGCTCAGGGAACGTTCTGGGAATATTTTGGATAAATCCAAGAAGCTGGAAGGAGCTTGGGGAAAATTTGGGGAATATTTTGGATAAATCTGGGTGAGAAATGCAGATTTAACTCCAAAGTGCTGGAAGTTCTGGAAAGATCTTGGATAAATTCAAGGATCTGAAAGGAACTCAGGGAAAATTCTGGGAATATTTTGGAAAAATCCAAGGTATTGGAAGGAATTCAGGGAAAATTCTGGAAATATTTTGGATAAATCCAAGAAGCTGGAAGGAGATTGGGGAAATTTTGAGGAAAAATTGGGGGAAAACTGGGGGAAATTGGAATGAAATTGGTAAAAATGGGGGGAAATTGGGGGAAAACTGGGGGAAATTTGGAGGAAAATTGGGGAACAAAATTGGGGGGAAATTGGGAAAAAAATTGAGTTAATTGGGGAAAAAAGGGGGATTGGGGGAAAATTGGGGAAATTTGAGGAGGAAATTGGGGAAAAAATTGGGGAGAAAATTGGGGGGGGGAAATTGAAATGAAATTGGGGGAAAATGGGGCGAATTGGGGGAAAATTGGGAAAAATTGGGGGAAAATTGGAAAAAAATGGGGGAAAATTGGGGAAAAACTGGGTAAATTTGAGGAGGAAATTGGGGGAAATTTGAGGGGAAAATTGGGGGGAAAATTGGAGGGAAAAGGGAGGGAAAAAAAGGGGAAGGGAGCGAGAAGAAAGGCCGGGAGAAAAAGGGAAGCTGGGGATGAGCACGGGGCCGGGGAGGGGGGAGGGGAGGATTAATTACCATATTCAAATCTAATTAATTCCCCTTTGCATAAAAAGGCCACGGGCCGGGCGTGGGAGCGGCCCCGCAGATGGAGTCTCAGGAAAAGAGAAACGGCCTCGGGCTGCGGCCATGTCGGAGAGGAGGAGGAGGAGAGGGAGGAGGAGGAGAGGAGGAGGAGGAGGAGGAGGAGGAGGAGGAGGAGGAGGAGGAGGAGGAGGAGGAGGAGGAGGGAGAGGGAGGAGGAGGAGGAGGAGGAGGAGGGGAGGAGGAGGAGGAAAAGCAGAGGAAAGAGAGGGAAAGGGAGGAGGAGAGGGAGGAGGAGGGAGGAGGAGGAGGAGAGGAGGAGGAGGAGGAGGAGGAGGAGGAGAGGGAGGAGGAGGAGGAGGAGGAGGAGGAAAAGCAGAAGAAGGAGGGAAAGGAGGAGGAGAAGGAAGAAGAAGAAGAGGAGGAGGAAAAGGAGGAGGAGAAGGAAGAGTAGAAGGAAAAGCGGAAGAAAGAGGAGGAGGATGAGGAGGATGAGGAGGATGAGGAGGAAGAAGAGGAGAAGGACGATAAGGAGGATGAGGAAGAAGAGGAGGATGAGGAGGATGAAGAAGAAGAGGATGAGGAGGAGGAAGAGGAAAAGCAGGAGGAGAAGGAAAAGGGAGAGGAGAAGTAAAAGGAGGAAGAAGAGGAGGAAAATGGGGAGGAAAAGGGGGAGGAGGATGAGGAGGAAAAAGAGGAGGAAGAAGGAGGAAGAATCCCAAATGCCATCGCTCCAGGAACACCCCGGGGTCCCCATCCACACCCCACACACCGAGTGACATTTTCAGCTTTTCCGTTTCCAGAATTTCCATTTCCAGAATTTCCATTTCCAGAATTTCCGTTTCCAGCCACGAGCCTGGAGGTGACACCTCAGGGGCACAGAACGTTTTCCTGGTGGTTTTTGGGGTTCAGGTTCCTGTGTGGGATGAACCCTCCAGCACATTGCACCCCGACCCCACATCCCTCTTTCCCAGAACATTTCCCTGACCCTTTTTAGGGTTCAGGTTCCTGTGTAGGATGAGCCCCTGAGCCCAACCCCACATTCCTCTTTCCCACAACATTTCCCTGCTGCTTTTTAGGGTTCCTGTGTAGGACGAATCCTCCAACGGGTTCCATTCCAGCCCCACATCCCCAAATCCCTCTTTCCCAGAACATTTCCCTGAGGGATTTTAGGGCTCCTGTGCAGAATGATCCTTCCAGCAGCTTCCACCCCAACCCCAAATCTCTCTATCCAAGAACATTTTCCTGCTGGTTTTTAGGGTTCAGGTTCCTGTGTAGGATGAGCCCCTCAGCCTGACCCCAAATCCCTCTTTCCCAGAACATTTTCCTGCTGGTTTTTAGGGTTCAGGTTCCTGTGTAGGATGAACCCCCAGTGGGTTCCATCCCAACCCCACATCCCCAAATCCCAGAACATTTTCCTGACACATTTTGGGGTTCAGGTTCCTGTGTAGGATGAACCCCCCAGTGGGTTCCACCCTGACCCCAAATCTCCACGTTATCCAGAACATTTTCCTGCCACTTTTGAAGATTCCCATGTAGGATGAGCTCCTCGGCCTGACCCCAAATCCCTCTTTCCCAGAACATTTTCCTGGTGGTTTTTAGGGTTCAGGTTCCTGTGTAGGATGAGCCCCTCAGCCTGACCCCAAATCCCTCTTTCCCAGAACATTTCCCTGAGGGATTTTAGGGCTCCTGTGCAGAATGATCCTTCCAGCAGCTTCCACCCCAACCCCAAATCTCTCTATCCAAGAACATTTTCCTGCTGGTTTTTAGGGTTCAGGTTCCTGTGTAGGATGAGCCCCTCAGTGGGTTCCACCCCAACCCCACATCCCCAAATCCCAGAACATTTTCCTGACGCTTTTTGGGGTTCAGGTTCCTGTGTAGGATGAACCCCCCAGCCTGACCCCACATCTCTCTATCCCAGAACATTTCCCTGACCCTTTTTAGGGTTCCCGTGCAGGATGAACCCCTCAGTGGGTTCCATCCCAACCCAATATCCCCAAATCCCAGAACATTTCCCTGAGGGATTTTAGGGTTCCCGTGCAGGATGAGCCCCTCAGTGGGTTCCACCCCAACCCCACATCCCCAAATCCCAGAACATTTCCCTGACCCTTTTTAGGGTTCCCGTGCAGGATGAACCCCTCAGTGGGTTCCATCCCAACCCCACATCCCCAAATCCCAGAACATTTTCTGACACTTTTTGGGGTTCAGGTTCCCGTGCAGGATGAACCCCCCAGCCTGACCCCAAATCCCTCTTTCCCAGAACATTTCCCTGAGGGATTTTAGGGTTCAGGTTCCTGTGTAGGATGAGCCCCTCAGCCTGACCCCAAATCCCTCTTTCCCAGAACATTTTCCTGGTGGTTTTTAGGGTTCAGGTTCCTGTGTAGGATGAACCCCTCAGCCCAACCCCAAATCTCTCTATCCCAGAACATTTTCCAGAGGGATTTTGGGGTTCAGGTTCCCGTGCAGGATGAACCCCTCAGCCTGACCCCACATCCCCAAATCCCAGAACATTTCCCTGAGGGATTTTAGGGTTCAGGTTCCTGTGTAGGATGAACCCCTCAGTGGGTTCCACCCCAACCCCACATCCCCAAATCCCAGAACATTTTCTGACACTTTTTGGGGTTCAGGTTCCCGTGCAGGATGAACCCCCCAGCCTGACCCCACATCTCTCTATCCCAGAACATTTCCCTGACCCTTTTTAGGGTTCCCGTGTAGGATGAACCCCTCAGTGGGTTCCACCCCAACCCAATATCCCCAAATCCCAGAACATTTTCCTGAGGGATTTTAGGGTTCAGGTTCCTGTGTAGGATGAACCCCTCAACCCAACCCCACATCCCCAAATCCCAGAACATTTCCCTGACCCTTTTTAGGGTTCCCGTGCAGGATGAACCCCTCAGTGGGTTCCATCCCAACCCCACATCCCCAAATCCCAGAACATTTTCTGACACTTTTTGGGGTTCAGGTTCCCGTGCAGGATGAACCCCCCAGCCTGACCCCAAATCCCTCTTTCCCAGAACATTTCCCTGAGGGATTTTAGGGTTCAGGTTCCTGTGTAGGATGAACCCCTCAACCCAACCCCACATCCCTCTATCCCAGAACATTTTCCAGAGGGATTTTGGGGTTCAGGTTCCCGTGCAGGATGAACCCCTCAGCCTGACCCCACATCCCCAAATCCCAGAACATTTCTTCCCGGGTGCAGGATGAACCCCTCAGTGGGTTCCATCCCAACCCCACATCCCCAAATCCCAGAACATTTTCCTGACACTTTTTGGGGTTCAGGTTCCTGTGTAGGATGAACCCCTCAGCCCAACCCCACATCCCCAAATCCCAGAACATTTTCCAGAGGGATTTTGGGGTTCAGGTTCCCGTGCAGGATGAACCCCTCACCCCAACCCCACATCCCCAAATCCCAGAACATTTCCCTGACCCTTTTTAGGGTTCCCGTGCAGGATGAGCCCTCAGTGGGTTCCGGGGCTGAGCCGGGCGGCTCCGGGGGCAGAAGCAGCGGCTACCGAGGGGATGATTGGGGTGGCCCGCGCAGTAATTATCTCATTGGGCACTAATTCCCTTTGAAGCGTTGCGGGCTGGGGAGGCTTTGTTGGGGCTCGGGGATTACATCCAGCCGGCCGAGCGCACAATGCGCCCCCCCGGGAGGAGCGGGCGGGCAGCGGCCGGAGCCGTCTCAATTAGCGCCTGTCCCGCCGAGGAACGGGCTGCTGGCGGCTCCTCGGGGGGCTGCGGGGACCCCAAAGCATCCTGAACCCTTCGGGGGGTTCTGTGGGGACAGCGAGGGGTGCAGGTGTCCCCTCCTTCCATCCTCGTTTTGGAGTAGGGAAGGAAATCTCAGCTTTATTTTTCATTTTCCTGCCTTTTTTACCCCATTCCACCCTGTTATCTTTACACTGGACTGGGGACAGTGAGATGCCACCAGGATGTGTCCCCTCCTTCCATCCTCGTTTTGGAGTAGAGAAGGAAATCTCAGCTTTATTTTTCTTTTTTCTGCCTTTTTTTTACCCCATTCCACCTTGTTATCCTCACACTGGGTTGGGGACAGTGAGATGCCACCAGGGCTGGAAATGTCCCCTCCTTGCATCCTCATTTTGGGGTAGAGAAGGAAATCCTGGCCTTATTTTCCTTTTTTTTTTGCTTTTTTTATCCCCTTCCACCCTGCTGTCCTCACACTGGGGTGGGGACAGTGAGATGCCACCAGGATGTGTCCCCTCCTTCCATCCTCGTTTTGGAGTGGGGAAGGAAATCCCAGTTTTATTTTCCTTTTTTCTGCCTTTTTTTACCCCATTCCACCTTGTTATCTTTACACTGGATTGGGGACAGTGAGATGCCACCAGGGCTGGAAGTGTCCCCTCCAAAGGAAATCCTGGCCTTATTTTTCCTTTTTTTTTGCTTTTTTTATCCCCTTCCACCCTGCTGTCCTCACATTGGGTTGGGGACAGTGAGATGCCACCAGGATGTGTCCCCTCCTTCCATCCTCGTTTTGGAGTGGGGAAGGAAATCCCAGTTTTATTTTCCTTTTTTCTGCCTTTTTTTTACCCCATTCCACCTTGTTATTCTCACATTGGGTTGGGGACAGTGAGATGCCACCAGGGCTGGACGTGTCCCCTCCTCCCACGGTGCAGGGAAGGAAATCCCAAATTTTTTTTCCCTTTTTCTGCCTTTTTTTACCCCATTCCACCCTGTTATCTTTACACTGGATTGGGGACAGTGAGATGCCACCAGGGCTGGATGTGTCCCCTCCAAAGGAAATCCTGGCCTTATTTTTCTTTTTTTCTGCCTTTTTTTACCCCATTCCACCCTGTTGTCCTCACACTGGGGTGGGGACAGTGAGATGCCACCAGGGCTGGAAATGTCCCCTCCTTGCATCCTCATTTTGGGGTAGAGAAGGAAATCCTGGCCTTATTTTTCTTTTTTTTTTTTGCTTTTTTTATCCCCTTCCACCCTGCTGTCCTCACACTGGGGTGGGGACAGCGAGATGCCACCAGGGCTGGACGTGTCCCCTCCTCCCACGGTGTGGAGAAGGAAATCCCAAATTTTTTTTTTCCCTTTTTCTGCCTTTTTTTTTTACCCCATTCCACCCTCTTATCCTTTTATTGGGTTGGGGACAGCGAGATGCCACCAGGGCTGGACGTGTCCCCTCCTCCCACGGTGTGGAGAAGGAAATCCCAAATTTTTTTTTTCCCTTTTTCTGCCTTTTTTTTTTACCCCATTCCACCCTCTTATCCTTTTATTGGGTTGGGGACAGCGAGATGCCACCAGGGCTGGACGTGTCCCCTCCTCCCACGGTGTGGAGAAGGAAATCCCAAATTTTTTTCCCTTTTCCTGCCTTTTTCCACCCCTTTCCACGCCGTAATCCTGTAACCCAGCCCAATGCCACACCCAAAAAAAAAAAAAAAAAAAATAAACAACGAGCTCAGGCAGAGGGAAATGATGCCACCAGCAGCAGCAGGGTGGGGACTTGGCTGCTCCGCAGCATCCCCAGTGGCCCCAGCAGGGACTGGTGGCGATTTTGGGGTGGCTCCGTGACCACCGAGGCGTGAGGCCACCGCGCCAGGTTAGGGGTGGGGGAGGGCCGGCCCCACCTGTCCCCGGCCGTGCTTTGGGGTGATTAACCAGCCCAGCTGCCCCATACATTTTTAAATAAATGAATAATACATAAGGGGGAGGTGATAAATAAATAACGGCCGCACATTTGAACTTAGGCTCTGAGAGAGAAAAAAAAAAAAAAAAAAAATCCTTTTAGTTCAAAAGGGAGCTGGGAAAGGGGGGAGCACATGCATTTTGAATGGGGCTGGGTGGTGCAGAGTGTCGGGGTTTGCTGGGGGAGGTGAGGGGTGGGGAGGGGTGGAGGGGGGAAATGAAATTTTAAAAAAAAAGAGGGAAAAAAAAGAGGGGGAAAAAGAGGGGGGAAAAAGAGAGGGGAAAAAAAGAGAAAAAAAAAGAGAGGAAAAAAAGAGAGGAAAAAAGAGAGAGGAAAAAAGAGAGGGAAAAAAGAGAGGAAAAAAGACAGGAAAAAAAAGAGAGGAAAAAAAAGAGAGGAAAAAAGAGAGAGAAAAAAGAGATCCCACAAATCCCACAAATCCCACAAATCCCACCAATCCCACAAATCCCACAAATTGTGACCATCCCCATGGATCTCTGGGCCAGGAACCCAAAAATCCCCCAAATCCCACAAATTCCCCAAATTCCCCAAATTCCCCCAAATTCCCCAAATCCCCCAAATTCCCACAAATCCTCCAAATCCCCCAAATCCCCCAAATCCCCCAAATCCCCCAAATTCCCACAAATCCCCAAATCCCCAAATTCCCCAAATTCCCCAAATTCCCAAATCCCACAAATCCCCAAATCCCCAAATCCCCAAATTCCCCAAATCCCCAAATCCCCAAAATCCCCCAAATCCCCCAAATTCCCCCAAATTCCCACAAATCCCCAAATCCCCAAATCCCCAAATCCCCAAAATCCCCAAATCCCCCAAATTCCAAATCAAATCCCAATACAAATCCCCCAATTCCCCAAATTCCCCAATCCCAAAATCCCCAAATTCCCCAAATCCCCCAAATTCCACTAAATTCCAAAATCCCCCAAATTCCCAAATCCCCAAATTCCAAATTCCCCAAATTCCCCAAAATTCCCAAAATCCCCCAATTCCCCCAAATTCCCCCAAATTCCCCCAAATCCCCCAAATTCCCCAAATTCCCACAAATCCTGACCATCCCCATGGATCTCTGGGCCCCCCAAACCCACCCCAAAATTCCTCATTTCCAAAATTTCCATCTCCCCCCAGCCCAGCGTCCCCTCAAGGTGGGGGAAATTCCCCCAAATTTCCAGAATTTCTGGAATTTCCAGAATTTCCAGAATTTCCAGAATTTTTTCCATAATTGTTTCCATAATTTCCATCCTCCCCTCTAGCCCAGCATCCCCCCTTGAGGGGGAAATTTCCAGAATTTCCAGAATTCTCATAATTTCCAGGATTTCCAGAATTTTCGGAATTTCCAGAATTTTCGGAATTTTCGGAATTTCCAGAATTTTCGGAATTTCCAGAATTTCCAGAATTTCCATAATTCTTATAATTTCCATAATTTCTGGAATTCCCAGAATTTCCAGAATTTCCCGAATTTCCATAATTTCCATCATTTCCAAGATTTCCATAATTTCCATAATTTCTGGAATTCCCAGAATTTCCATAATTTTTATAATTTCCATAATTTCTGGAATTCCCAGAATTTCCAGAATTTCCCGAATTTCCATTTTCCCCAACCCAACATCTCCATTTAGGGGGAAAACTTCAGAATTTCCAGAATTTCCAGAATTTTTATAATTTCCAGAATTTCCATAATTTTTACAATTCCCATAATTTCTGGAATTTCAATAATTTCTATAATTTCTGGAATTTCAATAATTTCCATAATTTCCATAATTTTTTATAATTTCCATAATTTCTGGAATTTCAATAATTTCTATAATTTCTGGAATTCCCAGAATTTCCATAATTTCCATAATTTCTGGATTTTGAATAATTCCCATAATTTCTGGAATTTCAATAATTTCTATAATTTCCATAATTTCCATAATTTCCATAATTTTTATAATTGCCATAATTTCTGGAATTTCCATAATTTCCATAATTTCTGGAATTCCCAGAATTTCCATAATTTCCATAATTTCTGGATTTTGAATAATTCCCATAATTTCTGGAATTTCAATAATTTCCAGAATTTCCAGAATTCCCAGAATTTCCCGAATTTCCATTTTCCCCATCCCAACATCTCCACTTAGGGGGAAAATTTCCAGAATTTCCATAATTTCCATAATTCCCATAATTTCTGGAATTTCAATAATTTCCATCATTTCTGGAATTCCCAGAATTTCCATAATTTCCCGAAATTCCATAATTTACATAATTTCTGGAATTCCCAGAATTTTCAGGTGGTGGAAAAGGCAGAAGAAAAGAGAGGGGGAAGGGATGGAAAATAAAAAAAAAAAAAAAAAAAAAAAAAAAAGAAACTAAAATAAAGTTAAAAAACGCAAAAAAACCCTCACAAAAACCCATCAAAAATAAAATAAAAGACAACTCCCCAAAAAAAACCCAAAATAAAAAAAAACACACAAAAAAACCAAAATAACAACAACAAAAAACCCCACAAAAAACCAAAAAAACCTAAAAATAAAAGAAAAAACCACAAAAAAACCTCAAAATAAAATTAAAAAAAAAAAAAAACACCAAAAAACCCCAAAATAACAAAAAAAACCAACCCCTTGTTGGTCAGGTGGTGGAAAAGGCAGGAAAAAAAAAAAAAGGGGGGAAGGGATGGAAAATTAAAAAAAAAAAGAAACTAAAATAAATTTTTTAAAAAAGCACAAAAAATTTAAAAATAATTAAAAATAGATTTAAAAAACCACAAAAAACCCCAAAATTTAAAAAAAAACCCACAAAAACCCCCCAAAATAACCAAAAAGTAATAAAAAGAGACAACCCCAAAAAACCCCAAAAATAAAAAAACACAAAAAAACCCCAAAATAAGCAAAAATAACCCCAAAAGAGACCAAAATAAACTAAAAAAAAAAAAAAGCCCAAAATAAACAAAAAAACCCAAAAAAACCAAAAACCCAAAAATAATAATAAAATAAACCCAACAAAATAAACAAAAAAACCCCCAAACCCAAAATAAACTAAAAAAACACCAAAAAAACCAAAATAAACAAAAAAAAAAACCCCAACACGAAAAAAAAATACAAAAAATAAACAACAGCAACAAAAAAAGAAATTAAAAAAACCAAAATAAAAATAAAAATAAAAATAAAAATAAAAATAAAAATAAAAATAAAAATAAAAATAAAATAAAAAGTAAAATGAAAATAAAAAGTAAAATAAAAAGTAAAATAAAAATAAAAATAAAAATAAAAATAAAATAGAGCTCACAAGAAAACAATAAAAATTAAAATAAAAACAAAAATAAAAATAAAAATTAAAATAAAACCAGAAATAAAAATCAAAATAAAAAGTAAAACAAAAACAAAAACGAAAATAAAAAAAGAAAAAAGAAAAGAAAAAGAAAAAGAAAAGAAAAAGAAAAAGAAAAAGAAAAAGAAAAAGAAAAAAAATAAAAACAAAAATAAAAATAAAAACTAAAATAAAAAAAACAAAAATAAAAATTAAAAAGAAAAAGAAAAATAAAAATGAGAATAAAAATGAAAATAAAAATAAAAATAAAAACAAAATTAAAAACTAAAATTAAAAAAATAAAAACAAAAAGAAAAATAAAAACAAATATAAAAACAAAAACAAAAATAAAAATAAAAATAAAAATAAAAATAAAAATAAAAATAAAAATAAAAATAAAAATAAAAATAAAAACAAAAACAAAAATAAAAATAAAAAAAAAACAAAAACAAAAATAAAAATAAAAATAAAAGTAAAAATAAAAATAAAAATAAAATAAAACCAAAAGCAAAAATAAAAACTACAATTAAAAAAAATAAAAACAAAACAAAAAAAAAACCCACAAAAAATAAATAAAAAATGAAAATAAACCCACGGCGCCGCCAAGTTTCCGAGGCCGGTTGGGGCCGGTTCAGGGGCAGAACAGCGCGGGCAGAGCGCGGTGCCAGCGCGTGTGCGCTTTAACCGGGGCGGGGGCACAGCCCGGGATCCGCCCCAGAGCGCGGTACCAGCGCGTGTGCGCTTTAACCGGGGCGGGGGCACAGCCCGGTACCGGTACCCGGAGCGCGGTACCAGCGCGTGTGCGCTTTAACCGGGGCGGGGACACAGCCCGGGGCCGGTACCCAGAGCGCGGTACCAGCGCGTGTGCGCTTTAACCGGGGCGGGGACACAGCCCGGGGCCGGTACCCGGAGCGCGGTACCAGCGCGTGTGCGCTTTAACCGGGGCCCTGCGGCGGGGGCACAGCCCGGGGCCGCCCCGGGGACGGGACGTGACCCCGCGGGGCGGCTCCGGCCCCGCTCCGCTCCTCCGGCCGTGGGAAAAAGGCCCCGGCTCTTTTCACAGCTGTTCTCGCTGCTGCACTGACCTAATGGAGGGGCTCCCCTCCTTCTCCTCCCCCCCCCTCTTCCCCGAGCGGCCTTTTCAGGCCTTGAGCGCAACAAAAAAAAAAAAAAAAAAAAAATCTGGATGTTAAAAAAAAAAAAAAAAAAAAAAGCGCCGCGCGCACACAAGGAAAGAAAAAAAAAAAAAAAAAAAAAAAGGTCTTTCACAAGTCGGTTAAAAACACGAGGCTTTGTTCGCATGGAAATGATGGGAAGGGAGAGGAGCAGACGGAGAGCGCGGCTCCACGCGCGTGCGGGAAAACGGGGCGCGGGGGGGGGTGGGGATGAGGGTTGGACCCCGAAATTGGGGTGGGAAATGAGGATTTTAGTCCTAAAGTGCAGGGAGAGAAATGAGGATTTTGGCCTCAACGTGTGGGGTGGGAAATGAGGATTTTAACCCCAAAATGTGGGATGGGAAATGAGGATTTTGGCCCCAAAGTGTGGGATGGGAAATGAGGATTATAACCCCAAAGTGTGGGATGGGAAATGCAGATTTTAACCCCAAAATGTGGGATGGGAAATGAGGATTTTAATCCCAAAGTGCAGGATAGGAAATGCAGATTTTAACCCCAAAGTGCAGGAAGAAAAATGAGGATTTTAACCCCAAAATGTGGGATGGGAAATGTGGATTTTAATCCCAAAGTGCAGGATAGGAAATGCAGATTTTAACTCCAAAGTGCAGGAGGAAAAATAAGGATTTTGGCCCCCAGTGTGGGACGGGAAATGAGGATTTTAACCCCAAAATGTGGGATGGGAAATGAGGATTTTAGCCCCAAAATGTGGGATGGGAAATGAGGATTTTAATCCCAAAGTGCAGGATAGGAAATGCAGATTTTAACCCCAAAATGTGGGATGGGAAATGAGGATTTTAGTCCTAAAGTGCAGGATAGGAAACGCAGATTTTGGCCCCAAAATGTGGAATGGGAAATAAGGATTTTAGCCCCAAAGTGCAGGAAGAAAAATGAGGATTTTAACCCCAAAGTGTGGGATGGGAAATGCAGATTTTAGCCCTAAGTGGGGCTGGGAAATGCAGATTTTAACCCCAAAATGTGGGATGGGAAATGAGGATTTTAACCCCAAAGTGCAGGAAGAAAAATGAAGATTTTGGCCCCAAAATGCAGGATGAGAAATGTGGATTTTAGCCCCAAAATGTGGGATGGGAAATGAGGATTTTAGCCCCAAAATGTGGGATGGGAAATGCAGATTTTAGCCCCAAAATGTGGGATGGGAAATGAGGATTTTAGCCCCAAAGTGTGGGATGGGAAATGAGGATTTTAGCCCCAAAATGTGGGATGGGAAATGAGGATTTTAGCCCCAAAATGTGGGATGGGAAATGCAGATTTTAGCCCCAGAGTGCGGGACGGGGCTCGGGGAATGGGGAGTGTCCCGGTGTTGGTGCTGGTGTGTGAAATGTTTGAGTTTTGGGGTTAAAAATGAGGTTTAAGAAGCGGCAGTGGGCTCAGGTTGGGTGGGGACTTGAAGGAGAGGGGACGTGGGGGTGGTGGCACTGCTGCCCTCCAGGACACGGCCATGGGGACCCCAAAAATCCCCATTATTCCACATCTCAGACATGGGGACCCCAAAACCCCCATCACTCCACATCTGAGATATGGGGACCCCAAAAACCCCATCACTCCACATCACAAACATGGAGACCCCAAAAAACCCCATTATTCCACATCTCAGACATGAAGACCCCAAAAACACCAATCACTCCAAATCTCTGACATGGAGACCCCAAAAACCCCCATCACTCCACATGTTAGACATGGGAACCCCAAAAACCCCCATCACTCCAAATCCCAACCATGGAGACCCCAAAAACCCCCATTATTCCACATCTCAGACATGGGGACCCCAAAAACCCCCATTATTCCACATCTCTGACATGGAGACCCCAAAAACCCCAATCACTCCAAATCCCAACCATGGAGACCCCAAAACCCCCCATTGTTCCACATCTCAGACATGAAGACCCCAAAAACCCCAATCACTCCAAATCTCTGACATGGAGACCCCAAAAACCCCCATCACTCCAAATCTCAGACATGGAGACCCCAAAAACCCTCATTGTTCCACATCACAACCATGGAGACCCCAAAAACCCCCATTATTCCACATCTCAGTCATGGGGACCCCAAAAACCCCAATCACTCCAAATCTCTGACATGGAGACCCCAAAACCCTCATCACTCCAAATCCCAACCATGGAGACCCCAAAACCCCCATTGTTCCACATCTCAGACATGGGGACCCCAAAAACCCCCATCACTCCACACCCCGGCCCTACTTGTGTTCCTCACCCCACGTTTGATCCTCCAGGAGCAAATATTCCCCATTAAATCCCGATGGAATTCCCGAGGGACGGGGCTGCCCAGGCACATCACACCTGGATCCCCCCTACCCTGGACCCCACAGGTCACCCCAAACCCCTCTCCGAGATTTCTGGGCCACAGAATCAGCCCTGGCCTGGTTTCCCAGGGAATTCCCAGGGAATTAGGGCAGAGAAAGTCTGGGCTGGGCCTGGCAGGGCCGGCAGAGCTGGAGCGGCAGCACAACCCCCGTTATTCCCATTCCTGTTATTCCCATTCCTGTTATTCCTGTTCCCGTTATTCCCATTCCTGTTATTCCTGTTCCCATTATTCCCATTCCTGTTATTCCTGTTCCAGTTATTCCCATTCCTGTTATTCCTGTTCCAGTTATCCCCGTTCCCGTTATTCCCATTCCCATTATTCCCAATTCCCATTACTCCCATTCCAGTTATTCCAGTTGCAGTTATTCCCATTTCCGTTATCCCCATTCCCGTTATTCCCATTCCCATTATTCCCATTCCCATTATTCCTGTTCCTTTTCTCCCCATTCCCATTATCCCCATTCCCATTAACCCCATTCCCATTATCCCCATTTCCGTTATTCCCATTATCCCCATTCCCGTTATTCCCGTTCTCCCCATTCCCATTAACCCCATTCCCGTTATTCCCATTCCTGTTATTCCCATTATCCCCATTCCCGTTATTCCCGTTATGCCCATTCCCATTAACCCCATTCCCGTTCTCCCCATTCCCTTATTCCCATTTTCCCCATTCCCATTAACCCCATTCCCATTATCCCCATTCCCGTTATTCCCGTTCTCCCCATTCCCATTAACCCCATTCCCATTATCCCCATTCCCGTTATTCCCGTTATTCCCATTATCCCCATTCCCATTAACCCCATTCCCATTAACCCCATTCCCGTTCTCCCCATTCCCGTTATTCCCATTATCCCCATTCCCGTTATTCCCGTTATCCCCATTCCCATTAACCCCATTCCCATTATCCCCATTCCCGTTATCCCCATTCCCATTAACCCCATTCCCGTTATTCCCATTCCCATTATTCCCATTCCCATTATCCCCATTCCCATTAACCCCATTCCCATTAACCCCATTCCCGTTATTCCCATTATCCCCATTCCCATTAACCCCATTCCCATTATCCCCATTCCCGTTATTCCCATTCCCGTTATTCCCATTATCCCCATTCCCATTAACCCCATTCCCATTAACCCCATTCCCGTTATTCCCACTATCCCCATTCCCGTTATTCCTGTTATTCCCATTATCCCCATTCCCGTTATTCCCACTATCCCCATTCCCGTTATTCCCATTATTCCCATTATCCCCATTCCCCTTTTCCTCTTCCCGTTATACCCATTCCCAACACCCTCAGAGCCGCTGCTTTTCATTTTCATTTTCATTAAAAATAAATAAACACATTTCTGACGGCGGCGACAGAAACCTCACCAGCACCACCCCTGAAGGTTCCACCAGCACTACCCCCATTATTATTATCATCATTATCATTATTATTATTATTATTAATAATATTTGTATTTGAATTTGTATTTGAATTTGTATTTGTATCTGTATTTGTATTTGCATTTGTATCTGTATTTGTATTTGAATTTGTATTTTTATTTGCATTTGTATCTGTATTTGTATTTGAATTTGTATTTGAATTTGTATTTTTATTTGTATTTGCATTTGAATTTGTATTTGAATTTATATATGAATTTGTATTTGAATTTGTATTTTTATTTGTATTTGTATTTGAATTTATATATGAATTTGTATTTGAATTTGTATTTTTATTTGTATTTGTATTTGTATCTGTATTTGAATTTGAATTTGTATTTGTATTTCTATTTGTGTTTGTATTTGAATTTGAATTTGTATTTGAATTTATATTTGTATATGTATTTTTATTTTTATTTGTATTTGTATTTGAATTTATATTTGTATTTGTATCTGTATTTGCATTTTTCCCGCTCGGGGTTTATTCCCATTCCAGCGGGACGGACACACGGACACGGCGACACCCGCGGGTGCTTTTCCCATCTGACCTTTCCCGGGTGTTGTGATCAGATCCTTTGTGACACAAGCGGGGACAGGGCGGGGGACAGGGCGTGGGGACAGGGTGGGGGACAGGGTGAGGGACAGGGCGGGGGACAGGGCGCGGGGACAGGGTGGGGGACAGGGTGAGGACAGGGCAGGGGACAGGGCGGGGGACAGGGTGGGGACAGGGCGGGGACAGGGGGGGGGGACAGGGCGCGGGGACAGGGCGAGGGACAGGGCGGGGGGCGGGGGACAGGGCAGGGGACAGGGCGGGGGACAGGGCAGGGGACAGGGCGAGGGACAGGGCAGGGACAGGGCAGGGACAGGGCGGGGGGGACAGGGCGGGGGGGACAGGGTGGGGGACAGGCGCAGGGGACAGGGCAGGGACAGGGCAGGGACAGGGCGGGGGACAGGGCGGGGGACAGGGCAGGGACAGGGCAGGGACAGGGCGGGGGACAGGGCAGGGGACAGGGCAGGGGACAGGGCAGGGGACAGGGCTGGGGACAGGGCGGGGACAGGGCAGGGGACAGGGCGGGGACAGGGCAGGGACAGGGCGCGGGGACAGGGCAGGGGACAGGGCAGGGGACAGGGCTGGGGACAGGGCGCGGGGACAGGGCGGGGGACAGGGCGGGGGACAGGGCGGGGACAGGGCTGGGGACAGGGCGCGGGGACAGGGCGCACCTCGGGCCTGGGCGCAGGGACATGGCCACGGGCATGTCCCTGTCACCGGCCATTAGGGACAAGCAGGTCGCTCCTTCCGCATGAGCGCCAGCGCCGGTGCCAGGCAGGAAATCGGGAATTTTCCTGGGATTGGGAATGGTGGGGATGGGTCCTGGAGCTGGTGACACTGTTGGGGTGTCACCAATGGAAATCTGGGAATGTTCCTGGGATTGGGAATGGTGGGGATGGGCGCCGGTGCCAGGCAGGGAATCCGGGAATTTTCCTGGGATTGGGAATGGTGGGGATGAGCGCCGGTGCCAGGCAGGGAATCCGGGAATGTTCCTGGGATTGGGAATGGTGGGGATGGGCGCCGGTGCCAGGCAGGGAATCGGAATGTTCCTGGGATTGGGAATGGTGGGGATGAGCACTGGAGCTGGTGACACTGTTGGGGTGTCACCAATGGAAATCTGGGAATTTTCCCAGGAATGGGGACGGTGAGGACAGGCCCCAGTGCTGGTGACACCGTTGGGGTGTCACTGATGGAAATCTGGGAATTTTCCTGGGAATGGGAACGGTGGGGATGGATCCCGGTGCTGGTGACACCATTAGGTGTCACCGATGGAAATCCATTTTCCTGGGAATGGGGAGGGATGATCCAGGAACCCGTCCTTGGCTTTGGGTTTAGGCTTGGGTTGATTTGGATGATTTGGATTTGGATTTAGGTCTGGATTTACCTCTGGATTTCGGTTTGGGTTTGGGTTTGGGTTTGGATTTGGATTTGGATTTGGATTTGGATTTGGATTTGCGTTTGGATTTGGATTTCAGTTTGAGTTTGGATTTAAGTTTCAGTTCGTGTTGGGTTGATTCGGGTTTGGATTTAGGCTTGGGTTTGGATTTGGATTTAAATTTCAGTTTGGGTTTGGATTTACGTTTGGATTTAGGTTTGGGTTGATTTGGGTTTAGGTTTGGATTTGGATTTAAGTTTCTGTTTGGGTATGGATTTGGGTTTGGATTTAGGTCTGGATTTAGGTTTGAGTTTGGATTTGGGTATGGGTTTAGATTTGTGTTTGGGTTTGGAGTTCGATTTAAGTTTCAGTTTGGGTTTGGATTTAGGTTTGGATTTGGGTTTGGATTTAGGTTTGGATTTAGATTTGGGTATTTAGGTTTGGTTTAGGTTTGGATTTGGGTTTGGATTTGGGTTTGGATTTGGGTTTGGATTTGGGTTTGAATTTGGGTTTGGATTTGGGTTTGGATTTAGGTTTGGATTCGGGTTTGGATTTGGATTTGGGTTTGGATTTAGGTTTGGATTCGGATTTGGATTTGGGTTTGGATTTAGGTTTGGATTTAGGTTTGGGTTTGGATTTGGGTTTGGGTTTGGATTTGGGTTTGGATTTGGGTTTGGATTTAGGTTTGGATTTGGGTTTGGATTTGGGTTTGGATTTGGAGGGAAGGACGAAGCGCAGCCACCCCAAAGCCACATCCCGAGTGTCACCAACCCCCAGATCCTGTCCCCACTCCAGGCCAAGCTCCTGCTCCGCTGCTTTTCCAGCATTCCCATCACCCTGAGCATTCCCAGCCACATCCAGGCCCTGCTCCCTGTCCCAATATTCCCATTTTTCCCACCCAGTTTGGACCTCCCCACCCAGCACAGCCCTGGAGTTTCCATAGAAACGTGAAGATATTAAACTGTAAATAATAATTTCTCCATTAAAAAAATAAAATAAATAAAAAAACAGGGAGACAACACAGCTCTGGCATGTGGGGCTGGAAACAGATTTCCAAAGAATAAATCCCAGAATCTTTGGAAACAGATCCTGACATTCCTGACTCTGTTCATTATCATGGCCAGAACTCTGCTGGTTCCTAAACTTCACCCCATCCCTGGTTTTCCCATTCCCTCCATCCCAGGAAAATGGTTTTGTCTGGGTTTTCCACTCTTTTGTGTCTCTTTAAGTGGAGTTTTCATCATAAATTGCTTTTTTTTTTTTTTCTCCTCCTCCCTCACCGCTGTCAGGTTGGAAAATCGTCACTTTGAGGTGGGAAATGTCAGGGCTGGAGGGTGGCACAGGCTCCTCGCCCAGGGATGGAGAAATTCGGGATTTAAGGTTGAAATCAGGCGCCAGGAACTTTGGGAATAATGCTGGTGGTGGGGCAGCTCCAAAATCAATTCCCACCACCGGTTCCTGATGAAAACCTGGATGTTGGGGTGGGAGGGAAAGTTATTTTGGGGTTTTTTGTTAGTCCCACCACAAGGCTGGGGTGGAGCTGCCTCCTGGCTCCTCTCACCACCCCAAACTCCAGCCCCAGCTCATCCCACAGCTCCTTTTTATCCCAAATCTAATCCCGAGGCTGGATCCCAGTGGAACCATCCCAAAAACGGAGCCAACACAGGGGTTGGGAACATCCCCTCACCCCCTCCTTGCTCTGCTGGGCTGGTTTTGGGGTGCTCATCCCAAATCCTCTCCCAGGGATGGGAATGAGGGTGGAGATTCCCAGCTCATCCCAAATCTATCAACAACCCAGGGGTGGAGATTTCTGGTTTATCCCAAATCCATCAGCAGCCCAAGGTGGAGATTCTCAGCTCATCCCAAATCCTCTCCCAATGCTGGGAATCAAGACTGAAAATCTCCAGCTCATCCCAAATCCATCAGCAACCCAGAGGTGGAAATCAGGACTGGAAATCCCAGCTAATCCCAAATCCTCTCCCAGGAATGGGAATCAGGACTGGAAATCCCAGCTAATCCCAAATCCTCTCCCAGGAATGGGAATCAGGACTGGAAATCCCAGCTAATCCCAAATCCTCTCCCAGGAATGGGAATCAGGACTGGAAATCCCAGATAATCCCAAATCCTCTCCCAGGAATGGGAATCAGGACTGGAAATCCCAGATAATCCCAGATCCTCTCCCAGGAATGGGAATCAGGACTGGAAATCCCAGATAATCCCAGATCCTCTCCCAGCACTGGGAATCAGGGTGGAAATTCCCAGCTCATCCTAAATCCATTGCAGCTCAGAGCTGGAAATCAGGGCTGGAAATTCCCATTTCCTTCCCAATCCATTCAGAGCTCAGGACTAGAAGTCAGGACTGGAAATTCCCATTTTATCCCAAATCCATCAGCAACCCAGAGGTGGAAATCAGGACTGGAAATTCCAGCTAATCCCAGATCCTCTCCCAGTGCTGGGAATCAGGATTGGAAATTCCCAGCTCAGCTCAAATCCATCAACAACTCAGGATGGAGATTCCTGGTTTATCCCAAATCCATCGGCAGCCCACAGCTGGAAATCAGGCCTGGAGATTCCCAGCTCATCCCAAACCCATCAGCAGCCCAGGATGGAGATTCCTGGTTTTTCCCAAATCCATCAGCAACCCAGGACTGGAAATTCCCAGCTCATCCCAAATCAGTTGACAGCCCGAGGACGGAAACCAGGATGGAGATTCCCAGTCCATCCCAGATCCTCTCCCAGCGCTGGGAGTCAGGTTTGGAAATTCCCAGATCATCCCAAATCCATCAGCAACCCAGGACTGGAGATTCCTGGTTTATCCCAAATCTACTGGCAGATCAGGATGGAGATTCCCAGCTCATCCTAAACCCGTTGCAGCCCGAGGATGGAAATCAGGAGTGGAGATTCCCAGCTCATCTCAAATCCATTGATAACTCAGGACTGGAAATTCCCAACTAATCCCAAATCCATTGCAGACCAGAGCTAGAAACCAGGACTGGAGATTCCCAGCTCATCCCAAATCCTCTCCCAGTGCTGGGAATCAGGACTGGAAATTCCCAGCTCATCCCAAATCCATCGGCAGCTCAGGGCTGGAAATTCCCAGCTCATCCCAAATCCATTTGTAATCCAGGGCTGGAAATTCCCAGCTCATCCCAAATCCATCTGTAACCCAGGATGGAGATTCCCAGCTCATCCCAAATCCTCTCCCAGTGCTGAGAATCAGGATGGAAATTCCCAGCTCATCCCAAATCCATCGACAACCGAGGATGGAGATTCCTGGTTAATCCCAAATCCATTGCAGCCCAGAGCTGGAAATCAGGCCTGGAGATTCCCAGCTCATCCCAAATCCATCTGTAACCCAGGATGGAGATTCCTGGTTTATCCCAAATCCATCGGCAGCCCAGGATGGGAACCACGCCCCCCCGCCCCAAAAGTAGCCGGGCCGGGCACCCCAAGAGCTGCCGGGATTCGGGATTATCCCGCTGGAACATCCCCCGGAAGGAGATTGCAGTTTAGGGCCTAATGGGAAAGAGGAGAGAGATGGGATTAAAAGGGAAATAATGACAATTCCTTTAGCCAGGCCGGGGAAATGAGCCGGGGATTAACGGCCCCGCTCTTCCAGCAGCTCCCAAATCCCGCTGGGCGGTCCCGGATCCAGCCGGGGTGGCCGAGGGTGACATTGGCAGTGCCACCTCCAGAGGGACTCGGCTGGTCCCAAAAAGGTTCCGTCCCTCCCCTCCCGCCACGCAAACACCACAAAACCACCGCGATCTCCCCACACTAACACAATAATTTGGGGGTTTTTTTGGTTGTTTTTTTTTTTTAGGAATTCTGAAATATTCCACCGGGGAATTAAAACCGCTGGAAATTAAAAACTTCTCTGGGGAAAAAAAAAAAAAAATTAAAAAAGCAAATTAAAAAAGCAAATTAAAAAAAGCAAATTAAAAAAAGCACCGGGCCCTGGAATAAACCTGAAAGGCTCCTTTTCTCTCGCCTTGGGTTGCACACCCTGCAATTGGCTGCTTCCCTGGAATAGATTCCGTTGCTATGAGACCAAGTTTGCTTTTAACGAACCCCAGAAAATTAATGGTATTCAGCAGATAAGTCCTTAAAGTGGAACCTATTTTAAGAAATTCCTGCTAAATGGTTTACAAGTAGTCAGGAGGGAGGGGAAGGTTTCTGGAGCGCGGCTGAGCCCGTCCCCTCCCGGAGCTGGGGTATGGGGGAGAATTTTGGGGTTTTTTTTTGGGATTGGGAGTGGGAGAGGTGAGGGCGGGATTGATTCGCGGCCCTGCTGGGCGCTGTGAGTCCCATCCTGGCTGTCCCCAGCTGTCCCCATCATTCCAGAATTTGGGAATTCTCTGCCCGAGCCTCCTCCCAAACTCACAGGCAGGGATGGAAGGAAGCGCGCGGAGCTGGAAAAGCTGCTCTGAAATGCCCCGGAGCAGCTCGGGGAGGAGCTGAGGAGCCGGGGAAGGTTTTCTGTGCCCGTCCAGCCCCTCGCGGTGGCATCACCCCCAGGACAGGGCACATGTCCCCTGGCACCGGGGTCCCCACCGAGGTCACGGTCCCGCAGTCTCGGGGTGCCCCCGCAGCTCCAAAGCTGCGACATTCCCGGCCCCAGCCCCTGTGGCATCTCCAGAGGGGACTGGGAACCCCTTCCTCGTTCTCCCCCAGCACATTTTGGGGTGTGCAGGGGGCTGTCCCTGCCACAAACACACCCCGGACCCTCCTTGCCCTAAAAAAGGCCCCAGGCTGGGTGAGGCCAGCGCTTGCTGGGGGTTCGGGATCAGCGCCAGGGATGGATCCCAGGGATCCCAGGGATCCAGGACACAGAATCTGCTCCTCTCCCTCCCGAACCTGTTGATTTGTCCCCAAATTCCTCCTCTGCTGCAGCCTCCGGGTGGAAAAGGAGACAAAACCCCGCAGGGGAAGCCAGGGAGGAGAGGATGGAGAGAGGAGTTGGGGCCTGGAGGTTTTTCATTTTTCCCCTTCCCATTTCTCAATCCCAGCCTGGGAATTGCTGCTCCAAAAACCTCAAAGCGAGGGGGGAGCGGAGCTGCCCCGCTGCCACCGCCCTCCTGTGTCCCTGCCTCCCTTCCTGATCCTAAAGTATTTTTAGCACGTGGATTTGCCTGGAGCATCTCCCAAAACGCTACACCCCCCCAAAAAAAAAAAAAAAAAAAAACACCTGGAAACACCTTGCTGGGATTCCCTGGGCACGGATCAACCTTTGGGGTCACCACTCAGAGCCTTCCCTTATCCCAGCGCCGCCCCCGGGGCTGATCCCGCAGGGATTCCCTCGCTCCGGACACTCTCCCTGGAGCTGGAGGGAAGGAGGGAGCGGGATCCCAAATCCACAGAGGGATCCTGGAGGGATCTGAGCCCTCCCAAATCCCTCTCTCAGAAGAACAAAGCTGCGATCTCTCCGCAGACGCCGAGGAAGCGACAAGCGGCAATGATTTATTTCCCTTCCCCGGCAGATAAATCGGCCTCGGGAACGGGGTTTGGGCTAAATTAAAATTTGCATGCGGTAATATATTTAAGCAACTTTCCTTGCACTTCGTTATAAACAGCGTTTCTCAGGGGGTTATTTCGGAGCTGGCCCCGTTTCATTTATCTCTGGCTCGAGCCAGCGTTAATTGTCGGGGTGAAAATTAAAACCACAGCGGTGAAAAAAAATTAAAAAGAAAAGAGAAAAAAAAAAAAAAAAAAAAAAGGAAAAATTAATAAAATAAAAGCGCCGGGGTTGGAGGTTGGAAGAGAAATCATCACCCAGGCACAGACACCGGCTCTGGGCCTCAGTAAAAAAAACGATGAAAGGCGAAATTGGCGCTCGGTGGCCGCGTTTGGTTTCCCGGCGCTGTCCCCGGTGAAAGCAGCGGTGGCTCGGGGAGCCCGGCGGGCAGCGAGCCCCTGTGTCCCGGAGGATGGCGAGAAGGTTTTTACATTCGGTTCTCTAGCTTTATGATATCACATACACTCATACAGCTAGATAACCAAAGAGAAAAACCCACCCAGCTCTGCGGAAAACGGGGGACACCGGAGCCCCCCGAGAGTTTTGTCCCAACAAGGATGGAACCTCCCCAAGGTGGGACAGCAGGGATGGGCTCCGGTGCCTTGGAATGTGACACAACGACCCCCGGTGCCCACCCCAGAGCCCCAAGGCCGCGTGGCAGCCCCCAAAAAGGAGCTGGACCCCAAAACGGGCTGAGCCTGGGGGGTGTCACAGGGCAGGGATGTCACACAGTCCCCACCCAGGCTCCAGCCCCGCGCACAGGCCCCGGGAGCCGCGTCCCTGCGGGCCCCAAATTCGCCCCCAGACCCAGCCAGGAGCCCAGTCCCACTCGATAATTACTGGGAATTACTGGAATTGCTGAGTCAGGAAGGTGGCTGGGCAAAAGGGACGGGTCCAGACCGAAAGGGCCGCCCCGGGGGTTCCCCCGCGCTCTTCTTCCTCCCCTTCCTCCCCTTCCTCCCACACCCACTCCCGGCAGCCGGGCCCTGCAATCCCGGCAGGGATCCCACATGAATTTCCCTTGGGGGGGTCACCCTGAGCCCCCCGGGACCGCCCCGTCCCCACCGGCACCGGGAGGCTCCGGGCAGCGGCGGGAGCCGTTCCCGGGGAGCTCCGGGAAACTCGGCGGGAGCGGCTGCTCCGGTGGCCACCGGGAGCCGGGGAGAGAACGGGAGAGTCCCGGGGAGGCTCCCGGGAGGGCTCCCGGTGCTGGGGGTACCTGCTCATCCCGCTGCTGCCGTCGGCTCCGGGTGACCGAATCCTTGCCAGGCTGGCGGGGAGCGGAGAAGGCTCAGCCCGGGACACGGGGGTGGGGATGATGAGGATGAGGATGAGGATGAGGAGGATGAGGATGAGGATGAGGATGGACAGCCCTGCCCGGTGCCGCTGCCGCTGCCTCTCCCGCTGTCCCTGCGTCTCCAGGACCTGTCTCTAAAGTTGAGGCAGAGTCGCTCTGGCTGGAGGGCGGGGAGGGCGGGAGGAGGGACGGGGCGGCCGGCGGGGACAAAGCCCGAGTGGCGGGGCTGGGACAGCCGGGGCGCGGGGCCGGGGCAGGGTCACCCCCTCGGGAGGGCTGCGCCATTCGCCACGGCCGCCGCTGTCCCCGGGGGCCGCTCCGTCTGCTCTGCCCGGGCTCCCCCCCGGCCGCCGCCGCCGGCCCGCCCCGTCGGGTGCCCCGGGGGTAACCCCGAGCTGCCGGAGCCGCCCCCCCGGCTCGCTCTGGGGTTAAACCCCCGTGCCCGAGGAGGAGGAGCGGCCGCGGGGGTGGGGGCGGCGGGGCTGGTGCTTCCCGTCGGGGCTGCGCTCGCGGGCGCCGCTGGCCAAGGGGAATTTTGGGGGATGCTCAGGAATCAAGGGGGGGCTCGAACCACTCCTTATCCCCGGTTTAACGGGGTGCCCCGATGGGCTCGGCCTCGGCGGTGCCTCCCGGCCTCGGACAAACCCTCCCGGCCCGGTAAAAGCGCGGCCGCGGCTCGGAGGGGCAGCGCCCGGGGCTCGGGGCCGAGCTCCGGCTCCACGTCCCCCCCGTGCGGCCACCGGGGGCCGCTCCCGCCGGTGCTGCCCGGTGCGGGGACCCAGCTCCGCTCTCCCGGGGGCGGGGGGCACCGGGGCCTTTCCCCCGCTCTCTCACCGGGAGCGCACCGAGGGGCACAGCCGTGACCCCGGGCGCACCGGAGCGCCCGCCTGAGCCCCGGTTACACCGCTCACACTCTCCCCAATGCCCGCACATCCCCGCACACGAACCCACAGCCACGCAGGACCCCCGAATGTCCCCTCTGCTTGTCCCCAATCTCCTCACATCCCCCATTCCGCGGCCTGGCCCTGCCCCGGCGGGTTTCGCAGCGCTCCCGGTGCCATCTCACGGCACCTGGCTCCGGTGGAACGGGCGGAAAACGAAACCAACGGGAGGCCCCGGGCACAGCCCCGGGCATGGGCAGAGCCGGGCCGGCCCCGCTTCCAGCGGGCACCGCGAGCAGCGGCTCGGGAGGGGCGGCGGGGCCCGGCTCCCGCTCCCGGTGCTCTGATTTCGGGAGGGAGGCACAAATTCCACCGGGCCCCCGCTGCCCAGAGCCGCCCTTTTATATACCCACACCTCTGAAAAGAATATAATATACGGAATATACGGAATATACGGAATATACGGAATATACGGAATAATAATATACGGAATAATATATGGAATATATGGAATAATAATAATATAATATATGGAAAATATGAAATATATAGAATATACGGAATATATAGAATATATAGACTATGCAGACTATATAGAATATATGGAATATATGGAATATACGGAATATATGGAATATATGGAATATACGGAATATATGGAATATATGGAATATACGGAATATCGGCGCTGGAAGGCACGGCGGCCCTGCTGAAATGCCAACCCGCCGGCACCGGGAGCACCCTGGGAGCAGCGCGGCTCTCTGCCCCGCACCGGGCACCACCAGGGATGGGCATCCCTTGGCCGGAGCCCCCCAAAACGCCAGCGGCGGCCGCAGCATCGCGGGGAGCGAGCGGAGCCTCCTCCCGCCGCCACCGGGCACCGGGAACCGGGCACCGGCCCCGCCGCTCTCCGTGGTGCTGAACGGCGGCCGCGCCGCGCCCCGGGGCCGTGCGGGGTCGTTCCTGCTCCGTCCTCCTCTCACCGAGCTGCCGCTAATTGATTATCATTATTATAGCTGTTAATTATTATCGTTTACGGTCCCCGCGGTTCCGGTGCTCCGGTGGCCGCGGTGCCAGCGCGGTGCCAAATTCCCGGCTCGTCCCCGCGCGCGGCGCCGGTGCTGCTGCCCGCCATCCTCCCCACGCTCCGCACCACGCGTGGGCCGAGCCGCCGCCGTTAAATCCCGAACCGGGGCTCCAAAATCCCGCCCTGGCCACGGTGGGTTCTGCCCCGGTGGGTTCTGCCCCGGTTCGGGTTCGGCCCCGCTGCCGTCCACAGCGCCCGGGCACCGGCGGGACAGGCCCGGCTCCTCCGGTAGCACCGGTGCGTCCCGGTGCCCACGGCCCGGCCCGAGGGGTAAAACCCCAACAACGAGCGCGGCCCCGCAGCTCCGAGACCGGCGGAGCTTCTCCACCGCCTCGGGACCGAGCTCCGGTCCGGACCCGGCTCCGGGAGGCGCCGCTCCGGGCACCGGTGCCGGTCTCACGGCCCAGGGCCCCGCTGGCACCGCACAGGGCCCGGTTCGCCCCCGCCGGTCGCCGGTGCCCGCTGCCCGCCGCTCGCCGTCCCCGAGAGGCGCGGGGCGAGCTTGGCATCGCCGCCACGGGGGAAGCGGCCGCTCCACGCGTGTCCGAGCCCGGGGCTGCACGGGGCCCGCCCGGGCCCGCTCCTCCCGCACTTACCGACTGCTCACCCGCCTGTACCCGGTTCCCCGGCGGCTGCGGGGGCCGGAGCGGCCTCGGCGCCTCTGGTCCCCCCTTTTTCCCTCGCCTACACCCCCGTGTGAATCAAATACCTTCACTACAGCAGCCATGTTGGGCTCCGGTGCGAGCACGGCGCTCGCCGCAGGAACCGGCGGCCGCCTCGGCGGGAGGCAACGAGGGGGCCCCGCTTCCCCCCGGAGCACCGGAGCCCTGTCCCAGAGCACCGAGCGATGCCCCCGGGGGTCGCTCCCAAGTTGTCACCCTTGCCGGTAACGCCACCACCTGCGGGTTCCGCACGCACCTGCCCCGCATCCCTCCGGTGTTACCGGGCCGCGTCCCGGGGCTGCGGCTGGGGAGGAGGTTTGGGGAGAGCCGCGCTTCTCTGCGCCTCGCCCGGTGTCCGGTGCTGGCCACGCCGCTCTGCCGTGCCCACCTGGGGAGGGAAAGAGAGAAGATGCGTCAGGAGGAGCCGCCGCCATCGCTCCAACTTGGAGCAACTTTCCCGGCGAGGCCGGCGGCGGGGGAGGGGGGTGGGCGGCACTGGAGCCCCCTGCCCGGTTAACCGGGGCCGGTCCCGGTGCCCCATAAGCGGTGCCATCCACGCCAGGGATGGGGGACACCCACCCGCAGCCCAGGGCCGCGCTGGGACACGGGACAGCTGGGATTTGGGGCAGCCCCACACCCGGTGCGTGTCCATCTGCCTTCCTGGCCGGACCAGCTGCCCCCTCCCGTGGCCACCGGAGCCTCCCCGGGGCACCGAGCCTGGCACCGGGCACCCCCCGCTGCTCCCCGGGCACCGCAGCCTCTCTCCAGCCCGGCCCGGTTCCCCTCCAAAGTGTATTTTTTCTGCTATTTATTTCCCTCCCCCGGAGATTTTTTCCCCTCATCTTTATCCTTTTCCCTCTTCAATTTTTTTTTCTTTTTCTAATTTTTTTCCCCCTCCTCGTTTGACTCCAACGTCGCTGGGAATTATTTGCATTTAAAACACAACGACTCGTTTCCCTCCACGTCGCTTCGCAGCTCGATTCCACCAGCACGGGAGAGGCGGGGGAGCGATCCCGAGGAAAAGGGAACCCCAAACCCCGGGGAAAATCCCCCCGAAATCCTTCCCAGCTGAAAATATCGATGTGGAGGAAAACTAAAGATTTAACAGATTTTTATAATTTCCTTCCCGCAGCCGCTGTCACCCAAAGGTGTTTGTGGCAACAAAGAGCGGGATGGCATTTGACGCTCGTATTTTTGGCCTAAATATTTGCAAAAATATTCCCCCAAAGCCCCGAGCGTTTTGCAGGAGATTGATGCGCCTCAAAACCATCACATCCTGCCCTGCCAAGTGCTTCCGAGGAAAATCTGATTTTCCATTTATCCCCCTCCCGCCGCCGCTGATCCCGCCGGAGAACGCACACGCGCCGAAATCTGCGAGCGAGGAGAAGGCACCGGGAATCAAACACCCATTCCCAGTCCAAACTGGGAGCAGAACGGTTTTCCCCAGTCCCCGTGCACGGCGGAGATTTCCCAGCTCGGGGAATAACGTGGAATTCCCCGCCGTGCCCGCTCGGGCACGGGAAAACTCCCAGATACTTTTTTTTTAAGGAGAAAAATATCAATAATAAAAAAAAAAAAATTTTTTTCTTCCTTTCCTCAGAAATGCCGAATTCAACCCCGGCCCTTTGCATGGAGATTTTTTTCCTCTTGGTTTCTTTTTTATTTCTTTTTTTTTTTCTTTCTTTCTTTTTTTTGTTTTTACAACCTCTCACCAACGGAAGGGGATGCCCACACAACACCCCAACCGCACACAGCACCCCTCACCCCTCCTCTCTGCTCTCCTTTTTTTTTTTTTTTTTCTTTTTTTTATTTTTTAACCCAAATCATTCCCCGCAAAATTAAAATTAAAAATAAAAATAAGAAATAGCTGCGCACATCGAAACTTCGCTCCGGCAGCCCCTTACCTCGGGCACCGGGCAGGGCAGCGCAGTCGCTCCGACCATCCTCGGGGGCTACAAACCCCGGGGGTGGCTTTTGTGAGTTTGCCGGAGTTTCCCCGGGCTGTCCCCTTTTGTGTCCCATTGCCATCTAGAGGCCCCGATTAATTAATTTCACACCGAAGCTCGGGAGAAAATTTTCCCACAAAACAAGTGACCGAGGAGATGTGAAAACTCCAAAAGAAAAGGAGTCAACATCAAGTTCAACAGCATGCGGGGAAAGGGCCGATTTCCATCACAATCGCGTCTGAGCGGGGGCCGGGCGGGGGGCGGCGGGCGGCGGCCCCCGCGCCCCCTCCGCGCGTTCCCAGGCTCGGAACAATCGCGCTCTGTTTGCCTCGCACATGCCGGCGTTTGGGCACGGAGGCTGCCTTGGGATAACAGGAATAATGAGGGGAGGGGGCTCGGGGAGGGTGGGAAAGGGCGGCGGCGCTGCGGAGGGACGGAGGGAGGGAGGGAGGGGGGCGAGCGGAGCCCCGGGCGCACCTGGGCGCTGCCCGGTACCGGGACCTGTTGAGCCGCGGGCCGGCAGAACCCGCTGGAGTTGAGGGGAAGAACCGCGATGGGATATAAGGACAAATCTAAAAACACCCCAAAAATGCGAGGGGACAGTGCGGGGAGTGGGGGGGGACACTTTTCCTTAAGTTTGGTGTCACCCCCTTCAACACCAACCACGCGGTTTTTTGTTTTTTTTTTTTTCCCACAGTCCCGGGGGAAGAACGGGGGTGCGGGTCCCGGGGGAACGGGGGTGCGGGCCCCCGGGGTGTGGGGAGCGGGGGCCGGGGTCTGGGGTGGCCGAGGCGGTGGTGGACGTGTCCTGCAACCCAAGCAGCTCGGCTCCGCCGGGCATTGTCCCCACGGAGCCCGTGGCCATTGTTCCCGGCGCTGCGGGAGCCGGAGGGAGGGCAGCTTTCCACGCCTCCACTCCGCCATCTCACCCCCAGCCCCATCCTCGCACCGGGGACCCTAATCCGGGATGGGGATGGAGGGGGGGAGGAGGGTAAAGAACACCCCACCCACCCGTTAAAAAAAAAAAAAAATATATATATATATATAAAATAAATAAAAAATAGAAGGCGAGAAAAGGGGAGGCGCAATGTCCCCCCCCCCTCGCAGACTTCCTGCAAGTTGGGAGAAGCGGGAGGGGGCAGCTCAGCCCTGCCCCTCCGGCAGCACCGGAGCCGGGAGTTCAGTGCGGGGCAGAGGAGACAGAGAGAGAAGGGGAGGGAAAAAAAAAAAAAAAAAAAATAAATAAAAAAAAAAAAAAAAAAAAAAAGCGGGCGGGGATTATTTACCTCCTCCGCACCTCTGCATCCATTAATGACTTAGCGGGAGCCGCCGGGACACCGGCAACCTGCGGCCCGTGGGGTTGTGGGGGGGAAGCGGCGCCGGGAGCGGCGGGACGCGGAGCCCGGGGCCGGTGCAGGCGCTGCGGCTCCCGGAGAGCCCCGGCCGGGCCGCGGGCAGCGGAGCCCCCCGCGATCACGTCGCCTTTTACGTGGGGTTAAACAGGGAACGTCTACCCGGGGGCTTGAACGCCGAGAAACCCCCCGAGCGCAGCGGGGCTGAGATTCCAGCGGGGGATGTTTGGATTCCGCCCAAACATCCATTTTGTCCCTTTTGGAAATGGAGATGGGAGAGAGGAGGGGGGGAAAAAAAAATGCGTCTTTTTTTTTTTTTTTTTTTTTTTTTCCTTGCTTTCTCCATATTTTACTACGTAAGGAATGACGCGCTGGCGTCGGGAGCGGGATAGGTTAGCCCTGAGCTTGGAGAGGGAGGGAGGGGGAAAAACCAGGCTGGGGAGGGGTGGGGGGAATCGCGGGGGCGGGGGATGGCTCTGGCAGCAGCAGAACCTAAAAATAACGAGGATTTTATTATTTAAAAAAAAAAAAAAAAGAGAGAGATATTATAATAATAATAATAGTAATAATAATCATAATAATAATACTAGCGGTAATCCCGCTGACCCCGCCGATGCGGCCCTGCACGAGCAGTGGGGACCCCACCTCACCTTCCCGGGGACCCCCGGGATTTGGGGGACCCCGTGGGGTGCGCAGGGAGGGTTTGGGGGTCCCCCTGCCCTTTCCCCCCCAAATCTGGGGGCTGGGAAGGCGCTCCCCTTTCCCCGGGGCTGTTGCGTGGAAATGAAGCCGAAATTGGCGATTTTTAAATTTAATTCCACCCCAAATCCATCGCTGCTCCGCGGGTTAACACCTCCGAGCTCCCGGGGATGAATTCCCACCTCCCTCCGCTCCTCCGGGAGCACCGGGATTTTGGGAGCGCTAAAAAAAAATTGTAAAAAAATTAAAAAAATTTTTTTTAAAAATTAAAAAACGGGGGCTCCGCGCAGCTCCCGGGCGGGTTCGCACCCCAAATTCAACCCCGGGGAAGGGGGGACACCCAAGGACACCCAACCCCGGCACACCCTGAACCCCCGAGCGGGGCCGGGCCTGGCTCCAACCCGCGGAACCACCGGGATGCGCGGCCGAACCGGGACCGCTCCGGTGCCGGTGCCGGTGCTGTTCCGGTGCCCTCCCAAGCCCTGCCCGCCCCCAGGACGAGCAGCCCCGGGCGCGGTGCTGCCGGAAAAGCCTCGAGCTCCCCGCTCTCCCCTAATGAGCTCCGCTTATGCATTTCCTCATTAACGAATATTTCTCGCGGCCGAGCTGGCGGGCACCGGGACCCGCGTTCCCGGTCGCCCACCGCCCGTCCCGTCCAACCGGGGCTTCCCGGGGGCTCGGCCGGTCCCTGCCAGCTCCGGGAGAAGCAGGAGGCCTGGCCTGGCTGTGGGACACCCCAAATTTTGTGGCCAATCTCGTAATTACCGTGCCCGGTGCTGCGGTGCCATCCCCGCCCTCGGTGGCCCGTGAGACCCCCGGGTTGCCCCGGGGGGTTCCCCCGGTAAAAACCGCTCGGACCGGGCCCGGCTCCTCCAACCCGCCGGTACCGCTGCCCCCCACCCCCGACGGCGAGGATTTAGGGGTGTGGGTGGCGTATTTTGGCTCCTTGATGGAGTTTTGATCAAAAATTCATTAAGAGGCGCTCGGCGCAGCGCCATGAATATTTCAGGGCTTTTGCAAAACAACCAAGTGGGTTTCTGGGGGAGGACGCAGCCCCCGGGGACGCCAGGAGGGACCGGGGCCACCTCGGCTCCGTCGGGGCCACCGGGGCCACCCCGGGGCTCGTGGCTGCCCCGTTATAAAGCCCAGGTTGAGAGGAAACCGGTCCCGGTTGGAGAGGGCGACCCGTGAGGGACACGCAGAGCCCGGTCCCGTGGCGACCGTGACAATCCGGGGTGGCCCCGGCCCTGTGCGGGATGGGGTGGGGACAGCGGGGGGACAGCCGGGATGTCCCCAAAACGAGGACAAGACACACAGTGACAGGAGCAGGAAATAACCCCCCAAAAATGCCCCTCAATGCCAGCCAGGGAACCCCCCGCTGGAAATGTCCCCAAATTGGGGTGCGGATCCCCGCGGCACATCCCGCGCCGGCTCGGAGCGCAGACAAAGCCCCGGCGGCTCCCGCGGAGCTCGGAGCCCCCCGGAGCAGCGCAGCCCCCCCGGCTGGGCCTGCAGGGAACTGGGATTTACTGGGCCACCTCCCGGGCCAGCTGGGAAGGGGGCGCGGAGAGCCAGAGGTGGCCACGCTGGGCCGTGGAGGGGGTGGCAGCAGCGCTGTCCCTTCCCAGTGTCACCCCCAGGAAACTGGGTGCCACATTCTGGGGACAGAGGGACACCAGATCCTCTGCGAGGGGACCAAAATGGGGCTGGGGACATCTCCCGAGCCCAGTTTGGGACGTGTCGCAATGGGCGGTACCGGACCTGCAGGCAGGGCTGGGGTGTGCAGCTCCAGCAGCTCCCGGCGCTCCGCTCCCTTCCCGTGTCCCGCTGCTGGGATGCGACAAACCCGTGTCACCCCCCCCCCGTCCTGCTGCCACCACCCCAGCAGCCCCCAGCCCCTCCCCGGGGCTCACCTCGCCCTGACATTTCCTGGCGCTCCTTCCATGCCAGCGGGTTGCCATAGCAAATCTAAATCTTACAAACAAAACGAGGGGGGAAAGGGAAAAAAAAAAAAAAAAAAAAAAAAAAAAAAAAAAAAAAAAGAGCCCTGATTAGCATATATTCAAATGAGCCGTGCGATAATGCAAACCATAAATCATGCAGTCGTTGCTATTCAATCAGTGTCTCTTACCCCAGCCCCCACTCGGGCACGCCGTTTCTTGCCAGCCACTGTCGCCAAGGTGGCCCTGGAGGGGACCTGCCACCCTTTAGGGGGTGGGGGGTGGTGGCCCCGGGCCCAGCCCGGCTCGGCACAGCCCCTAATCCCGCCTGGTATTTGTGGCGCTCTATTAAACCGGGCAAACTCTTCGCCAGGATTAATCTCCCGCCCGGGTTTTAATCTCGGGGCTCTAATCCCCCTCCCCAGCCGAGGGAAGGGGCCCAGCTCAGCTGGAGGGTGTGGGGGACCCCCAGCTCTGTCTGGTCCCAATCTGGGGGTGCCCAAGCGGTGTTTGGGGGGGACTCAAACCCCCAAAAACATCCCTGTGGGGTGCAGGAGCCTGGTGTCCCCTCCTTGTCCCCTCCCAGCAGCGTGGCCGCGGCTGTGGCCGCACCCAGCACACCTCAGGCCCCAGGGGACGCTCCCCTCCCAAAAACGCCAGAACCCCCGAGCCCAGCCCAGCCCTGAGCTAAAACAGGCTCAGCTCAGCTAGGCCAGGCCTTAAACCCCACCTTGCTCCCCAAATCCCCATTTTAAGGGTTTTTCTTTCTCCCTCCTGCTCTGAAACCCCCCGAGAGGTTTTTTTGGGGTCACCGAGGGGTGGGAGCAGCGCGGCTGAGCCCCAAGGACCTGCCCAGAGCAGAGGTGACCCGGCTGTCACCCCCCCTGCTGGCCTGTGACCCCCCCGAGAGGTGGCTCTGAGCCTGGGGGACACGGGGAGGGGGGGACAGCGACGCTGATCCCGAGGGGATGATGTGGGCATGTGCCACCTCCCCCCCTTGGGGACATTCGTGCCGCGCCACCCCAAAAAAATGTCACAGCAGACACGCCGAGACCCGCAGCTCTTTATTGGTGCGAAGATAATAAATAGAAAAAAAGCTCCTGGCTGGGGGCGCAGCGCCCCCACCCCGCCTGTCCCCTGTCCCCTCCGCTGTCCCCTGTCCCCTCCGCTGTCCCCTGTCCCCCTGGCCCGGGGGACGCAGGCTCGGAGCCGCTGCTCTCAGTCCTGCTGCCACCGCGTGGCGTTTCCCAGCCACTCCCGCTGGCTTTGGGGACACGCTGGTGGCGCGGGGACAGGCGCAAGGACGGGCAGGGACAGCGCCCGACGCCACCGGACGGGGACACGGCGACAGCGCTGCCTCGCAGGGGGGTGGCAGGAGGGGACTTGGTGACATTTGGGGGCTCCAGGGAGGAGAGGGGGGGGGTCTCACGGAGCTGCACCCCCAGGGTTGGGGGGGACAGTGACCCTGCAGTGCCACCGCTGGTGTCACCGCTGGTGTCACCGCTGCTCGCCACTCCCCGAGGGGCTGAGGACGGGGAAGAATCGGGGGGCTGCTCCCCCAAACAGGGTCCCCCTCTCTCCGCACCCCTCCGGCCTCGCTATCTCTGCCAAACGTCCACGGGCTGTCCCCTCCTGACGGGGACAGCCACCCTCTGCTCGTCCGGCGCGTACGGAGCGAAACCCTTGGCCAAGTCCTGGCGGGGCTGGAGGTCACCGGGGGCTCGGGAGGCCTCGCTGAGGGTGGCCAGGCTGGCCAGGGGGGGCTGGGGGGTGCCCGGGGGACAGCCCAGCCCCGGCGACACCCGCTCCGATTTGATGCTGATGGCCTGGGGCTGCGGGGACGCGCCGGGGACAGCGGGTGGCTCCTCGGAGGGGACGATGCGGCTGCTGGCCCTGGGGCGAGAGGGGAGGGGGATGAGGGAGTGACCCCGGATCCCCCCCCGGGTGTCCCCTTTGACCCCTACTGGGGTTGAGGCCCCTCCCAAATTCCTGTCCTGGGCTGGTTCTGGCCCAGTTGGGCGCTGGAGTGTGACAGGAGGGGGACACGTGGGGACAAGATCCACGGGGGAATCCGGCTGGAAACAAACTGGGGGTGCTTCGAGGGTGACCCCCAAGACCACCCTGGTGGCTGGGAGGTGACACCCGTGGGTGCAGCAGAGCGGGATCGTCCCCACCGTGTCCCCCCTGTCCTCACCCCAGGGTCACCTCTGTCTTCATCCCAGCGCTGCCATGTCACCCCTGCCCTGTCCCCACCCCTGCCCCCCCCTGTCCCCCCCTGTCCTGCCTTGTCCCCTGCCCCGTCCTTCTCTGTCCCCACCCCAGGGCCACCCTGTCCTCACACCAGTGCTGCCCTGTCCCCTCCTATCCCCTCCTGTCCCCCCCGTCCCCTGCACCTGTCCCCACCTGTCTCTTGCCCTGTCCCCCCCTGTCCCCACCCCTGTCCCCATCCCTGTCCCCCTGTCCCCCCTGTCCTCACCCCACCGCTGCCATGTCACTCCTGTCCCCATTCCTGTTCCCCTCTGTCCCCACCCCTGTCCCCACCCCTGTCCCCCCCGTCCCCCTGTGTCACCCCAGCGCTGCCATGTCACCCCTGCCCTCCCCCTTGTCCCCCTGTCCCCCTGTCCCCCCTGTCCTCACCCAGCACCGCTGCCATGTCACCCCTGCCTTGTCCCCCTTGTCCCCCTGTCCCCCTTTCCTCACCCCAGCGCTGCCATGTCACCCCTGCCTTGTCCCCCCTGTCCCCCTTGTCCCCCCTGTCCCCCTTTCCTCACCCCAGCGCTGCCATGTCCCCCTGCCCTGTCCCCCTTGTCCCCCTGTCCCCCTGTCCCCCTGTCCCCCACCGCTGCCATGTCACCCCTGCCTTGTCCCCCTTGTCCCCCTGTCCCCCTTTCCTCACCCCACCGCTGCCATGTCACCCCTGCCTTGTCCCCCTTGTCCCCCTGTCCCCCCCTGTCCCCCCTGTCCCCCTTTCCTCACCCCAGCGCTGCCATGTCCCGGGGGTTCCCCCACACCGGGGGCTGCAGGAATCCGGGGGGCGGCGGGACCTCGCCAGCCCCAAAATCTGCGGGGCGGGAGGACACGACAGTGAGCGGGGACGGTGACAAACACAGGGGACAGAGGGGACAGAGGGGACAGAGGGGACAGAGGGGACAGAGGGACTCACCCGCCGGGGCCGGGCTGAGGAAGGGGAAGGCGGCCAGGCCGTGGCTCGGGAGGCCGGAGCTGCCCGGGCTGAGCGCGGGGCTCAGCGTCTGCAGGGCGGGGTACAGCGGCCGCTGCGGAACGGGCACCCCAAATCGGTTTTGTGCCCCAAAACCCCCGGGAGAACCCCAAACAGGTTTTGTACCCCAAATAGGTTTTGTGCCCCAAAACCCCTGGGGGACCCCAAATAGGTTTTGTACCTCAAAACCCCCAGGGAGAACCCCAAATCGGTTTTGTGCCCCAAAACCCCCAGGGGAACCCCAAATTGGTTTTGTACCCCAAAACCCCCGGAGGAACCCCAAACTGGCTTTGTACCCCAAATCGGTTTTGTGCCCCAAATCGGTTTTGTACCCCAAAACCCCCAGGAAGAACCCCAAATGGGTTTTGTACCCCAAATCGGTTCTGTGCCCCAAATCGGTTCTGTGCCCCAAACCCCCAGGGAGAACCCCAAATCGGTTTTGTACCCCAAATCGGTTCTGTGCCCCAAACCCCCGCGGACTCACAGCCGCGCTGCCGCCGCCGCGGCCGCTCGCCACTCCGCCCTGGCACTCGCCACGCCGCCCCTCGGCCCCCGGGAACGGCGGCGGCGGCGTCCTGGTGGCCAGAGCGCGGCTGAGGCTGGCGGGGAACAGCGGGTAGCTGAGACCTGCCGGACAGACGGACAGGAGGACGCACGGATGAGCCTCGGGGGCTTCCCGAGGTGGCCACGGTGGCCCGTGGGCAGCCGCGTGTGCCAAAGTGTGGCAAAGTGTGGCAAAGCCACTTCCCCCATGGGCCACTTGGGCTGCGACAGGAGGGGACAGGGGTTGGATGTGGCTCTGGGGTCACCAACAGGCGACAGGGGCTGCAAACCCCCCCCCCCGGGCGGACTCTGCAGGGCTGGGATGTCCCCGGGGAATGTCCTGAGGTCACCACGCTGTCCCCACCTCGGGATTTTGGGGTGCTGCGTGTCCCCACCCCGCGACACCTCCCATCCAGCCCGGGGGGGATTTAATGATCAAATTCCGCTTTTTTGGGGGGTTTTCACTGATCACACCCCGCGTGTTTTGGGGTTTACATTGATCAAACCCCGAGTTTTTCGGGTTTTCACTGATCACACCCCGTGTGTTTTGGGGGTTTACACTGATCCAACCCCGCGTGTTTTGGGGGTTTACATTGATAAAACCCCGAGTTTTTTTGGGTTCTAACTGATCCAACCCCGCGTGTTTTGGGGGTTTACATTGATAAAACCCCGAGTTTTTTGGGGTTTCAACTGATCAAACCCCGAGTTTTTTGAGGTTTCCACTGATCACACCCCGAGTTTTTTTGGGTTTTCACTGATCAAACCCCGAGTTTTTTGGGGTATCCACTGATCAAACTCCGCGTTTTTGGGGGTTTACGTTGATCAAATCCCGCGTGTTTTGGGGCTCTCACTGATCAAACCCCGCGTGCTTTGGGGTTTTCACTAATCAAACCCCGAGTTTTTTGGGGTTTTCACTGATCAAACCCCGAGTTTTTTGGGGTTTACACTGATCAAACCCCGCGTGTTTTGGGGCTCTCACTGATCAAACCCCGCGTTTTTTGGGGTTTTCACTGATCACACCCCGAGTTTTTTGGGGTTTTTTACTGATCAAACCCCGAGTTTTTTGGGGTTTCCACTCATCAAACCCCGAGTTTTTTGGGGTTTACACTGATCACACCCCGCGTTTTTTGGGGTTTACACTGATCAAACCCCGCGTGTTTTGGGGCTCTCACTGATCAAACCCCGAGTTTTTTGGGGTATCCACTGATCAAACTCCGCGTTTTTGGGGTTTACGTTGATCAAATCCCGCGTGTTTTGGGGCTCTCACTGATCAAACCCCGATTTTTTTGAAGTTTCCACTGATCAAACCCTGCGTTTTTTTCGGGTTCTCACTGATCACACCCCGCGTATTTCGGGGTTTCCAGCTGCTTTCCCGTCACCCCGTCCCCGCCGGGGCTGAGCTGCGGGCACAGGGCGAGGGGACAGCTGGGGACGGGCTGCGGGCAGGGCGCAGGAAGCAGCTGGCGGCGGAGCCGAGCTCGGGGCCGGAGTTTCCGCCCTGCGGCTCCGCTCCTGCCCACGCGGCCGCCCCGGCCCCGCTCCCGGTAAGTCCCTGCGAGCGGAGCTTTGCATGCGGGGCCGGCCCGGGAAAATCCCCGCGGGGCCACCGGGTTCGGGTGCTCGTGGTGGGGACGGGGTGGGCACGGAAGGGTGGCCATGGAGGGGACAGGGTGGTCATGGAAGGGACAAGGTGGGCTTGGAGGGGACAGGGTGGCCATGGAAAGGTGGCCATGGAGGGGACAGGGTGGCCATGGAGGGGACAGGGTGGTCATGGAGGGGTGGCCATGGACGGGACAGGGTGGCCATGGAGGGGACAGGGTGGTCATGGAGGGGTGGCCATGGACAGGACAGGGTGGCCATGGTGAGGACAGGGTGGCCATGGAGGGAATGGCGTGCCCAGGGAAGGGATGGGGTGGTCATGGTGGGGACAGGGTGGCCATGGAAGGGACAAGGTGGCCATGGAGGGGACAGGGTGGTCATGGGGGGGACAGGGTGGCCATGGAAGTGTGGCCATGGAGGGGACAGGGTGGCCATGGAAGGGACAAGGTGGGCTTGGAGGGGACAGGGTGGTCATGGGGGGGACAGGGTGGGCATGGAGGGGACAGGGTGGCCATGGAAAGGTGGCCATGGTGGGGACAGAGTGGCCATGGAGGGGACAGGGTGGGCATGGAGGGGACAAGGTGGCCATGGACATGACAGGGTGGCCATGGAGGGGACAGGGTGGCCATGGACGGGACAGGGTGGCCATGGAGGGGACAGGGTGGTCATGGAGGGGACAGGGTGGGCATGGAGGGGACAGGGTGGTCATGGAGGGGACAGGGTGGGCATGGAGGGGTGACCATGGCAGGGTGGCCATGGGCAGGACAGGGTGGGCATAGAAGGGTGGCCATGGAGGGGACAGAGTGACCACGAACAGGACAGGGTGGTCGTGGAAGGGACAGGGTGGGCATGGACAGGACAGGGTGGCAGTGGAGGGACAGTGTGGCCATGGAGGGGACAGGGTGGCAATGGAGGGGACAGGGTGGCCATGGAAGGGTGGCCGTGAAAGGCACAGGGTGGGAATGAAAGGGTGGCCACAGAGGGGACAGGGAGGCCATGGAGGGACAGGGTGGCAATGGAGGGGACAGGGAGGCCATGGAGGGACAGGGTGGCAATGGAGGGACAGTGTGGCCATGGAACAGTGGCCATGGGCAGGACACGGTGGCAATGGGCAGGACAGGGTGGCCGTGTTGGGGACAGGGTGGCCGTGCTGGGGACAGGGTGGGGATGAGGTTCCTAAAACAAGGCCGGGGTGTCCATAGCAGGGACAGAGTGCCCAGGGCGGTGACAGGACACCCATGGCCGGGTCCCTTTCCCTTGTCCCCACCCCCCGCAGTGTCCCCAAGCCTACCTGGGGGCAGTGGCCCTGGGGACCGCCCTGGTGGCCTTGGGGCGGCGGCTCTGAAGGGAGGAGAGCGGCCCTGGGGCTGCGGGGAGCTGCTGCCAAAGGCGGCCTCGGGCAGGGACAGCGGGGCCTGCGGGGACACAGGGTCAGGGACAGGGACAGGGACAGGGACAGGGACAGGGACAGGGACACCGGGCCCTGCGGGGACACCGGGTCAGGGACAGGGACAGGGACAGCGGGGCCTGCGGGGACACGGGGTCAGGGACAGGGACAGGGACAGCGGGGCCTGCGGGGACACGGGGTCAGGGACAGGGACAGGGACAGGGACACCGGGGCCTGCGGGGACACGGGGTCAGGGACAGGGACAGGGACAGGGACAGGGACACCGGGGCCTGCGGGGACACGGGGTCAGGGACAGGGACAGGGACAGGGACAAGGACAGGGACTGGGACACCGGGGCCTGCGGGGACACGGGGTCAGGGACAGGGACACCGGGTCAGGGACAGGGACAGGGACACCGGGCCCTGCGGGGACACAGGGTCAGGGACAGGGACACCGGGCCCTGCGGGGACACAGGGTCAGGGACAGGGACAGGGACACCGGGCCCTGCGGGGACACAGGGTCAGGGACAGGGACACGGGGTCAGGGACAGGGACCTCGGGACCTTTGGGGACACACAGGGATCAGGGACCCTTGGGGACCTTTGGGGACACACAGGGGTCAGGGACAGGGACCTCAGGACCCTCAGGACCCTTGGGGACACACAGGGGTCAGGGACCTCGGGACCTTTGGGGACACACAGGGACCCTTCAAAAGAAGGACAAGGATGGAATGGGGACCTTTGGGGACCCTTGGGGACCCTCGGGGACCCTTCAAAAGAAGGACAAGGATGGAATGGGGACCTTTGGGGACCCTCGGGGACCCTTCAAAAGAAGGACGAGGATGGAATGGGGACCCTCGGGGACCCTTCAAAAGAAGGACGAGGATGGAATGGGGACCCTTGGGGACCCTCGGGGACCCCCACCCCACCATCCACTCACATAAAACCTGGGCCTCGCCAGCTCCGCTCCCTCCCCGCTCCTCCTCCCCTTGTCCCCGGGCGGCTCCGGCCCCTCCTCCAGCTCCAGCTCGTGGCTCTCCAGCCCCAGCCCTTTGCGCTTCAGCGTCTGCGGGGAGGTGACAATGAGCCTGTCCCTGCGGCCACCGCGGGGCCCCGGGGGCCACGCCCGGGCGCTACCTCGAGGATGTCGGAGTTGGTGCGGCTCTCGTGGGGCTCGCTGTACTCGGTGTACTTGAGCAGCACCTTGTCCATGTCGCTGCTGGCGTACTGGAACAGGCGGTTGGTGCTGTTGAAGATGATGAGCGCGATCTCGCAGTCGCACAGCACGCTCAGCTCGTACGCCTTCTTCATCAGCCCGAACTTCCGCTTGGTGAAGGTCACCTGAGGAGGGAGCCGGCGTGAGAGCACCCCGAAACCACGCCAGAAACACCCCGAAACCACCCCAAAAACCATCCAAAAACCACCCCAAAAACCATCCCAAAAACCACCTCAAAACCACCCTAAAAACCATCCCAAAACCACCCCAAAAACCATCCCAAAAACACCTAAAAACCATCCCAAAACCACCCCAAAAACCATCCCAAAAACACCCCGAAAACACCTCAAAAACCACCCCAAAAACACCCCAAAAACACCCCAAAAACCATCCCAAAAACACCCCGAAAACCCCTCAAAAAACACACCAAAACCACCCCGAGAACACCCCAAAAAACACACCTAAACCACCCTGAAAAACACGCCAAGAACACCCCAAAACCACTCCAAAAACACCCCAAAAACCATCCCAAAAACACCCCGAAAACACCTCAAAAACCACCCCAAAACCACCCCGAGAACACCCCAAAAAACACACCTAAACCACTCTAAAAAACACGCCAAAAACACGCCAAGAACGCCCCAAAACCACCCCAAAAACCACGCCAAAAACACCCTGAAAACACCCCAAAACCACCCTAAAAACCATCCCAAAAACATCCTGAAAACACCTCAAAAATACCCCCAAAACACCCCAAAAAACACTGCAAAAACACCTCGAAACACCCAAAAAAATCCCAAAACCACGCCAAAAAACACCTCAAAAACACCTCAAAACCACCCCGAGAACACCCAAAAAAACACACCAAAAACACACCCTGAAAACTCCCTGAAAACACCTCAAAAACACCCCCAAAACACCTCAAAAATACCCCCAAAACATCCGGGAAACATGCCAAAAAACCCTCAAAAACACCCCAAAACCACCCCAAAAACACGCCAAAACCACGCCAAAAAACACACCAAAACCATCCCAAAACCACCCTGAAAACACCGCAAAAAACACCCCCAAAACACCTCAAAAACACCCCAAAACCACCCCGAGAACACCCCAAAAAACACACCAAAACTCCCCTAAAAACACCTCAAAAACACACAAAAAAAACCCCCAAAACCCCCCAAAACCACCCAAAACCTCCCAAAACCAGCCCTGATTCTCCAGAAACGCTCCCCCAGGGGTGCTGGCATTGTCCCCATTGTGATTTTGTCCCCATCCTCTTTGTCCCCAGCCCCTACCTGCCGGTTCCGCTGATCCAAAATCCGGCTGATCTGGATTTTTTTCCGGCCCATTTTCGCCTCCTCTGCTGCGTTTGGGGCTGGAAGAGAGAAAGGAACCCCTGAGCCCCAAACAGCACCCACCCCAGCAACGCCAAAAATAAATTTGGCTGCTGAAAAAAAAATCAATTTTCAGAGGAAGTTCGGTCATTTCTTCTTCCGTGAAGATGGTGGCCGAGCGGAAAATGGGGGGAAAATGGGAAATTCTGCTGGGTTAGAGGGGAAAAAATCCCCTTGGCCTCGCCCAGGAACCCAAATCCATCACCCCCAGGGCACCCCGAGCACCTTTGGGTGTCGGCTGGAAAGCGGCGCTGCCGTGATCCCAAATCCTTCAGCGGGATTTTGGGATCAGAGTTTTGATCCCAAATCCTTCAGCGGGATTTTGGGATCAGAGTTTTCACCCCAAATCCTTCAGGGGGATTTTGGGATCAGAGTTTTCACCCCAAATCCTTCAGGGGATTTTGGGATCAGAGTTTTCACCCCAAATCCTTCAGCGGGATTTTGAGATCAGAGTTTTCACCCCAAATCCTTCAGGGGGATTTTGAGATCAGAGTTTTGATCCCAAATCCTTCAGGGGGATTTTGGGATCAGAGTTTTGATCCGAAATCCTTCAGGGGGATTTTGGGATCAGAGTTTTCACCCCAAATCCTTCAGAGGGATTTTGGGATCAGTTTTCACCCCAAATCCTTCAGGGGGATTTTGGGATCAGTTTTCACCCCAAATCCTTCAGGGGATTTTGGGATCAGAGTTTTCATCCCAAATCCTTCAGGGGGATTTTGGGATCAGAGTTTTCACCCCAAACCCAGGGGGCTGCTCCGAGGCTGCTCCGTGGGATGGGGAGGGCGTTTAAAAGAGGGCAGGGCTGGCAGAGGGGAGGGTCCCTCCAACAAAAGGGTTGGTTTTAGGTTCAAATTTGGGGATTTTTTTTTTATTTTAATTTTTTTTTCAAGCTCCAGCAGACTAAATTTGACCTGCGGTGCTCAGCAGGCCAGGAAGTGGCTGCACGAGGAGACAGCAAAGTGGAACCACCCACCCACTGCTGCGGCAGGGACACGGGGACAGCGACCCCCCCGTGCCACCCTGGCTGTGCCGTGCCACCCCCTCCCAGCCTGCGACACCCCCCTGCTGTCCCCTCCCCAAATTCCTGCTCCTCTGTCACCCCACAAAAGCCACCCCAAAATCCCCAAATGGGGCAGAAGAGTGAGTGGCACCAAGATGTCCCCGATTTGGGGACAGACCTGGCCTGGCTTTGTCCCTGCTTTGTGGTCCCCAAACCACAACCAGGAGGCAGGAGTGGGGCTGGGGGACAATTTTTGGAATGCCCAGCCGCCCATAATGCCAGGCTGGGGTGCAGTTGGGGACCCTTTTGTCCCCTGATGCCCCCGGCGTGTCCCCCTTCCCCCTCCTGAGCACGTTGCCATTTCACCATCGTGCTCGGTTGCTATTTTTAGCTGATCAAAACTAATTTTAATTTATGGAAGGAAATTGCGCGATGGATGGATGATGGATGGATGGATGATGATGATGGATGGATGGATGGATGGATGGATGATGGATGGATGGATGATGGATGATGGATGGATGGATGGATGGATGATGGATGGATGATGGATGGATGATGGATGATGGATGGATGGATGATGGATGATGGATGATGGATGATGGATGGATGGATGATGGATGGATGATGGATGGATGGATGATGGATGGATGGATGGATGGATGGATGGATGATGGATGGATGATGGATGGATGGATGATGGATGGATGGATGGATGATGGATGATGGATGGATGATGGATGGATGGATGGATGATGGATGGATGGATGAATGATGGATGATGGATGATGGATGGATGGATGGATGATGGATGGGATGATGGATGATGATGGATGATGGATGATGGATGGATGGATGATGGATGGATGATGGATGGATGGATGGATGGATGATGGATGGATGGATGGATGGATGGATGATGATGATGGATGGATGATGGATGATGGATGGATGATGGATGGATGGATGGATGGATGATGGATGGATGATGGATGATGGATGGATGGATGGATGGATGGATGATGGATGATGGATGGATGGATGGATGGATGGATGATGGATGATGGATGGATGGATGGATGATGGATGGATGATGGATGGATGGATGGATGGATGGATGATGGATGGATGGATGATGGATGGATGATGGATGGATGGATGGGATGATGATGATGGATGGATGATGGATGGATGGATGATGATGGATGGATGATGATGATGGATGATGGATGGATGGATGGATGATGATGATGATGGATGGATGGATGGATGGATGGATGGATGATGGATGATGGATGGGTGATGGATGGATGATGGATGGATGATGGATGGATGATGGATGGATGATGGATGATGGATGGATGGATGGATGATGGATGGATGATGGATGATGGATGGATGGATGATGGATGGATGGATGATGGATGGATGGATGGAAGGATGGATGGAAGGACAGATGGATGTATCCATGGATCCATGGATCCGTTCCCCATCTGCATCAGGGCCATGGAATAATTCCAAGGATTTGCTCAGGACAATCCCCCCCTGATCTTGGGCTGCTGTGGGGCCTCAGTGCCCCATGGGGTGATGCCCAGGGGGTCCTGGAAGGTTCCAGCACCCACAGGGCCGTGCTGAGAAGGTCCTGGAAGGGGTAAGAGGGAGCCAGAACAACCAGAGCCGCATCCCCGTCGCTCCAGGGGCTCCAGGGACCCTCCAGGTTGGGATTTTCGGCGCCGGGAGAAGCGGCCGAGGCCTCGTGCAACACCCGGGGCCGTTTCATCAGCCACTGCTCCTCCCACAGCCCTGGGGACACGGCCGGGCCACCTGAGCTGGGGTGGCACCAGGGACGCGCCACTCGGTCACCACAAACCCGCCCGGACAGGTGGGAAGGGCTGAGAGGGGAGGGGGACTTACCCCCGGGGACATTGCCACCTCCAGCCAGGTGACACCTCCGGGGCAGGATGGAACCCCAATCCGAGCTCATGGACCCCCAGAGCCCCTCCTGGGGACACGCTGGGTGTCCCCCGAGCACCGGCACCCCAACAAATCCCAGACATTCCAAACCTTCCAGGCCGGAGATTTTTCTCCTGAATCTGGATTTTTTTTCCCTTTCCCTGCTCCGGGAGAGGCTCCGGTGCTGCTGGCACCCGTCAGGCTCCGCCGCCTCCCACGGCCGCTTATCTTTAGCACCGGGATTGGGATCGCTCCCACCTCATCCCAAAATTCCCGCTGGGATCCAGCACCCACTGCGGGGTCTCACCCCCGGGCTGGGATCGGGTTTATAATCAAAATATCTGCGCGTTTAGGGGGTATTTGCATGGCGCCAGGGGTGTGAATTCCTAATTTCAGCTCCTAATTAGTGAGCTGAGACCAAGCGAATCCCAGGGAGCCGCGTGTTTTTCCGTGTGGGATCCCCGGCACCGCAGCGCTGCCTTCAACAACCCCCGCATGATCCCAGAAATCTCAAATCCACCGGATTTACCCTAAAAATCCAGTAGGTTTGGTATGAACAGAAAAAGCTGTTCCAGGGTCCCCTAAAACATCCCCAAGTTGGGGTCTCGGGGCTCCCCAGGGCACGGAAAGTGGAGGAAAAGGTTGTTTTTTACCAAATTTTGGGGGTTTTGCTGCGAATCTGGGAGCTGGGCAGGACTAGGAGGGGAGTGATTATCAAAAACTCGCTGGTGGCATCGGCATCTCCCAAAAAGCGTTTTGGTGGAAGAAAACAAGGATTAAAGCGGGGAAAAAGAGTTTCCATCCCATCTTTCACAGCGAGGGAGGGGGAAAATCTGAGCCGGGAGCAGCGAGGAGGGCGAGGATGATGCGGGGACCGAATTTAAAACGGGGATTTAAAACGGGAATTTAAAACGGGGATTTAAAACGGGAATTAAAAAAAGGGGGAGCGCTGGGATCAGAGGGACAAATCCAGCCCTGGCTCTGAGGTTTTTGGATCCCGGAGATCCCCTGGGAACGGCTGAGCTGGTGCGAGCAGCATCCCGAGCCCCGGCACGGGGAAAAGTCAAAGTTGAGCTCGGAGTTTCTGCCGGGCCCTTCTGCTTTTTATAGGTTGTTTAAACAAGCGACCAGTACAAACCAGCGCGGGGCTGGCAGCGCTGGGTGGGGACTGGAGAGGAGCTGGGAAGTAGGGGAAAGGTGGGGATGGGGCTCGGAGGGATTTTTTTGGGACTCAAACTCAGGTTTTATGGCCGGGCGCTGGGGGGCACTGCCGGCCTCCAGCCCCGCTGTCACCTCGCTGTCGCTGTCACCTCGAGGGTGACACAGAGCGAAAGTCCCGGTGCTGATGGGCGGAGGCTTTTCGGTTCCAAAATGAGTGTGTGGAAGGATGGAGGATTGAAAGGGTTCCCCACCGCCCCCCAAAAAAAAAAAAAAAAAAAAAAAAAAAAAAATCAGGCGGCTCCGGAGGATGAATGGACACAGGGACACCCCCAGAGCTCGGTGGGTGCCACATCCAAGGGAAGGAACTCGTCATTCCTGTGGGATGGGGCTGCTCCTGGCCACGGTTGGGAATTAATTTGGGAATTGCACAGTCTGGAATTAATTTTGGAATTCCACAGTCGGGAATTAATTTGGGAAGTGCAAATTAATCTGGGGGCGCTCAGGGCTGACCTTGGCCCGGCCCCGTGGCTTTGGGGCTGCCTGGTTCACAGAGCTGCTGTTTGCTCCTGATAATCCTGCTGGGATTTTTGGGAAGAGGAGGGAAACTCAAGGAATTTAAATTCACCTAATTTCTCCCCAAATCCTTCTGGGTTCTCCCACAGGACCGTGCCAGCCTTTCCAGCCCTCTCACTGCCGGGATGACCCAGCAGGAATTCTGTCCGCTTGCACCAAAGTTCCCCAAAGTTTCCCAAATTCACTTTTTTTTGGGATGTCATGGCTGCTCTGGGCTTGGAGGTGACCGGGAACTTTTGACATCCTAAACCAGACCTGAGAGCTGCGCCCACCTCCCTCCATCCCGACCCCCAGGTCTCCCCACACGTCACGCTGACGTGTCCAGCTGGCAGCGGGGACATGGAGCAGGGCCAGCACCGGGATGTCCGGATGGGTCACCCACGCTCCTTTCCCAAATAATGTCCCCAGGGTGGCCATGGGGGTCCCCTGGGGGCAGAGCCCACGGTCCCACCCCGAACTTCCACGGGAATTCTTTCCCTGGGAAACGCCAGAGCCGGCAGCGCTGGGAAAGTTCCTCTCATTAAAAGGGTGAAAACGCTGAGGATGGGGACAGGGACAGGGACAGGGACAGGAATGGGACAGGGACAGGGACAGGAATGGGACAGGGACATGGACAGGGACAGGGATAGGACAGGGATGGGACAGGGACAGGGACAGTGACAGGGACAGGAATGGGACAGGGACAGGAATGGGACAGGGACATGGACAGGGATAGGACAGGGATGGGACAGGGACAGGGACACAGGGACAGGGACAGGGACAGTGACAGGGACAGGAATGGGACAGGGACAGTGACAGGGACACGGACAGGGACAGGGACACGCTGGCTGTGGGCTGTGCTGGGCAGGAGGATCTGGCAGAGGATCCACATCGTGCTCCATGGGTGACAGGGGGACCCAGGGACAGCCTGGAGATGTCACAAGGAGGTGCCACCACCCTGGAGATGTCCCTGGCAGGAGCCGTGGCCGTGTCCTGTCACCAGCACGTGCCGGCAGCAGCCAGGCCGCTGTGCCACCCCAGCGAGGTGACAGTGCCATCCATTAGCGGTGGCTGTCCCCCGCTGTCACTAGCACCACGTCGCTCCAACACTGGCCGGTGCCGTGCCTCAGTTTCCCCCCGCGCCCTGAGCTCAGCCCCAACCCCCAAAGGCCGCGGTGGCCCCGGGGGGCGGCGGCGGGGCCGGGACAGGGCGGCCGCCACCCAGGCTGCACTTTTGGGTTAAACCCGGGCGTTCCTCCCTGCACAGACACGAGTAAAAATAACCGCCCCGAGCTCGGCGCAAACCACAGGCTTTTTATAGCCCGCCATCCCGAGCCGGCGGGGCGGGGCCGCGGCTCCGCCGTGCCCAGCGCAGCCCGCCGGGCGCCGGCCCGGCCGCACCGGCCCCCTCCCCGGGCCGGCCCCGCTGCCCCGGCCCGAGCGCCCCGACGGAGCGGAACGGACCGGACCGGACAGCGCTGCTGCCCGCTCGCATCGTCCCCTGTGCCCGGTGCCGGTGACACCGGAGCGCGGCCGAGTCCCGGGACCCGCCGTGGGACACGCACCTGGATCAGCGGCGCTTCCTCCTCCTCAGCTCGGCCGCGGCTGCAGCGGAGCCGGGGAGACCCCGGGGCTGATCCCGGTGCTGGTCCCGGTGCTGGTCCCGGGGCTGGTCCCGGGCTGGTCCCGGTGTCGGTGCCGGTCCCGTTCGTGTCCCCGCAGCGCGCGCTGCCGCCGCCTGACCGAGCAGCGCCGGTGACATTTGCATAACCCCGCCCGGAGATTTGCATAAAGCAGCCGGGCTGTGCTGTCATTGGCTGAATGTCAATGGATATTTGCATAACCACGCCCCTGGCCGGGTGAGGGGCGGGGCTAACGGAAAGGGGCGTGGCCTTTGAGGTTTCGGGGCGCTGCGGGGATGGGGAGCCTTGCGGGGTTTGGGGGATTTTTGGGGACATTTGGGGAAATCGAAATGGGGGCGGCGCTGGAGGGATCTAGGGGAGGATTGGATTTGGCAGGGAAGGGCGTGGATGAGTTCGTGGGAATTTGGGGGCAGGAATTGGGGTGAGGCTGGGGAGATTGGGGGCTGGGATGGGAGATTTGGAGGGGATGAGGTTGTGGGAATTTGGGGGCAGGAATTGGGGTGAGGATGCAGAGATTGGGGGGCTGGGACGGGAGATTTGGAGGGGATGAGGCTGTGGGAATTTGGGGGGCAGGAATTGGGGTGAGGCTGGGGAGATTTGGGGGCTGGGATGGGAGATTTGGAGGGGATGAGGTTGTGGGAATTTGGGGGGCAGGAATTGGGGTGAGGCTGGGGAGATTGGGGGGCTGGGATGGGAGATTTGGAAGGGATGAGTTCGTGGGAATTTGGGGGGCAGGAATTGGGGTGAGGCTGGGGGGCCCAGGGGAATTGGGTGTGGGATTTGGAGGAGATGAGTTTGTGGGAATTTAGGGGCTGGAATTGGGGTGAAGATGGAAAATTGGGGGGCTGGGATGGGGGATTTGGAGGGGAGGACAAGGATGAATTTGTGGGAATTTGGGGCCCTGGGAGGGGGTGAAGTTTGGGTGGTCCTGGGAGATGTTGGGGTTCAGGTCGGGCTGAGATGGAGCTTTTGGGGCGCAGTTTCAGGCCCAGGCTCTGGGTTTGGTTCATGGCAGACCCATTTCAGATTTCAGGGGACACCCCCAGCACCTCCACCCCCTTCAGGGTTTGGGGGTGTCACTCCCGTGGTCCCCAATGTCACCGAGAGCTCAACAAAACCCCCTCAGCTCCAAACGGGGACACCCAAGACACCCCTTTATTTTTAATTAATTTTATATTTTTATAAATTAACCTGAGCCTGGGGAATGCTGTGACCCCAAAATCCAGCCCGGGGAAGGTGACAGGACCCCGAGGGCGAGCTGAGGATCCCGTGGTTGTGAAAATGCCCCGAAGTGACTTTGTAGGACAAAAAGGGGACAGATGCTGCTGGTGACAAATCCAGCGACAGCCGGGGGCTGAGGGCAGGGAATAACGGGGCTGGAAGTTGGAATTCCCGGCTGGAATGTGCGGGCTGAGCTCTCCAGAGGGAGCAGAACCTGAGCTCGGGGGATGCTGTGACCCCAAAATCAGCGTGTCCTGTCCTGGGGTGTTCCCAGCAGCCAGGGGGAACGGATGAAATTCCAAAATTCCATGAGAGGAGCTCCGGGGCAGCAGGTGGGAAAAGGGGAATATCAGGGAATTCAGGGAATCGGGGAAATCAGGGAAATCAGGTCACACCCAGCCTCACAGCAGCCACATTTTGGCACCCGGGGGTCCAGTCCTGGCTCCCAGTCCCCGGAAGATCGCGAGGAAAATCTGGGAAAATGAGGAATTTCTGGATGAGGCTCCCAGGCCGCGCTGGAGTTCAGGACGTGACATCTTCCCTGGAGCTGCTTTTAAAGCTTGTGATTTATTGAGTGCAATTAGCGGATTGTTAATTAGCCCCGCTAGTAATCTTAATTGATCCTGAATAGGGGATGATGGGAGGGGGGAGAACAGAAGCGCTGGAGCTTTGGCAGAGTCTGAGGTGACACATCCAGGGACAGTTTGCGGTGGCTTTTTGGGGGTGGGACATCCCTGCCCTGTCCTGTCCTTCCTTCACCTCCCATTTCCCAGGGTCAGGGCCGCTCCCAGCCCTGCTAAAAAAAGTCATTTTTGGGCACAGAGACCCCCTGGGTCCGGGGCTGGGCTGGGCCTGGCTGCTCTTTCCCAGTTCAAAGCTCTGAGCTCCCTCTTGAGGCTTTTCCTGCCCCAAAATCCTTGGATTTTGGGGAGCCTGAGGTGCTGGATGCCCTGGGCTGAGAGCTGCACCCCAAATGACACCGGCGGCTGAGCTCTGTCACTGTCCAGGACACGGGAAAAGGGACACAGATGCCGTCACCAGGAGCTGGTTTGGGGACTTTGGGCCAAGTCCCAGGGACTGCCACCCCCAGCCCCACCCCTCCTTCCAAAAATGCTGGAAACCAGCCTGGAGCCAAATTCCTGCTGCTGCCAAGGCCAACACGGCGGGGGTTCAAAATAGCCCCGTGTCCCGCGCGGTGCCAGCGGGAACCACCCACGCGGGACGGGAGGGAAGGGACAGAAAGGGACAGAAAGGGACAGCTCTGCTCCTCCTGCAGACGGAAAGGTCACCCCGGTCTGGATCCCACAGCCCGCGCTGCTGACACCGGGATGGAGGAGGCTGAGTGGCACCGGGACCCCAATGTCCCCTTGTGTCCCCTTGTGTCCCCTTGGTGTCCCTTTGTGTCCCCTTGTCCCGTCTCCGGGGAAATTCCTGTGCCAGGAGCTGCTCCCGCAGTTTCTTTCCCAAGGTGCCAGGTGAATTTTGGGCGAATTTTCCCGAGTTGGTGCTGGAAACCTCCGCGATTCCCAGGAGAAGGCGCTGGCGGGGCAGATCCCAAAGGAAAAGGCGATTCCGCTTCCCAGGATATTTATAAGACATGGGAAACTCGCGGGGGTCCCAGGGGCCGCCTCGAGGGTCTTTTCTCAGCCTTGCGGGACTGGGAACGTTTCGGGAGCTCCCTGAGGGGCTGGAGGGGAAAATCCCGGCGCAGGTGGAGCCAAATCCGCCCCTCCCGGGGGGATTCGGGATCAGGGAATCGCCTCTTCCCACCGGCCCCGTTCCACACCGGGGGGGTCGGGGCGGTCCCGAGGTTTTCCCAGCAGCGGGAAAGGCGGGGCTGGGAATGGGGGAGGCGGCTCCGTGTCCGTCTGTCCGTCCGTCCGTCCGCCCTCAGTCCCCACCCCCGCTTCTGCTCCCTCCACCTCCCGGCGGCTCCCGGGGCCCCACCGGGGGCAGGGCGGGCCCGCCCCGGCGGACACGGCGGAACGGAGGCGCTCCCGGTCCCGGATCCCGCTCCCCCGTTCCCGGTTTCCATTCCCCGTTCCCGGTTCTCATTCCCGGTTCCCAGTTCCCGTTCCCGGTTCTCATTCCCGGCGGCACCGAGGAGTCGGGGGAGCTCACGCACCTTCGGCACCCCCCGGTTCCCGCAGTTGCCCCGATTCCCGGTGGTTCCGATTCCCGATTCCCGGTGCCAGTTGCCGGTTCCCGGTGCCGGTACCGGCCCCGCCATGCCCTCCGCGTACCCGCAGCGAGCCCTGACGGTGCTGCTGCTCTTCGGCACCTTGTCCGCTGCCATGGCCCTGCTCTCCTCCAGCCTCATCTTCCAGCTGCCGTCGGGCCGGGCCGCTCCCGGTGCCGGTGCCGCTCCCGGTGCCGGTGCCGTTCCCGGTGCCGCTCCCGGTGCCGGTGCCGCTCGCGGGGCTCTCCCGGAGCCGGTGGCCGCCGCTCTGGTGCCGGTATCGGCCGTGCTGGCCGCGCTCTGCCTGGTGCTCAACGTGAGCTGCTTCTTGCTGTGCCTCCTCCACGGCTACTTCAGCACCGAGCTGTGCCGGGGACAGCCCGGGCCCGAGCGGTGAGAGCCCGGGGACACCGGGGACACCGGGGGAAGCGAGAGCCGCGGGGACACCCTCGGGGACACCGGGGGACCGGGATGGAGGGGCCGGGAACCGTAGGGACACCGGGGACACCGGGATGGAGGGGCCGGGGGTGGCTCGGGGAGGGGACACCGGGATGGAGGGGGCCAGGAGGAAGGGGACTGGGGGAGGGGGGGGACTCGGGACACCGGGGACACCGGGATGGAGGGGCCGGGGGTACTCGGAGGGGTCCGGGGGATGGACAGGGAGGTCTGGGGGGGCTCGGAGGGGTCTGGGGGTGCACAGGGGTCTGGAGGAGTCTGGGGGTGTCACGGGGTCTGGAGGGTCTGGGGGTCTGGGGTGGACAGGAAGGAAGGGCTGGAGGGGTCTGGGGGGGGAAGTCTGGGGGTGCACGGGGGTCTGGGGGGGATCTGGGGGTGCACGGGGGTCTGGGGAAGCTCCTGAGGTCACCCCAACCCCCTGGGATCACCCCAAAATGTTCTCCACGCTGGCGTGGCCACCAAAATGACCCCAGGGCTGGGTCATTAAGCACGGCCACGTGTTGATTTAATCATTACCGGCACTTTTACACTCGCAGAGCTGTTCCCGAATAAATTCCTTTTTTTTTTTTTTTTTTTTTTTTTTTTTTTTTTTGTGGATCTGGAGGCTCCTGGCCAAACTCCTGAGTTAAAACTTTAAAAAAACCAACTCGGGAATAATCCGATTTTCAAGGATTTTGGACACAACTGGACATCGAGGGGGTGACTCACAAAATTTCGGGACTTGTGTGACTTCAGTCAAAACTCATTTAAAGGGAATGACGATGTTCCAGCAGCTCCTTTTAGTCCCTAATTAGAGAATCCAATCAGTGCCGGGCTGGAGAAATTCCAGCAGCGCCTCCTCAGCCTCTTCCAACGCTTCATTAACGGAGGAGAGCGAAAATATTTCCCTAAAAACATCAAAATTCCCACAACAAACTCGGGCTTTTTGTGGGAGCCGATCTTCTGCTGGGGAAAAAAAAAAAAAAAATTCCTCCACCCTGAATTGTGAATTTTCCTGTGCTGTAAATGCTCCTGTAAATGCTGGGAAGTTGAAATTTGGGAATTACGAGGTCACAGGTGGGGACAAGGAAAGAAAATTTAAATCCCCAAATTATTATTTGGAGCAGGACAAGAATCAGTTTTGAGTTCCTCAGCTTCAGAATTTCTTCCTGTGTTTGGATCAGTTTTGAACTCCTGAGTTTCAGATTTTTTTTCCTGTGTTTGGATGTTTTTAATTCCTCAGCTCCAGATTTTTTTCCCCTGGGCTCAAATCAAGACCAGGATCAGTTTTGAGCTCCTCAGCTCCAGATTTTTTTTTTTTTTTCCTGTGTTTGGATCAGTTTTGAGTTCCCAGTTCCAGATTTTTTTCCCGGGCTCAGATCAGACCAGGATTAGTTTTGAGCTCCTCAGCTCCAGACTTTTTTCCTGGGTTTGGATGTTCTGAGCTCCTCAGCCCCAGATTTTTTTTTTTTTTTTTCCTGGGCTTAGATTAGGATCAGGATTAATTTGGAATTCCTTAGAGTCAGAACTTTTCCCTGTGTTTGGATGTTTTGAATTCCTCAGCCCCAGATTTTTTTTCCCTGGGCTCAGATCACAACCAGGGTCAGTTTTGAGCTCCACAGCCCCAGATTTTTTCCTGGGCTCAGATTAGGATCAGGATTAATTTGGAATTCCTTAGCTTCAGAACATTTTCCTGTGTTTAGATGTTCTGAGTTCCTCAGCTCCAGAGATTTTTCCTGGGCTCAGATTAGACAGGAGCAGTTTGGAATTCCTCAGCTCCAGAATATTTTCCTGTGTTTCGATGTTCTGAGTTCCTCAGCTACAGATTTTTTTCCTGGGTTTGGATGTTCTGAGCTCCTCAGCCCCAGATTTTTTTTTCCTGGGCTCAGATTAGGATCAGGATTAATTTGGAATTCCTCAGCTTCAGAACTTTTCCCTGTATTTGAATGTTTTGAATTCCTCAACTCCAGATTTTTTATTCCCTGGGCTCAGAGCAGGGCCTGGAGCCTGCCCAGCGCTGTTTTCCCTGCGAGGAGCCTTTCCAGAGGCCCTGAATTCCCTGAATTCCCTGAATTCCCTGGTTGAATTCCCTGAATTCCCTGATTTCCCTGAATTCCCTGAATTCCCTGATTTCCCTGAATTCCCTGGTTGAATTCCCTGAATTCCCTGGTTGAATTCCCTGAATTCCCTGGATTTCCTGGTTGAATTCCCTGGTTGAATTTCCCTGAATTCCCTGGTTGAATTCCCTGAATTCCCTGAATTCCCTGGTTGAATTCCCTGAATTCCCTGGTTGAATTCCCTGAATTCCCTGGTTGAATTCCCTGAATTCCCTGGTTGAATTCCGAATTCCTGAATTCCTGGTTGAATTCCCCTGGCTGAATTCCTGAATTCCCTGAATTCCTGCTTTCCCTGGCTGGAATTCCTGCTTCCCTGGGTTGAATTCCCTGAATTCCCTGCTTTCCCTCTGTCCCAGGGCAGACTGGTTCCTCCTGGACAGCCGCAGTGTCCGGCACGCAGCCCTCGGCCTCTTCTGCTGCGGGGTCTGCCTCTACCTCACAGGCAAGTGACCCCCAGCATTCCCAGCATTCCCAGCATTCCCAGCATTCCCAGTACTCCCAGTACTCCCAGTACTCCCAGTATTCCCAGTACTCCCAGTATTCCCAGTACTCCCAGTACTCCCAATATTCCCAGTACTCCCAGTATTCCCAGTATTCCCAATATTCCCAGTACTCCCAGCATTCCCAGTACTCCCAGTATTCCCAATATTCCCAGTACTCCCAGTACTCCCAGTACTCCCAGTATTCCCAGTACTCCCAGTATTCCCAGTATTCCCAGTACTCCCAGTATTCCCAGTACTCCCAATATTCCCAGTACTCCCAGTATTCCCAATATTCCCAGTATTCCCAGTACTCCCAATATTCCCAGTACTCCCAGTATTCCCAATATTCCCAGTACTCCCAGCATTCCCAGTATTCCCAACATTCCCAGTATTCCCAGTACTCCCAATATTCCCAGTACTCCCAGCATTCCCAGAATTCCCAGGATTCCCAGTATTCCTAGTATTCCCAGCATTCCCAATATTCCCAGTATTCCCAGTATTCCCAGTATTCCCAGTATTCCCAGTACTCCCAGTCCAGTGCTGGGCTGGTTTGTAGTCTCTGGTCCTGAGCCTGTCCCTGGGCTCTTTTCCAGCCTCAAACTTTCCACGATTTTGTGAATCCATCCCTTTTCCAGCCCAAACCATTCCATAAATTTGTGCATCCAGCCCAAACCATTCCATAAATTTACAAACCCATCCCTTTTCCAGCCCAAACCATTCCATAAATTTACAAACCCATCCCTTTTCCAGCCCCAACCATTCCATAAATTTGTGCATCCAGCCCAAACCATTTCCATAAAATTTTAAACCCATCCCTTTTCCAGCCCAAACCATTCCATAAATTTACAAACCCATCCCTTTTCCAGCCCCAACCATTCCATAAATTTGTGCATCCAGTCCAAACCATTCCATAAATTTACAAACCCATCCCTTTTCCAGCCCCAACCATTCCATAAATTTACAAATCCATCCCTTTTCCAGCCCAAACCATTCCATAAATTTACAAACCCATCCCTTTTCCAGCCCCAACCATTCCATAAATTTGTGCATCCAGTCCAAACCATTCCATGAATTTGTGAACCCATCCCCTTTCCAGCCCAAACAATTCCATAAATTTACAAATCCATCCCTTTTCCAGCCCCAACCATTCCACAAATTTACAAATCCATCCCTTTTCCAGCCCAAACCATTCCATAAATTCACAAACTCATCCCTTTTCCAGCCCAAACCATTCCATAAATTTGTGAACCCATCCCTTTTCCAGCTTTGGCCATTCCATAAATTTACAAACCCATCCCTTTTCCAGCCCAAACCATTCCATAAATTTACAAACCCATCCCTTTTCCAGCTTTGGCCATTCCATAAATTTACAAACCCATCCCTTTTCCAGCTTTGGCCATTCCATAAATTTACAAACCCATCCCTTTTCCAGCTTTGGCCATTCCATAAATTTACAAACCCATCCCTTTTCAAACCCATCCCTTTCCACCATTCCATAAATTTATGAACCCATCCCTTTTCCAGCTTTGGCCATTCCATAAATTTACAAACCCATCCCTTTTCCAGCTTTGGCCATTCCATAAATTTACAAACCCATCCCTTTTCCATCCCAAACCATTCCAGAACCTCACCGATCCCTCCCTTTCCGTGCCCTGCAGCTCTGGCCCTTCTCCTGCTGCTGCTGTTATTTGGAGCTGCACGGCGAGTCCTCAGCACTCCTACATCCTCACCTCGAAACGGCGACAGCGACACTAAAATCGCGACTCCTGCTCGGCCCCGCCCTGAAATCCATCGGGAATTCTCCTTCCCGCTTTTCAAATCCCAGCCGGGCTCTGAAATCCATCGGGAATTCTCCTTCCCGCTTTTCAAATCCCAGCCGGGCTCGGCCTCCAGCAGCAACCTGAGCTCGGCTCCCCGCGGCCGGGAATTGCTGTCGCGGGAATGTCGCGACATGTCGCGCACGCACAGGACGCTGGCGGAGGATTCGGGGCTGCTCCAGGAGCAGGGAAATCCTTGGAATGCCCGAAAAGGAACCGGGAAGGACTCCACGCTGGTGTGAGGGGAAATCCTGATTTTCCACATCTGGGATTTGGGGTTTTCCACATCTGGGATTTTGGGAATTTGGAGTTTCGCAGATCTGGGATTTTGGGATTTGGAGCTCTGGGATTTTGGGAATTTGGAGTTTCCAGATCTGGGATTTTGGGATTTGGAGCTCTGGGATTTGGGGTTTTCCACATCTGGGATTTTGGGGATTTGGAGTTTCCCAGATCTGGGATTTTGGGATTTGGAGCTCTGGGATTTGGGGTTTTCCAGCTCTGGGATTTTGGGAATTTGGAGTTTCCCAGATCTGGGATTTTGGGATTTGCATCTCTGAGATTCTGGGATTTGCAGTTCTGGGATTTGGGGTTTTCCAGCTCTGGGATTTTGGGGATTTGGAGTTTCCCAAATCTGGGATTTTGGGATTTGGAGCTCTGGGATTTGGGGTTTTCCCCATCTGGGATTTTGGGATTTGCATCTCTGAGATTCTGGGATTTGCAGTTCTGGGATTTGGGGTTTTCCAGCTCTGGGATTTTGGGTTTTACATCTCTGGGATTTGGGGATTTGCAGCTCTGAGATTTTGGGGATTTGGTGTTCCTCAAATCTGGGATTTTGGGATTTGGAGCTCTGGGATTTTGGGATTTGGAGTTTCCCAGATCTGGGATTTTCGGATTTGGAGCTCTGGGATTTGGGGTTTTCCACATCTGGGATTTTGGGTTTTACATCTCTGGGATTTTGGGATTTGGAGCTCTGGGATTTTGGGATTTGGAGTTTTCCCAGCTCTGGGATTTGGGGTGTTCCAGATCTGGGATTTCAGGATTTGCAGCTCTGGGATTTTGGGATTTCAACTCTGGGATTTTGTAATTTTCAGTTCTGGGATTTTGGGATTTGCAGCTCTGGGATTTCAGGATTTTCCAGCTCCAGATTTGAGGTGGGAAAAAGCAGATTTGGGGTAGGAAAACACAGATTTGGGGTGTCAGTGCCATTATCCCAAAAGCCACCTGTTATCCCAACCCCAATTTCCCTGGAAAATCCAGGAGGGATCCACACCAAAGCTTCTTTCCAAGAGTGGGACAAAGAGAGGAAAAAAATTTTTCTTTTTTTTTTTTTTTTTTTTTTTTTTGGTGGTTTTTTTAAGAGATGGAACAATTCCTTTTCTCCCTTGAAAACCTAAAATTCCACTTTATTTTGTTCATGCCTTTGAAAACACTGGGAAAAAAAAAAAAAAAAAGAGTTTCAAGCTCCCATGGTGACAAGTTTAAAACCTTTAAAAGGATTTTTCTTGTTGGTTTTTTGGGATTTTTTTTTTTTCCTTTTTATTCTTGTCCTCATTAAAAGCAAATCCAGCAATTCCTTGGCACCAGCTGGAAAAGTTTCTCCTTGGAGAATTCCTCCTCAACAAAAACTCCCATTCCAATTTTTTAACACAAAATTCCCAAAGCAAGACCTCACGTGGGGTTTGGGTTTTTTTTTGTGGGAAAAAAAAAAAAAAACTGGGGAAAAAAAGAGAAGGATAAATAAAATCACCTCGTTTTTCCATGGAAAACAGGTCCCAAAAAGCAGGATTTGGGATTTTCCAGCTTTTTTTTTTTCTTTTTCTTTTTTTTTTTTCTGGGAATTCAGGGGGTTTTTCTACCTGTGCAGTCCCAGAGGTTTTTTTTTTTTTTCCATTTTTTCCTGAGGTTGGGAAATTCAGGAGGTGCCTGAAGGATTCTTGGGTTGGGGGGTGATGGTGCTGTGGAAAAAAAGAGGAAAAGTTAAATCTAGAAGGTTGAAAATGGGGGGAATTTGGGGTTTTACAGATTGAAAAATTCCAAAAAAATCTCCCCCTCAAAAATCAAAATAAATCTTTAAAAAATCCCTCAAAAAATTAAAGGTAAATTCTCAAAAAATCCCCTTCAAAGAATAAAAAAATCCCAAGAAGTAAAGAATTTCCCCCCCCCCCAAAAAAAAATATCTCTAAAAGTAAAAATAGTCCCAAAAATAAAAAGAAATCCCCCTTAAAATAAAAATAAATTTTAAAAAGTTCCCTCAATCCTGCTCAAAAAAAACCCCCAAAAATCAAAACAAACCCCCAAAAGTCCCTCAAATTTGTTTTTTAAAAAATTCCCCCAAAAAACAAACAAAAAAATTCCCTAAATTATCCCTCAAAAAATCCCCCAAAATCCCTAAAACAAAACAAAAAATATCCCCTAAAAAAAAATCAAACTACCCAAAAATAAATAAATCTCTGAAATTTTTTCCAAAATAAAAATAAAAAAGCAACAAAAAAATCCTCAAAAAATAAAAAAAAAAATTAAATCCTTCAAAAATCCCCAAATTTATTTTTAAAAAAATTAATAATAAATAATAATAATAATAATAATAATAATAATAAATAATAATAATAATAATAATAATAATAATAATAATAATAATATCCCAAAAATGTTTCAAACTTGCTGGGCTGGTTTTTTTTTTGGGATTTGGGAATTTCCTTCTCCCTTCCCCAGCAAATTCCAGAGGATCAAACCCCATCAGGATCACCCAGGATTTTTTAGGAGCTGCTCTTCATCATCATCATCATCATCATTGGGTTTTTTGGGGTTTTTTTAATCCCTAATTCCTAAGGAATTCTACCCAAAAAATTTGGGATCAATCCCAATCCCTTACCTCCCAAAATTCCAAAACCCCTCCTTTTAACACAACCAAACCTCACAAAAAAATTCAATTTATTCCCATTTTCCCCTTAGCAAACGATGCTGTTTCTCCCAAAAAATGGAGGGAAAAGTTGGGAATTCTCTCCTGGATCATCCTGGAATTGTTTTTTCCAGGATTTTTCCAGGATTTTTCTGGATACCTGCGGCCCTGGGAGGAATTCAGCTGCTCCTTCATGGCTATGGAATGTTTGAGGAGACTGTCAATGCTCTTGAAATAAACACTGCTGTCAGTCATGTTCTTGATGGCACTGGGAAAAAAAAAATGGGAAAATTGGGAAAAGTTGGAGGAGGACAAAGCTGGAATTCTCAATTTTTGGTTGTTTTCTTTCTAATCTCAAAAATTTTGAGTTTGAGGTGGTTTTTACAGTGGGAAGTTGGGAAAAAATAATGTTCAAGGTCTGAAATTGCTGCTAAGAGTTCCCAAATTTCAGCTCTTCCCATCCCCATTCCAGGAATTCCAACCTCAAAGTGAAAATCCCAGCTAATTAAAGCTCATCCCAAATCCAAACTCATTCCCTGAATCCTGCTGTGATTTCCAGCCCAGAATTCCAGGAATTTCACTCATAAAGTGAAAATCCCAAATTCCAGCTCTTCCCATCCCCATTCCAGGAATTTCACGCTCAAAGTGTTCAAAGCTCATCCCAAATCCCAACTCATTCCTTGAATCCTGCTGTGATTCCCAGCCCAGAATTCCAGGAATTCCAACCTCAAAGTGAAAATCCCAAATTTCAGTTCTTCCCATCCTCATTCCTGCTGTGATTCCCAGCCCAGAATTCCAGGAATTCCAACCTCAAAGTGAAAATCCCAAATTTCAGCTCTTCCCATCCTCATTCCTGCTGTGATTTCCAGCCCAGAATTCCAGGAATTTCACCCTCAAAGTGAAAATCCCAAATTTCAGCTCTTCCCATCCTCATTCCTGCTGTGATTCCCAGCCCAGAATTCCAGGAATTCCAACCTCAAAGTGAAAATCCCAAATTTCAGCTCTTCCCATCCTCATTCCTGCTGTGATTCCCAGCCCAGAATTCCAGGAATTCCAACCTCAAAGTGAAAATCCCAAATTTCAGTTCTTCCCATCCTCATTCCTGCTGTGATTCCCAGCCCAGAATTCCAGGAATTCCAACCTCAAAGTGAAAATCCCAAATTTCAGCTCTTCCCATCCTCATTCCTGCTGTGATTCCCAGCCCAGAATTCCAGGAATTCCAACCTCAAAGTGAAAATCCCAAATTTCAGCTCTTCCCATCCTCATTCCTGCTGTGATTCCCAGCCCAGAATTCCAGGAATTCCAACCTCAAAGTGAAAATCCCAAATTTCAGTTCTTCCCATCCTCATTCCTGCTGTGATTCCCAGCCCAGAATTCCAGGAATTCCAACCTCAAAGTGAAAATCCCAAATTTCAGTTCTTCCCATCCTCATTCCTGCTGTGATTTCCAGCCCAGAATTCCAGGAATTCCAGGAATTCCAGTACCTGCAGGCATACTCCACGGTGTAAATGGCTCCCTGGCTCTGCTCCTCCCAGCTCTGCATGTCTGACTGGGAAGGAAAAAAAACATGGATTAGACAGGATCTAAACTGGGAATGGGAAATTGGGAAGGAATTCCTGGCTGGGCTGGAATTCCCAGAGAAGCTGTGGCTGCCCCTGGATCCCTGGAAGTGTCTGAGAAAGAAGGAAAAGGGAAATTCCAGGAAAACCTCGGGGGCTAAAGGGGCTCCAGGAGAGGGATTTGGGATAAGGGATGGAATTCCAGGACACAGGGGATGGATTTAAACTGGAAAAGGAGAAATTTTTTGGGATTTTGAGAAGGAATTCCTGGCTGGGAAGATTCAAGGCCAAGCTGGAGAAGGGAAATTCCAGAAAAACCTTGGAGCTGCTTCCAGAGCCTAAAAGGACTTGGGATAAGGGATGGAATTCCAGGAATGGATTTAAACTGGAAAAAAGGAATCTGGGAGGGACTTTAGGAAGAATTCCTGGCTGGGCTGGAATTCCCAGAGAAGCTGTGGCTGCCCCTGGATCCTTGGAATGTCCAAGGAAAGGTGGGAAAAGGATCCAGGGAAATCTTGGAGCTGCTTCCAGAGCCTAAAGTGGCTCCAAGATGCCTGGAGAGGGATTTGGGATAAGGGATGGAATTCCTGGACACAGGGGATGGATTTAAACTGGGAAAGGGAAATTTGGGTGGGATTTTGGGAAGGAATTCCTCCCTGGGAGGGCAGAGATGGAATGGGATGGAATTCCCAGGGAAGCTGTGGCTGCCCCTGGATCCCTGGAAGTGCTCAAGGAAAGGTGGGAGAAGGATCCAGAGAAACCTTGGAGCCACTTCCAGAGCCTAAAGTGACTCCAAGAGACCTGGAGAGGATTTGGGATAAAGGGTGGGATTCCAGGATATGGGAATGGATTTAAACTGGAAAAAAGGAATCTGGGAGGGACCTTAGGAAGAATTCCTGGCTGGGCTGGAATTCCCAGAGAAGCTTTGGCTGCCCCTGGATCCCTGGAAGTGCTCAAGGAAAGGTGGGAGAAGGATCCAGAGAAACCTTGGAGCCACTTCCAGATCCTCAAATGACTCCAAGAGATCTGGAGAGGGATTTGGGATAAGGGATGGAATTCCAGAGATGGAATCCCAGGACACAGGGAACAGCTTCAAGCTGGAAAACCGGAGATCCACGCGGGATTTTCGGGACAGAAAATCCCCTGTGAGGGAGGAAGGGGCTGGAATTCCCAAAGCAGCTGTGGCTGGGATCATGCCTGGAATGGCAGGAATGGCAGGAATGGCAGGAATTGCAGGAATGGCAGGAATTGGGGGCTGGAATTGCAGCAGGGACTGACCTTGTGCTGGGCCAGCTCGGGCAGCGAGCGGCGCACGTGCTCCTGCAGCCGGAACAGCGCCACCGAGGGCTCGTTGGCCAGCACGTACAGGCTCTCTGTGAACTTGTCTGTCACTGCCAGGAAAAATGGGAATTACTGGGAATTACATCCATGGAAATCCATGGAAATATCCCCACAGAAATCCAGGGAAATCCAGGGAAATGTCTCCATGGAAAAACAGCGCCACCGAGGGCTCGTTGGCCAGCACGTACAGGCTCTCTGTGAACTTGTCTGTCACTGCCAGGAAAAATGGGAATTACTGGGAATCAAATCCATGGAAATCCAGGGAAATATCCCCACAGAAATCCATGAGAACCCGTGGAAATATCCCCACAGAAATCCAGGGAAATCCAGGGAAATGTCTCCATGGAAAAACAGCGCCACCGAGGGCTCGTTGGCCAGCACGTACAGGCTCTCTGTGAGCTTGTCTGTCACTGCCAGGAAAAATGGGAATTACTGGGAATTAAATCCATGGAAATCCAGGGAAATATCCCCACAGAAATCCATGAGAACCCATGGAAATATCCCCACAGAAATCCAGGGAAATCCAGGGAAATGTCTCCATGGAAAAACAGCGCCACCGAGGGCTCGTTGGCCAGCACGTACAGGCTCTCTGTGAACTTGTCTGTCACTGCCAGGAAAAATGGGAATTACTGGGAATTACATCCATGGAAATCCATGGAAATACCCCCACAGAAATCCATGAGAACCCATGGAAATATCCCCACAGAAATCCAGGGAAATCCAGGGAAATGTCTCCATGGAAAAACAGCGCCACCGAGGGCTCGTTGGCCAGCAGGTACAGGCTCTCTGTGAACTTGTCTGTCACTGCCAGGAAAAATGGGAATTACTGGGAATTAAATCCATGGAAATCCAGGGAAAACCAAAGAAATATCTCCACAGAAATCCAGGGAAATCCGCATAAATATTTCCATGGAAATTCAGGGAAGTATCTCCCCAGAAATCCAGGTAAATCCATGAAAATATCTTCACAGAAATCCAGGGAAATCCATGGAAATATCTCCACAGAAATACATGGAAAACCATGGAAATATCTCCATAAAAATACATGGAATAATCATGGAAATATCTCCACAGAAAACCATGGAAAACCATAGAAATGTCTCCATAGAAATACAGGGAAGTATATCCACAGGAATCCATCGAAAATCCATGGACATATCCCCACAGAAATCCATCAAAATCCACAGAAACATCTCCACGGAAATCCATACAAATCCATCAAAATAGCTCGATAGAAATCCATGGAAATATCTCCACAGAAATCCAGGGAAAACCACAGAAATCCATGGAAATCCATGGAAATATCTCCACAGAAATCCAAGGAAATATCTCCACAGAAATCGACATAAATCCATGGAAATATCTCCACAGAAACCCATGGAAAAATATCCAAAGGATATCCAGAGGCTCTTCCCAACAACAGCGTGAGGAATCCAACCACCACGCACCGCGAACGCCCAAATCGCCACGACGGAGCCTCTCACAGCCCATCCCCGTGGCCACCGGGCCCCTCCTTTCCCGTTCCCACCTGTCCCCGTCCCACTTTGCCCGGTCCCACCTTTCTTCACCTTCAGCTGCATCTCCGGTTCCTCCATCCCTCCCGCCGCCGCTTCCGCTTCCGCCGTGCCCCCGGAAACCCGCGCAGAGAGAACAGCCCCGGCTGGAAACGCGGCCGCGGTGTTACCATTCCGCCTAAGTTGGTTCCCCCCCAAGTCACCATTGTCACTCGCGGCGACATTCGGTGGCTCCCGGTTTGTCACCCGCGGGGACAATCAGTGGCTCCCGGTTTGTCACCCGCGGGGACACTCGCTGGCTCCCGGTTTGGCCCGCCCCCGCTGCTCTGAGACGGCTCTGTGGGTGTCGCAGTCTTTTCCTCCCGGTGTGTCCCCACAGTGTCCCCCCGGTGTCCCCAAGGCCAGGCGGTCCCGCTGCCTCACGGCCACCCCGGGCACGTCCCTCGTGTGGCTTTAAGGCCGCCCTCGGCGGGGAGGTGGGGCCGGGCCGGGCCCCCGAACCCTCCCCGGGCCTCAGGAACGGGAAGTGAGGGGCGGGAGCGGCGGGGAGGCCGTGGTGAGAGCGGGATGGGATCGGGAACCGGGGATGGGGTCGGGAACCGGGGATGGGATCGGGAACCGGGGATGGGGTCGGGGAACGGGGATGGGATCGGGAACCGGGGATGGGATCGGGAACCGGGGATGGAATCGGGAACCGGGGATGGGGTCGGGAACCGGGGATGGGGTCGGGAACCGGGGATCGGGAACCGGGGATGGGGTCGGGGAGCGGGGATGGGATCGGGAACCGGGGATGGGATCGGGAACCGGGGATGGAATCGGGAACCGGGGATGGGGTCGGGAACCGGGGATGGAATCGGGAACCGGGGATGGGATCGGGAACCGGGGATGGGATCGGGAACCGGGGAGAGGGAGCAGGAACGGGATAGAATCGGGATCGGGAACCGGGGATGAGATGGGGATCGGGGATGGATCGGGAACCGGGGATGGGATCGGGATTGGGAACGGGGATGGGATCGGGATCGGGGAGAGGGAGCGGGATCGGGATGGGAATCGGGAACGGGAGACGGCGGTGAGGGGCTGGGGGGGAAGGGGCGGGAGGGTCCCGGGGTCCCTGGGTGGAGCTCGGAGAAGCTCCGGGAGCGGAGGTTTGGAGTGCCGGGAGTGCCGGGAATAGGGATGGGAACAGAGAGGGGGACCCCAGAAATAGGATGAGGAGAATGAGAGGGACCCCAGAAATAGGGATGGGTAGGGAAGGGTAACCCCAGGAACAGGAATGGGAATGGTGAGAGGGATCCCAGGAATAGGAATGAGGAGAATAAAGGGGACCTCAGGAATAAGGATGGGGAAGGAAGGGGGATCCCAGAAATAGGATGAGGACAATAAGGGGGACCCCAGGAACAGGGATGGGAAGGGGGATCCCAAGAATAGGGATGGGAATCCCTGGAGGGATCCCAGGAATAGGATGAGGAGAATAAGGGGGACCCCAGGAATAAGTATGAGGATGTAAGGGGGATCCCAAGAATTGGGATGAGGAGAATGAGGGGGACCCCACTGCAGTTTGGGGGTCCCAGGAATAGGATAAGAAGAATAAGGGAGACCCCAGGAATAGGGATGAGGATGGAAGGGGGATCCCAAGAATTGGAATGAGGAGAAGAAGGGGGACCCTACTGCAGTTTGGGGGTCCCAGAAATAGGGATGAGGAGAATAAAGGGGACCCCAGGAACAGGAATGGAGAGGGAAGGGGGGATCTCAAGAATTGGGATGAGGAGAATAAGGGGGACCCCAGGAATAGGGATGGGGAGGGAAGGGGGGATCCCAAGAGTTGGAATGAGGAGAATAAGGGGGACCCCAGGAATAGGGATGGGGAGGGAAGGGGGGATCTCAAGAATTGGGATGAGGAGAATAAGGGGACCCCAGGAACAGGAATGGAGAGGGAAGGGGGGATCTCAAGAATTGGGATGAGGAGAATAAGGGGGACCCTACTGCAGTTTGGGGGTCCCAGAAATAGGGATGAAGAGAACAAGGGGGACCCCAGGAATAGGGATGGGGAGGAAAGGGGGGATCTCAAGAATTGGGATGAGGAGAATAAGGGGGACCCCGCTGCAGTTTGGGGCTCACATGTCCCACATGTCCCTTTTTTTCCCCCCGTTCCCGACCCACCCTTGTGCTGAGCAGTGTGTGGAGCACAGGACCCCCTGGAATTGGGTGAAAAAAGGAGGAAAAGAGTGAAAAAGCAGCAGGGGAGCTGGCGGCCACGGGGGACAGCGGGGTCCCCCCAGCGTGTCCCCAACAGGAGCGGGACATGGCGCCCCCGGAATGTGGGGACGGTGAGTTGGGAATCCGGGATGCTCCTGGAAAACGGGATCTGCTTGTGGAATATCCTGAGCTGGATGGGATCATCCAGCCCAGGACACCCCAAAATTCTCCCTCCCCGTGGGTGATCCTGAGGTTTTGGGGTTGCAGGTGGAGCCGAGACCCTGCGGAATCCCTCGGCTGCTTCCGTGGATTCCCAGAGCGGCAGCGAGGCCCTGGATGGTGAGTGTGGGAAATCCCTGGCATCTCTCATCCCAAAAATCCCAGGGAAGGGCCTCAAGCGTGGAAAATCCCATTCCAATCCCAATCCCAACATTTGGTGCCAGCTGCTCTTGCCTTCCCTGAGAAAACACTGGAATTGGAGATGGAAAATCTCATTTTTCCTTGGATTTCTTTCCCAATAAAACCTCAGATTAAACCCTAAATTTATAGAGAATAAACCCAAATTCATTGAGAATAACCCCAAATTAACTGAGAATAACCCCAAATTCCTTGAGAATGAACCCTAAATTAAGATAATAACCCCAAATTCATTGAGAGTAACCCCGATTTCATAGAGAATAAATCCAAACTAATTGAGAATAACCCCAAATTCATCGAGAATAAACCCAAATTAATAGAGAATAACCCAAAATTCAGGGAATAATCCCAAATAGAGAAGAAACCCAAATTGATTGAGAATAAACTGAAGTTCGTAGAGAATAACCCCAAATTCGTAGAGAATAAACCCAAATTAATTGGGAATTAAGCAAATTCGTAGAGAATAACCCCAAATTCCCAGAGAATCACCCCAAATGAATAGAGAATCACCCCAAATTCCCAGAGAATCACCCCAAATTAATAGAGAATCACCCCAAATGAATAGAGAATAACCCCAAATTCCCAGAGAATCACCCCAAATTAATAGAGAATCACCCCAAATTAATAATCACCCCAAATTCCCAGAGAATCACCCCAAATGAATAGAGAATCACCCCAAATTCCCAGAGAATCACCCCAAATTAATAGAGAATCACCCCAAATGAATAGAGAATAACCCCAAATTCCCAGAGAATCACCCCAAATGAATAGAGAATCACCCCAAATTCCCAGAGAATCACCCCAAATTAATAGAGAATAACCCCAAATTCCCAGAGAATCACCCCAAATTCCCAGAGAATCCCCCAAATGAATAGAGAATAACCCCAAATTCCCAGAGAATCACCCCAAATTCCCAGAGAATCCCCCAAATTGCCTGTTGCTGTTGCAGGTTTCCCCCTGAAGCATTCCAACACCCTGACCAACCGCCAGCGGGGCAACGAGGTGTCAGCACTGCCAGCCACACTGGACAGTGAGTGCCACCAGTGTCCCCAGGGACAGGGGACAGCCCAGGGGGACAGCCTGGGGTTTTGGGGACACCTCCCACCCCCCAAAAAATTGGCAGGGAATTGTTTTATCTTGATGGATTTGTGTCTTCCAGTGGTGTCCAAGGGGACATGGGGACATCAGGGCAGAGGTTGGAGCCACCCTGGGTTTTTTGGGGACATCAGGGGAGGGACTGGGGTCACTCCAGGATTTTGGGGGCACCTCCCACCCCCCAAAAAATTGGCAAGGAATTGTTTTTTCATGATGGATTTGTCTCTTCCAGTGGTGCCCAAGGGGACATGGGGACATCAGGGGAGGGGGTTGGAGCCCCCCTGGATTTTTTGGGGACATCAGGGCGGGGATGGGGTCACCCCAGCATTTTGGGGACATTAGAGGAGGGGGTTGGAGCCACCCTGGGTTTTTGGGGACATCAGGGGAGGGGGTTGGAGCCCCCCTGGGTTTTTTGGGGACATCAGGGGAGGGACTGGGGTCACTCCAGGATTTTGGGGGCAGCTCCCACCCCCCAAAATTTTTCAGGGAATTCTTTTTCCCTGATGGATTTGTCTCTTCCAGCACTGTCCATCCACCAGCTTGCTGCCCAAGGCGAGCTCATCCAGCTGAAGGAGCACCTGAGGAAAGGTTGGTGTCCCTCTGGTGACCTCAAACCATAAAACCACTGCAATTGGGGGTTTTTTGGGGGGGGCTTTTTCCAGTTTTGGAGATCAGAAAAATCCTCAAAAATCATGGAATTCCAACCATGAGTTGGTTTTCCAGCCCTTACTGGTTTAACTGGGAGCACAGGGGGGTTCACCCTGTTGTTGTCACCTCCCCCAGGTGAGAATTTGGTGAACAAACCTGATGAGAGAGGCTTCACCCCCCTGATCTGGGCTGCAGCTTTCGGGGAGATCGAGACCGTCCGGCACCTCCTGGAGTGGGTGAGCCCTGGGGACCTTCCAGGGGCTTCCAAAATGCCCAGAGCATCCTGGGCTCTGGCTTTAATCCTGGGCTCTGGCTTTAATCCTGGCCTCTGGCTTTAATCCTGGGCTCTGGTTTTAGTCCTGGGCTCTGGCTTTAATCCTGGGCTCTGGCTTTAATCCTGGGCTCTGGCTTTAATCCTGGGCTCTGGTTTTAGTCCTGGGCTCTGGCTTTAATCCTGGGCTCTGGCTTTCTAATCCTGGGCTCTGGCTTTAATCCTGGGGTCTGCCTCTGATCCTGGGATTTGCCTTTCTAATCCTGGGATCTGTCTTTAACCCTGGGGTCTGACTCTAATCCTGGGGCCTGTTTTTAATCCTGGGATCTGCCTCTAATCCTGGGGTCTGTCTTTAATCCTGGGATCTGCCTTTCTAATCCAGGGATCTGCCTTTCTAATCCTGGGATCTGTCTTTAATCCTGGAATCTGCCTCTAATCCTGGGGTCTGTCTTTAACCCTGGTATCTCCCTTTTTTTCTTCTGGGATTTTCCTCTTTTATTCCAGGACCTCTGTCTTTTACCCTGGGATCCCCCTTTGCCATCCTGAGATTTTCCTTTTTTATCCTGGGATCTCCTGTTTTTAATCCTGGGATCTCCCTTTGCCATCCTGAGATTTTCCTTTTTTATCCTGGGATTTCACACTGTTTTTAATCCTGGGATATCTCTCTTTTTTTCCTGGGATCTCCCTCTCTCATCCTAAGGTTTTCCTTTTTTATCCTGGGATCTCCCTCTGTTTTTAATCCTAGGATTTCCCTTTTTTATCCTGAGATCTCCCTCTTTCATCCTCGGATTTCTCTTTTTTATCCTGGGATCTCCCTCTGTTTTTAATCCTGGGTTTTCCCTTTTTTATCCTGAGATCTCCCTCTGGTTTTCATCCTGGGATCTCTCTCAAACAGAGCAGGAAAACTGCAACACCCAACAAAAAACCCCAAAAGATTTTTACTAAATTCCAGGAGGGATCTGTGGCTGGCAGGGCTGGGAGAACAGGGAGATTTCTCCTGGAAATCAGTAAAAAAATAAAAAAGGGATCCAGACAGGGAGAAAGGATTGAGCATCCATCAGGACTGAAATGGGGGTTTTAAGCCTCACCTGAGATACTGGAGAGAAATTAAAACATTCCCAGTAAGGATTTTGGTCAGGGGACAGAAGTGGGAATGCAGGGGCGGTGCCAGCCTGTGGGAAGGTGGCAGTGGGGAGTGCCACCAGCTGTCCCCACTGTCCCTGCTGTCCCCAGGGCGCCGACCCCCACGCGCTGGCCAAGGAGAGGGAGAGCGCGCTGGCCCTGGCCAGCATGGGCGGCTACACCGACATTGTCACCATGCTGCTGGACAGGGACGTGGACATCAACACCTACGACTGGGTGAGGGCCACCTGCAGGGCTGGGGACAGAGGGGACACAACGGACAATGGGGGCAGAGGGGACACAAGGGACAGCGGGGACAGAGGGGACACAAGGGACAGTGGGGACAGCGGAGACACTGGGGACAGAGAGGGAAGCGGGGACGTAAGGGACACTGGGGACATTAGGGACACCAGGAGAAACCTCAGTGCCACCAGCATGGCCAGGGGATCCCAGTCTGGAATTGGGAATGGCTGGAATGGGATCCCAGTCTGGAATGGGACAGGCTGGAATGGGATCCCAGGCTGGAATGGGACGGGGCTGGAATGGGATCCCAGTCTGGAATGGGAGAGGCTGGAATGGGATCCCAGTCTGGAATGGGAGAGGCTGGAATGGGATCCCAGTTTGGAATGGGATCCCAGTCTGGAATGGGAGAGGCTGGAATGGGATCCCAGTCTGGAATTGGGAATGGCTGGAATGGGATCCCAGTCTGGAATGGGAGAGGCTGGAATGGGATCCCAGTCAGGAATGGGATCCCAGTCTGGAATGGGAGAGGCTGGAATGGGATCCCAGTCTGGAACTGGGAGAGGCTGGAATGGGATCCCAGTCTGGAATGGGATCCCAGTCTGGAATGGGATCCCAGCCCAGAGCCACACAGGGTGAAAAGGGAGGATCCCAGGCCACTCCTGATGGATCCCGGGGAGAAGCAGGAGCTGTGCGAGCTCATTAACGCTCATTAACGCTCATTAATGACTTTCCATCCCCCTCACAGAACGGGGGCACCCCCCTGCTCTACGCCGTGCGCGGCAACCACGTCAAGTGTGTGGAGGCCCTGCTGGGTAAGGCCCAAAAGCCCCGCTCCAGATGGGTGATCCCAGCTCCCCGGAACTGGGGAGGGAACTGGGGGAGGCTGGGGGCAGTTTTGGGGTCCCTTTTTCCCTGTGCCACCCCCCTTTGGGGTCCCTTTTTGCCCCCCAGCCGGCGGCGCTGACCTGACGGAGGAGGCGGATTCGGGGTACACCCCCATGGACCTGGCCGTGGCCTTGGGACACAAGAAAGGCAAGTGTGGCCCTTGGGAATGGGGGGTTCACCTCAGGAAATGGGGGTTCCACCTCAAAAATGGGGGGGGGTTCACCTCAGGAAATGGGGGTTTTCACCTCAAGAATTGGGGGGTTAACCTCAGGAATTGGGGGGTTTCACCTCAGGAATTGGGGGGTTAACCTCAGGAATTGGGGGTTCACCTCAGGAATTGGGGGCTTTCACCTCAGGGAATGGGAGGTTTTCACCTCAGAAATTGGGGGGGTTCACCTCAGAAATTGGGAGGTTTTGACCTCAGGAAATGGGGAGTTCACCTCAGGAATGGAGGGTATCACCTCAAAAATGGGGGTTCACCTCAGCCAATGGGGGGTTCACCTCAGGAAATGGGGGCTTTTTACCTCAGAAAGTGGGGTTTTCGCCTCAGAAAACGGGGGGTTCACCTGAGAAATTGGGGGGTTTCACCTCAGGAATGGAGGGTTCCACCTTAAAAATGGGGGGGGTTCACCTCAGTAAATGGCGGGTTCACCTCAGGAAGTGGGGGGTTCACCTCAAAAATGGGAGGTTCACCTCAGGAATGGGGGGTTCACCTCAGGAATTGGGGGGTTTTCCTCAGAAAATGGGGGGTTTACCTCAGGAAATGGGAGATTCACCTCCAGAAATGGGGGGTTTCACCTCAGGAAATGGGAGGTTTCACCTCAGAAATCGGGGGGTTCACCTCAGGAAATGGGGATTCTGCCTCAGAAAACTGGGGTTTCCCTCAGAAAATGCAAGTTTCCCTTAGGAAACAGGGATTTTCCCCTCAGAAAATGAGGATTTTCCCTCAGAAAATGGGGATTTTCCCTCAGAAAATGGGGATTTTCCCTCAGAAAATGGGGATTTTCCCTCAGAAAACAAGAGGGAAATGGTGATGAGCTCCTTGCAGAGCCGCTCCCTGAATCCCAGCCCTGTCCCTCCCTCCCTCAGTCCAGCAGGTGATCGAGAACCACATCCTGAAGCTGTTCCAGAACAAGAAGAAGAAGAAGAAATGAAGGAGCACCTCCAGCTCTCCCCATGGCAAAATCCAGGAATTTCTGCCCTCCATGGATCCAAGCCTCTCCTAAAATCCAGGGACCTGAATTCCAGCCCTGGCTGGGCTCTGCTGCTCCGTGTTTTCTGTTGGAATTAAACTCTTTAATTGGAATTAAATTTGGGAGCAGCTCAATCTGCTTCCTCAGCCCGTCCCAATCCAAATTTTTTGGGCAAACTGGGTGAAAATTTGCCCCTCAGAATTTTGGAATTCCTGCCCAGAGCTGTCCTTTGGGAAAGTGAAGTTCCCATAAAGCTGCCAAACCCTTCCAGGAGGAAAAAAAAAAATCCTGCAGGATTCTGTCACTGCCATCCCAAGGAATTCAGGAAGGTGACAACACAGAGAAAGGAAATTTCTCCTCTTTGTCCTGAAGCCAAACCCCTGATGGCTCATTCAGCCAGGAAAGATATAAACAATCTTTTTAAGATCTAAAATAATCTCTTAAAATATCTTTTATTGATCCCATTACGCATCTGTGCACCACCACAGCCTCCAGTGTCACCTCAGGGGACAGGGGGTTTTTCAGAGCCCCCAAAATTTGGGACAGCCCCCCTAGAGCCTCTCCCCCAGCACCCCCAGGTGATAAACCACAATCCTCCCAAAAAAATCCGTGCTGCTCCCAAAAGTGATCTTCAGTTTATCCAGCACTGTCTCCTCCACCTGGAATTTGTGCAGGATTCCCAGTGAAGGAATAACGCTGGTATTGGGATGCCCAAACCCACCCTGAGCAGCAGAATTCCCAAAAAAATCCCCCAAATTTCACCCCCCATCTCCCCAAATCATCATCCTGGGAAAGGATATTTGCATGGCGTGGTTGTCCTGGGGGTACAGCTTGGATATTTGCACCAGTTCCTCACCCGTCCTGCAGCCTGGGAGGGAAAACGGGAGGTTCAGGTGCTCCCAGCAGCCTCCAGGTGCTGTCCCAAAATCTTCCCTGATGGGAACCAGCAGCCAGAGACTCCCAAAATCTTCCCTGAGACTCCCAAAATCTTCCCTGATGGGAACCAGCACCCAGAGAAACCCAAAATCTTCCCTCCCAAAATCTTCCCTGATGGGAACCAGCACCAAGAGACTCCCAAAATCTTCCCTGAGACTCCCAAAATCTTCCCTGATGGGAACCAGCACCAAGAGACTCCCAAAATCTTCCCTGAGACTCCCAAAATCTTCCCTGATGGGAACCAGCACCCAGAGACTCCCAAAATCTTCCCTGAGACTCCCAAAATCTTCCCTGATGGGAACCAGCACCAAGAGACTCCCAAAATCTTCCCTGATAGGAACCAGCACCAAGAGACTCCCAAAATCTTCCCTGAGACTCCCAAAATCTTCCCTGATGGGAACCAGCACCCAGAGACTCCCAAAATCTTCCCTGAGACTCCCAAAATCTTCCCTGATGGGAACCAGCACCAAGAGACTCCCAAAATCTTCTGAGACTCCTAATGGGAACCAGCACCCAGAGACTCCCAAGATCTTCCCTGAGACTCCCAAAATCTTCCCTGATGGGAACCAGCACCCAGAGACTCCCAGGCAGGACCCCAAACCCAGCAATGCTCACCCTCCCCCACCCTGCAGGATCCAGGTGTGGGTAAACTGAGGCAGGACCCCAAAACCCAGCAATGCTCAGGACCCTCCCACCCTGCAGGATCCAGGTGTGGGTAAACTGAGGCAGGACCCCAAACCAGCAATGCTCACCCTCCCACCCTGCAGGATCCAGGTGTGGGTAAACTGAGGCAGGACCCCAAACCCAGCAATGCTCACCCTCCCACCCTGCAGGACCCAGGTGTGGGTAAACTGAGGCAGGACCCCAAAACTCAGCAATGCTGACCCTCCCACCCTGCAGGATCCAGGTGTGGGTAAACTGAGGCAGGACCCCAAACCCAGCAATGCTGACCCTCCCTCCCACTCTGCAGGATCCAGGTGTGGGTAAACTGAGGCAGGACCCCAAACCCAGCAATGCTCACCCTCCCTGTCCCACTCTGCAGGATCCAGGTGTGGGTAAACTGAGGCAGAACCCCAAACCCAGCAATGCTCACCCTCCCACCCTGCAGGATCCAGGTGTGGGTAAACTGAGGCAGGACCCCAAACCCAGCCGTCCTCACCTTCCAGCGTGCACAGCCGGCTGGAAAATCCCCCCTGGAATTGGATGTGGAGCTGTGAGACCTTGACAGGACGAGGGAAATCCAGAGTGACCCACTGGGATGTGCCCTGGGTGGGGACAGGAGTGTCACAGGGGGCACACGGGGGTGGCACAGCTCCTGTGGCCCTGTCCCTGTCCCTGTCCCCACACCTGGTCTGAGTTCCAGCAGGTCTCCTCGCTGCCATCAAACAGGTGCTGCTTCCCAAAGTGCTTCACGTCCCGGTTCAGCACGGAGCTCACCCTGCAGGGACAGTGCCACCAACCCTGGGGACATCAGGGCATGGCAGGGGACAGTGCCACCACCCCTGGGGACATCAGGGCATGGCAGGGGACAGTGCCACCAACCCTTGGGGACATCAGGGCATGGCAGGGGACAGTGCCACCACCCTTGGGGACATCAGGGCATGGCAGGGGACAGTGCAACTAACCCCAGGGACACCAGGGAATGACAGGGGACAGTGCCACCACCCCTTGGAACATCAGGGAATGACAGGGGACAGTGCCACCACCCCTTGGGGACATCAGGGCATGGCAGGGGACAGTGCCACCACCCTTGGGGACATCAGGGAATAGCAGAGGACAGTGCCACCAACCCCTGGAGACATCAGGGCATGGCAGGGGACAGTGCCACCAACCCCTGGGACATCAGGGCATGGCAGGGGACAGCAGGTGCCAGGTGTGCCAGGTGTGCCAGGTGTGCCAGGTGTGCCAGGTGTGCAGGTGGGCTGGGCCAGCACTCACCTGGTGGCCGTGTGGGCACAGACCAGGGGCTCCAGGGGCATCGCTGCTGAGGAGAGACCCGGTCAGGGGGGGCAGGATGGGGACACCCAAAAACAGCCATGGGGACACCCAAAAACAGGGATGGGGACACCCAAAAACAGCGAGGGGGACACCCAAAAACAGCGAGGGGGACACCCAAAAACAGCCATGGGGACACCCAAAAACAGCCATGGGGACACCTGGGTGGGAATGGGGACCCTTGGATTGTACTGGGGACACCTGGGAGGGAATGGGGACACCCAAAACACTGCTGGGGACACCCAAAACAATGCTGGGGACATCTGGGTGGGAATGGGGACACCCAAAACCAGTGCTGGGGACACCTGGGAGGGAATGGGGACACCTAGGAGGGAATGGGGACCCTTGGATTGTACTGGGGACCCCGAGCAGCGCTGGGGACCCTCGCACAGCACCGGGGACCCCCCGAGCAGCACCGGTGACACCCGGACAGCCCTGGGGACCCTCGCACAGCACCGGGGACCCCTGGCCAGCAATGGGGACCCCCGGGGGCCGCTCCCCAGCCCCGTCCCGGTCCCCCCGGGGCCACCCCGCACTCACCGCCCGCCGCAGGAAGAGGCGGAGCCGCCGCCCCGTTCCCGGTGTCCGGTACCGCCCCCGGCACCGCGGGGATCGGGGACGGCGGCTCCGTGTCCCCGCTGCGTGTCCCCAACCCCCTCCCACCGTGTTGGGCCCCCTGCAAACGCCTCTGCCCCCGTGCCGGTGCCGGCCCCGGTGCCGGTGCCGGTTTCGGTTCCGGTCCCGGTGCCAGTGCCCGCGTGTCTTTGGGAAATGGGGGGATCCTCCCCTCCTTTCCCGGTGCTGGGGGGACCCGGGCGGGGGGCGCGGGGGGCGCGGAGACCTTCCCAGGGCAGCTCTGCAGGTGACACTGGGGGAGAGGGACAGGGACAGGGACAGGGACAGGGACAGGGACAGGGACAGGGACAGGGACAGGGACAGGGACAGGGATTCCTGCATCCATGAATCCCTAAATCCTGCATCCCTGAAACCCTGCATGTCCCTACCTCCCTGAGTATCCCTGCGTATTCCTGCATCCCTAAAACTCTGAATTCCTGAATCCCGTCGTTCCCGAGTCCCTGCAGCCCCGCACATCCCTGCATTCTTGAATCCCTGAATTCTTGCATCCCTGCACATCCCTGCAGCCCTTCAAATCCCTGAATTCCTGCATTCCTGAATTCCTGAATCCCTGAATTTCTGAATCCCTGAATCCCTGCACATCCCTGCAGCCCTTCAAATCCCTGAATCCCTGCATTCCTGAATTCCTGAATTTCTGAATCCCTGAATCCCTGCACATCCCTGCAGCCCTTCAAATCCCTGAATTCCTGCATTCCTGAATTCCTGAATCCCTGAATTCCTGAATCCCTGAATCCCTGCACATCCCTGCAGCCCTTCAAATCCCTGAATCCCTGCGTTCCTGAATTCCTGAATCCCTGAATTTCTGAATCCCTGAATCCCTGCACATCCCTGCAGCCCTTCATATCCCTGAATTCCTGAATTCCTGAATCCCTGGATTTCTGAATCCCTGAATCCCTGCACATCCCTGCAGCCCTTCATATCCCTGCGTTCCTGAATTCCTGCATCCCTGCATTTACCTGCATCCCAGCATCCCTGGATTTCTGAATCCCTGAATCCCTGCACATCCCTGCAGCCCTTCAAATCCCTGAATTCCTGCGTTCCTGAATTCCTGAATCCCTGTATCCCCGCATCCCCACACATCCCTGCAAATCTCTGCAGATCCCCACACATCCCTGCGTATCCCTGAGTCCCTGCAGATCCCAGGATCCTTCCTCAGCCCAGCGCTGCTGCTCCTCCCAGCTCGTCCCTGCATCCCTGCATTCCCCATTCCCTCCGTCCCCGCACCTCCCTGCTCAGCCCTGCGTCCTTTTCCATCCCTCCTCATCCCTGCATCCCTCTTTATCCTAACGTCCCTGTGTGGCTCAGCATCCCTGAATCCCTGCTCATTCCCGAACCCCTGCTCATCCCAAAATCCCTGCTCACCCCAGCATCCCTGCTCTTCCCTGAATCCCTGCCCATCCCAACACCCCTGTTCACACCAAAATCCCTGCTCACCCCAGCATTCCTGCTCATTCCCGAACCCCTGCTCGTCCCAAAATCCCAGCTCATCCCTACTCACCCCAACATCCCTGCTCACCCCAACATCCCTGAATCCCTGCTCATTCCAGCATTCCTGCTCATCCCTGAATCCCTGCTCATCCCTGCTCACCCCAACATCCCAAAATCCCTGCTCATCCCTGAATTCCTGCTCATCCCTGAATCCCTGCCCATCCAAACACCCCAACATCCCTGAATCCTGCTCATCCCAGCACCTCGGCCCATTCCTGCTCATCCCTGAATCCCTGCTCATTCCTGAATTCCTGTTCATTCCTGAATTCCTGTTCATCCCTGAATCCCTGCTCATTCCTGAATCCCTGCTCATCCCTGAATCCCTGCTCATCCCTGAATCCCTGTTCATCCCTGCTCACCCCAGCATTCCTGCTCATCCCTGAATTCCTGCTCATCCCAAGATCCCAGCTCATCCTTGCTCACCCCAACATCCCAAAATCCCTGCTCACCCCTGAATCCCTGCTCATCCCTGAATCCCTGTTCATTCCTGAATCCCTGTTCATCCCAAAATCCCTGCTCATCCCTGAATCCCTGTTCATTCCTGAATCCCTGCTCATCCCTGAATCCCTGTTCATTCCTGAATCCCTGTTCATTCCTGAATCCCTGCTCATTCCTGAATCCCTGCCCATCCCTGAATCCCTGCCCATCCCTGCTCACCCCAACATCCCTGAATCCCTGCCCATCCCTGCTCACCCCACCCCCGCTGCCCACCGCAGCCCCCGGCTCCGCAGCCCCGCACAGCTCCCGGTGCCGGGTGAGTCACGGCGGCCGCGCCGAGGCCGCCTCAGCTCAGTCACCGGCAAAAATAAAACCGGGAGAAAGCTGCGAAGCCACCGCCCCCTCCTCGTCCCCATCCCTGTCCCCGTCCCCGTCCCCGCCCCGGGGCTCGGTCCCGGCTGGGGACGCGCAGCCGCCCGCACACGCATGTCACACGCATGTCACACGCATGTCACACGCATGTCACACGCCTGTGCGCACACCCGCGGGGACACGCGACACAGCAGCACACGCGTGACCGGCTCTGCTTTCCTCCTCTCCTCCCTCCCCTTCTTCCCCCGTCGAGTTTCGCCTGAGAAATTGGGTCAAAAACCGCAGGAGCCTCATTTGCCCCTGGGCTAATTGCGCGTCTGGGGACAGAGCTGCCACTTCTGCCACCGCCGTGCGCGTCACCTCCCGCGCGCGCCTGCCGGCAGCGTCCCCCTCCTCATCCCAGTGACCCCCGACCCTCCAGTGCTGGGAACTGGGGATCCCAGTGACCCCCCGACCCTCCAGTGCTGGGAACTGGGGATCCCAGTGACCCCCCGACCTTCCAGTGCTGGGAACTGGGAATCCCAGTGACGCCCCGACCCTCCAGTGCTGGGAACTGGGGATCCCAGTGACCCCCGACCCTCCAGTGCTGGGAACTGGGGATCCCAGTGACCCCCCGACCCTCCAGTGCTGGGAACGGGGATCCCAGTGACCCCCCGACCCTCCAGTGCTGGGAACTGGGGATCCCAGTGACCCTCGACCTTCCAGTGCTGGGAACTGGGGATCCCAGTGACCCCCCGACCTTCCAGTGCTGGGAACTGGGGATCCCGGTGACCCCCCGACCTTCCAGTGCTGGGAACTGGGGATCCCAGTGACCCCCGACCTTCCAGAGCTGGGAACTGGGGATCCCAGTGACCCCCCGACCTTCCAGTGCTGGGAACTGGGGATCCCAGTGACCCCGACCCCTCTGTTCAATGGAAACTGGAAGGATCCCGGTGACCCCTGACCCTCCAGCGCTGCAGAACCGAGAAGCAACCCCGCCCCCAGCCCAGGGATCTTCGGCCTCCGCACCTTCCCCGCTGTGGAGGAACGCGGATCTGCCGGGGCCGTGCCGTGCCGTGCCGTGCCGTGCCGGCTCTGGCCGTGCTTCCCGGCCGCCGTCCAGCCCGGCGCTCCGCCGCGCCCCGGGGAGGCTTTTCCATCGCATCCAGGAGCTGATGGCGAGGCTGGTGCCGAGGCCAGCTCGGGCACGGCTCCAAGACCCCCCGTTCGCCCCGGGGCCCGCGATGCTGGCTCGGTGCCGCCGCGGCCTCGCCGTGCCGGCGGCGCAGGAAACGAACGGCCTCGGTGCCTTTTGTGCGGCGGCCGTGTGGGTTCTGCCGAGCATCCCCGGCCGGCGCTTCCGAAGAAAGAGCGGGTGTTGTGCCCTTCACCATTAATTACTTGTGCCGATTGATTTCCACTTCCGTGTAAAACCCCCGGGGACCGCCGGGGGATGCGGAATTCAGGGCGCACCCGCACAGGGCTCTGCCTGTTCTCCGTGCCTTTATTATTAATCCAAATTCCCCCGAGCGCACAGGACGGGGGTGCCGCGGGGGTTGAGGAAGGGTTTGGCACAGCCAGATGTCGTTTGTCATCCCCTCCAAGTGACAAAGTGGTGGCATCTCGGCGCTGGGAAGGAGCAGGGCAGGGTGGCCGTGGGTGCATCCCCCTGGAAGGGGATGGGTAAACGATATAATTGTCATTAATTTATTATGAGGATGGCTTTAAGCCTCAAACTGGCGTTTAGTCCCCAGCGGTGAGGGCACGGGGGTTGCTGCAGTGTCCCCAGCAGTGTCACCACGCCGTGAGCGCCTGACGCGTGTCACAGCCGTGTGAGCAGGTGTGAGGGTGGCGTGTGCCATTAACGAGCTTGGCTTTGCTGACGGGAGATGCAGCTCGGTGTCCCCGAGCGGGACAATTAGCACCCTGGCTAATGAGCCAGCGCGGCGTCCTGCCAGCCCTGCTGCTGATTGCGGCCGGAGTCAGAGCGGGGCCCGGTGTCCCCCGTGTCCCGTGACAGCTCAAAATCACGCACAGGGGTGCGCCGGTGGCGTGGCCACCACGGGGATCACCCGTGTCCCCTCCGTGTCCCTTCCGTGTCCCTTCCGTGTCGCCTCCCGTGTCCCCTCCGTGTCCCAGGTGCGGGGTGGCCGCTGCCCGAGGGGGAAGGAGCGGGTCCGGCTGCCGGAAGGGGGAAGGGAAGGAGGCAGTTTCCATGGAAACCGCAAATAAAATCAATGCACGCTGCCCGTGGCTTCGGGGGGACATTGGGCCTGGCCAGGGCAGCGTGGCCGCGTCCCCGAGGGGACCCTGCAGCCCCTTCTGTGCCCTCCGAGGGGACAGCGACAGCACAAAACGAGGTTCCGTCCTTCTGGCGTCCCCCTGTCCCCTCCACATCCCTGCCTGAGCTGTCCTGCCCAGCTCCAGCCCGGCCAGGACGGGCAGAGCCGCCGCTTCTCCCCATCCTCCTGTCCGTCCGTCCGTCCGTCTGTCCCCGTGCCAGTGCCCCGAGCTCTGGCCCCAGCTGCGGTGGCAGAGGCCTCGTTAATGAGCTGCAATCCTGATGAATGTGGCAGCTCTCCTGGAACGGGCTTCATTAGCCGCCGGCGGAGCTGAGCGGAATAACAAGCGGCTCCGTGGGGCTCGGGATGGGGTCCCCCCGAGCACCCCGCGGCCGTGCGGGGACACCGGGGGGCTCCGGGGAGCTCCGGGTGGGTCCCTGGCACCGCGGTGTCCCTCAGCTCCACCACCCCAAATGGAGCAGCTCCCGCCCAGTTTGGCTCTGTCCTGTGAGGGACGGGGGTGGCCACCACAGAACCAACCCCTGCGTCCCCATGAGTGTCCCCACACCTGTCCCATGTCACCCTCTATTGTGATGGCAGCAAGACCTGGCTGAGACCTAACCAAACTCATGTCACCGCTGTCGCTGTGTTTGTTTGGGGACAAAGCAGCCGTGGGGACACCCCCAGCCCCACTCCGGAGCAGCAGTGGGGTCCCCGAGGGCGGGGCCGCGTCCCCGCCCCTCGCAGCGGGAACCCCTCGGCGTTGTGAGCGCACCCCAACCGCCCGCGGCCGCTCCCCGTGTCCCTGTCACAACAAAGGAAAACATCTCTGGATGGAAACTGCGGGAGGGTCGTCACGGCAACACTGCTGCAGGATTTCACCACAATCCCGGCGTTCGGGCTCAAAAAGACGCGCAGTCCCCGCTCTGCCCTGCGCAGACACCGCCGCGGGTCCTGGGATTGGGGCCTGAGGAGTGGGAGTGAGGGATGGGGTGACCCCAACCTCACTGTCCTGGGGTCACCCCAACCTCGCTGTCCCGGGGTCACCCCAACCTCGCTGTCCTGGGTCACCCCAAACTCGTTGTCCGGGGTCACCCCAACCTCGCTGTCCTGGGGTCACCCCAACCTCACTGTGCGGGGTCACCCCAACCTCACTGTCCCGGGGTGACCCCAACCTCACTGTCCGGGGTTACCCCAACCTCACTGTGCGGGGTTACCCCAAACTCGCTGTCCGGGGTGACCCCAAACTCACTGTCCGGGGTCACCCCAACCTCACTGTCCGGGGTCACCCCAACCTCACTGTCCTGGGGTCACCCCAACCTCGCTGTCCGGGGTTACCCCAACCTCACTGTCCTGGGGTCACCCCAACCTCGCTGTCCGGGGTTACCCCAACCTCACTGTCCTGGGGTCACCCCAACCTCACTGTCCCGGGGTCACCCCAACTTCACTGTCCCGGGGATACCCGGTGGTGTCGCGGCTGTGGGGACACGGTGACAGCAGGTTGTGCCTGCTGGGAGCAGCTCGGGGCTGGACCCCACCTTGGCGACACTGGGACAGCGCTCGGTGCCAGCGCTGGCTCTGCCACCCGAGCTCGGCTCGGCCTTGGCAGGAGTTGATGAAACCCGGTGAAGTCGCCTCCCAGCTGCAGCGGGGACACTGGGACGCCAAACTGGTGCCAGTTGGAGGAGCTGGTCCCCAGCGCGTCCCCGAGCAGGGAGCAGCTGCCGGAGAGGGGGGAGAGGTGTCGGTGACACCCCGGGTCCCGAGTCGCGCTGGCGGGTGGCTGCTGTGACATCCATCTGCACTTGAGACGAGAGCTCGGCTCAGTCACTGCCAGCACCTTCCCCTGTCGCAAAAAACGGCCGGTGACACCTCCCCGGTGCCTCTGCGGGGCTCGGTGTCCCCTGGCGGGTGGCCCGAGGTCCCCACTCCCCCATCTTTGAGTCCGTGTCCCTTTCGAGGGTCGGGCTCAGGCTGCGAGCGGCTGTGGTGGAGTTTTTTGGGGTGGGTGACACGCGCGAGGTGCTGGGGCGACCCCACATTCCCACTGGGAATTGCCGCATGGATCCCTGATCTGTGCCGGGTTTCCAGGTGGAATTCGGGGAGGTGAAGAGCAGGAGGAAGGAGGATTTGGGGATATTCCCGTGCCACATCCCAGGTGAGGATTTCAGAACCGACCCCACCTCATGCAGCCACACCCTCCTCCCAAAAACCCCAAAACCCCAAAAACCCCAAAACCCCAAAAACCCCAAAACCCAGCCCGGCTTTACGCTACGGGAGATCTGCGGGGTATCCGGATCCTCTCCGAGCTGGAAGAATCCGGGATATCAAACCCCCTGGGACCCTCTCCCTAATTCCCCTTGGCAAAGCGACCCCCGTCCCTGTCCCCCAGGCTCGGGCACCTCCACGGGGCCGGGCCCGCCAGCTGCAGCCGCATAAAGGAGGGGAACAGAGGAGCTCTGTGCGCCGGCAACGCCGGGATTGTGCCGGAGCAGGGGGGGCTCACAAAAGGCAGGAAACGCCACGAAAAGTCGGCCACAATGGAGTCGGAAATGAGAACTTTGCTCTCGGGTTTCCACGGATCCATCCTATGGGCGAAATGGGGAGGGGGGCGAGGCGCTTTTTTTGGTGCCAAGCCGTGGGAGACAGGCTGGCATTCTTCGGGAGCAGGAGGGAAGGTGACCCCCACCCCCCAAAAAAACCCGACACCCCCCCAATAGCTCAGTGATGGTTTTCTTCCCCCTTTTTGGGGGTCGTGTTTGGTAGCTCAGCTCTCACCCTTTTTGAGAGAGTCTCACGCATTTTTGGGGGGTTTGGGGGCTTTTTGAAATCTTTATCCACCCACAACAACTTCCAGCCCCCCCCACCCCATTCCGGCCCCATTGGGGGTGCGGGGGGGCTGGAGGATGTTGGGGTTGTTCCCTGTGTGGCTTAAAGGGAATTTTGGGCTGTGGAGGGGCTGGGAGATGCTCCCCTTTTTGAAAACACCCCAAAAAAATCCCTTTGCTCCCCTTCCCTTCCTGCCTCCATCACAGCGACCCCCCCCCACATCCTCTTAGCGACCCCACCCCCACCACAGCCCCCCCTATTCCCCGGACCCCCCATCTCCCTCAGAGAGACCCCCTCACTATAGAGACCCCCAACCCCTTCCACGCTGAGCAAGAGGCGATGAGGAGGGGGCGGCCCCGATTTTTTTTTTTTTTTTTTTGGGGGTTTGGCCTGGGTTTTGGGGGCGGCGCATGCGCGGCCGCCCTCGCCGTGCGCCGGGCAGCGCGGAGCGGGCGCGGGTTCTCCGCCGCTGCGGGCAGGTGCGGGCGGGCGGCACCGGCGGCACCGGCGGCGGGCGGGGGAAACGGGGGCCGCGCCCGCCGCCAGCCGCGATTGGCCCGGCCCGGCCCGGCCCGGCTCGGCCCCCTCCGGGGGAAGGGAGCGGGGGGGGGTCCGGCCCGCTGCCCCCCTCTCCGAGCCCCGTTCTTAAGCTCCCGGTGCCGGTGATCGGATCTACCGGCGGCGATGAGTCCCGGCGAGCGCTGAGCACGGAGCAGGTACGTGCGGAACCGGCAGCGGAACCGGCACCGGCACCGGAACCAGCAGCGGCACCGGCACCGGCAGCGCCCTCGCTGCAGGGCCGCCGTGGGGATGGGGACACCGGCACGGCTGCGGCGGGAGCGGGACGGATCCGTGCTGGGCGCGGGGGGATGGGGACAGCGACAGCGACACCGGTACCGGTACCGAGATGGATCCAGGCTGGGGATGGGAGAGATGGGGACACTGACACCGGTACCGGTACCGGGAGAGAGATGGATCCAGGCTGGGGATGGGGACGGGGGGACAGCGACACAGACACTGGTACCGGCACCGGTACCGGCAGCGCTACGGCGGGAGAGAGCTGGATCCGGGCTGGGGATGGGGGAGATGGGGACACTGACACCGGTACCGGCACCGGCACCGGTACCGGCAGCGCTACGGCGGGAGAGAGCAGGATCCGGGCTGGGGATGGGGGGACACTGACGCTGACACCGGCACCGGTACCAGTACCGAGAGCGAGCTGGATCCGCGCTGGGGATGCGGGGGAAACTGACACCGGCACCGGTACCGGGCTGGGGGTGTGGGGAATGGGGGGACACTGACACCGGTACCGGTACCGGGCTGGGGGTGGGGGAATGGGGACACTGACACCGGCACCGGTACCGGGCTGGGGTGTGGGGAATGGGGGGGACACTGACACCGGTACCGGGCTGGGGGTGTGGGAATGGGGGACCGGACACCGGTACCGGTACCGGGCTGGGGGTGGGGGAATGGGGGACACTGACACCGGTACCGGTACCGGGCTGGGGGTGGGGGAATGGGGGACACTGGCACCGGTACCGGTACCGGGCTGGGGGTGGGGGGAATGGGGACACTGACACCGGCACCGGTACCGGGCTGGGGAATGGGGGACACTGACACCGGCACCGGTACCGGGCTGGGGGTGGGGGAATGGGGGGACACTGACACCGGTACCGGTACCGGGCTGGGGGGGGGGGGAATGGGGGGACACTGACACCGGTACCGGTACCGGGCTGGGGGGGGGGGGGGGACACTGACACCGGTACCGGTACCGGGCTGGGGGGAATGGGGGGACACTGACACCGGTACCGGTACCGGGCTGGATCCGGGCTGGGGGCGCGGCGGGGCTGCGGGGGCTGCAGGAATGCGGGGCCCGGTGGCGGCGGTGGGGACGGTGACACCGGCACTGGCACCGCTGCGGGGACGGGGATGGGGGCGGTGACACCGGCAGCGACACCGGCGGCAGCACGGCAGGAGCGGGATGGATCCAGGCTGGGAACGCGGGTCCCGGTGGCGGGGATGGGGACGGTGACACCAGGGATGGGGACGGTGACACCGGGGATGGGGACGGTGACACCAGAGCGGGACAAATCCGGGCTGGGGACGCGGTGGGGAAGGGGGACATTCGGTGTGGGGGGACACCCCCAGGTGAGGGATGGTGGCCCTGGCGTGGGGGACATGTTGGGGACACTGAGGGGACAGGGAGCTGTCAGGGGTGGCTGTGCCGGGCTGGAGGGGACACTGCGGGGATCAGGGGCACTGGGACAGCCGGACAATGGGGGCGTGGCCACTGCCGTTGTGGGGACACCAGGACAGGGGGACACCGCGAGCTCTCAAGGGTTGGCGACACTGAGAGGGGCTGGGGATCACCGGTGCTGGGGACAGTGGGACAGACACGCGTGGGGACAGCGCGACACGGTGCCCTGAGCCCCCCGGGAGGTGACAGCGAGGCAGAGGGCGAGTGGAGGTGGCGAGGGGTGGCAGGACAGCAGTGGGTGCCACCAGGGTGCCACCAGCGGAGCGCCCAGTGCCTTACTGGTTACACTGGTGGCCCGCGGCGGGTCGCAAACCGGGAATGTCGCTATGCCGGGGTGGCCCTGGCTACCAGGGGGCTGGCAGAGCTCGGGCCACCCGGTGCCATCTCCAGGATGTCCCCAGCTTGGGGACACAGCGTGGAGAAGCCGGGATGGGTGGATGGATGTGGGGCCACCCCAAAATCGGTGGGACAGCGGGGACAGCGGCCCGGATCCGTGCCAGGCCCACCGGCCCGGGGGTCCCCTGCCGGGTTTGGGCACCGGGCGTGACCGAGGGCTCGGAGCGATCCTGAGCCGCCTTTGGGCTTTGCCGGGGAGAGGGAGAACGCGGGGCAAAAAAAAAAAAAAAAAAAAATAAATAAAAAAAAAAAATTTAAAAAGAGGAGCAAATTCTAAAATAAAGGCTGCAGACTGTCTGCCTAATAAAACTCGCAGCCGGCGAGGGCCCATCTTGGCCGGGATCGCAGTTTGCGAGGTGCTAATTTATTCCGGCAGGCTGGGGGGCGCGGGAGCCGCGCGCTGCCGGTGAGATGTGACGGCAGCCGAGCTCTGCACAATTCCTTTGTTGTGGGCAGGGAGGAGGGGACGCGGAGCCGGCCCCGCCGCCGCGCTCCTGCCGCGGCCGCGCAGCCCCCGGGGACCCCCCGGCCCGGGGGACACCCCGAAAGGACAGCCCCGCTCCCCCTGGGTGCTGCGCGGGGGGGTTTGGGGGGTGCAGGAGCAGCCCCCGAGGTGGCAGCGGTGATGGGGGGGTGGGCACAGGGATGTCGCGTGTGTGTTGGTGGCACTGCGGGCCGGACAGCAGAGGTCACGGGGGGGTGGGGTGTGCGTGGGGACAGCTGGTGGCACCCCCAAAGGGTGGGTGGCACCCCCAATGTCCGGGATGCCCCGGGTGGGTGGGCAGTGCCCCCCCCGTGTGCTGCCACCCATCCCGTGTCCCCAGCGCTGTCCCAAATGTCCCCTCGGCTCCTTGCGGACCCCCGGGTCACCCCCCTCACCCCATCCCAGGCTGGGGGGGGACAGGTGACCCCCAAACTGGCCGGGTGGTCCCGAAGCCTGTGTGGAATTAAGCTCGGTTTCAGCTCAAGCTTAATCACCAGCCCCGGCTTTGCATATTCATGAGCGGGATGAATTATTCATGAGGTGACAGCGAGTGACAGATGTGACAATGTTCGCCCGGCTTTGCTGGGGGGGCTTGGGGGGTGGGGGGGCGTTTTGCACCGGAGTTATTTTAAATTTCTCTCGTCTGCCGTTCCCCCGGTTGGGCTGGGACACTGAGGGGACAGGGACACGCTCCTTGTCCCCCGAGCCACGTGGCCTTGGGGACGTCACGGTGACACCGCCCTGGCTGCGGGGAGAGACCCCTGCCGTGAAATCCGGGCCTTGGTGGCCGTGGTGGCCCGGCCACCTCTGTCACCTCGCCATCCCTCTGTCACCGCTGTGCCACCGCTGTGCCACCTCTGTCACCTCGCCATCCCTCTGTCACCGCTGTGCCACCGCTGTGCCACCTCTGTGCCACCTCTGTCACCTCGCCATCCCTCTGCCACCGCTGTGCCACCGCTGTGCCACCTCTGTCACCTTGGCAGCCCTGTGCCACCTCTGTCACCTCGCCATCCCTCTGCCACCGCTGTGCCACCTCTGTGCCACCTCTGTCACCTCGCCATCCCTCTGCCACCGCTGTGCCACCCCTGTCACCTCGCCAGCCCTGTGCCACCTCTGTGCCACCTCTGTGCCACCCTTGTGCCACCTCCGTCACCTGGCCACCGCTGTGCCACCCCCCTCGCCTCGCTGTCCCCACCGGGCGCTGCGTGGTGACACCTCATTCCCTGGGAATCCCGGTTGGATCCTGCCTGGGATCCGGGATCCACCCCGGTGACACCGCGGTGTCGCGATGTGCCCGCGTCACCCCGGGTGCCTCAATCCCGGCTGGATCCCGCCTGGGATCCGGGATCCACCCTGGTGACATCGCAGGGTCACAATGTGCCCGCGCCACCCCGGGTGTCTCAATCCCGGCTGGATCCCGCCTGGGATCCGGGATCCACCCCGGTGACACCGCGGTGTCGCGATGTGCCCGCGCCACCCCGGGTGCCTCAATCCCGACAGGGCTGGGCTGGGTTGTGGATTCACAGATCGCGAGGAGCGGGGAACGATTCGGACCCGGGGACACCGCCCGACCGTGGGGACCTTGCGAGGCGACACCGCCTGTGGGGGTGGCGCTTGTCCTAACCCCGGGAGAAACTTTTTGCTGGCTCAGCATCTTCCCTGGGGCACGGAGCGGGGCGGGGACAGGAGCGGGGCCATGGGGACGTGTCCCCTGCGTGTGCCAAGGGCAGCGGTGACAGCCGGGTGGCCCCAGAGGAGCAGCGCTGTGCCCTGTCCCTGTCGCGGGGGGGTTTGCCCGCCCGTTTCCCACTTTTCCTGCTGCGACAGCAAATCCTGCAGGAATGCTGATGGCAGGGACCCCAAAACCCCAACCCCGAGCTGTCACCCCCACGGGGCGGGCTCAGGAACCCCAAAACCCCAACCCCCACGGGGCGGGCTCCAGGAACCCCAAAACCCCAACCCCGAGCTGTCACCCCCTGCAGGGAACCCCAAAACCCCAACCCCGAGCTGTCACCCCCACGGCAGGGACCCCAAAACCCCAACCCCGAGCTGTCACCCCCACGGGGCGGGCTCAGGAACCCCAAAACCCAAATACCGAGCTGTCACCCCCACGGGGCGGGCTCAGGAACCCCAAAACCCCAACCCCGAGCTGTCACCCCCACGGGGCGGGCTCAGGAACCCCAAAACCCCAACCCCGAGCTGTCACCCCCACGGGGCGGGCTCAGGAACCCCAAAACCCCAATCCCACCCCTCAAACCCCGGCAAGAGAAACCCAAAAAGCAAATTTGTGTTTAACATTTCAGGAAATCCCTGTTTGCTCAGCCAGGAGCCGGCTCTGAGTCACTGCCCCGAGCAGGATTTCTCCTCCCGGGGGGATTCGCGCTCCTCGTGCTCAGCCGCGGGCTCTGGTGCCACCAGCCCGGGGTGGCACCGCACATGGGACCCCTCAGTTGTCACCCGATGCTCCGCCGGGTGCTCAGGGGGATGGGGAGGAGGAGGATGGAGAAGGGGAAGGTGGCAGGAGGGTGGCAGGGAGCGGGGTCGCATCGCTGCTGTCCCCCCCCCCCCAAATCTCCTTGTTTGCCTTTTGGTGGGAAAAATCACCTGGAAGCTGCAGCGGGGACAAAAAGATGGGTGGAAATCTCAAAAAAAATCTTTTAAAAAACGGGAAAATGCAACAGGATGGTCTGGAGCCTTGGGGGGTGTGAGAGCACAGCCAGGGACACGCTGGGACACTGGTGCTGGGTGTCCTGGATGTCCCCATCCCACGTCACTGTCCCCATCCCACATCACTGTCCCCATCCCTCACTCACTGTCCCCATCCCTTCCCCACTGTCCCCATCTCATCCCAAATGTCCCCATCCCGTCCCGACTGTCCCCATCCTGTCCCCACTGTCCCCATTTCATCCCAAATGTCCCCAACCCACACCCAATGTCCCCATCCCTCACTCACTGTCTCCATCCTGTCCCAAATGTCCCCATTTCATCCTCACTGTCCCCATCCCCACTGTCCCCATCCCACTCTCCCCATCCTGTCCCCAATGTCCCCATCGCCACTGTCCCCATCCCATCCTAATGTCCCCATCCCGTCTCCAATGTCCCCATCCCGTTCCCACTGTCCCCATCCTGTCCCCAATATCCCCATCCCATCCCCACTGTCCCCATCCCATCCCCACTGTCCCCATCCCATCCCCACTGTCCCCATCCCGTCCCCACTGTCCCCATCCTGTCCCCAATGTCCCCATCCTGTCCCCAATATCCCCATCCCATCCCACTGTCCCCATCCCCACTGTCCCCACCCCGCACCCACCAAGGTCGTTGCTCTGTTTTTGTCCTGGGAGAGCTCCTGGACACCCCAAATCAAAATCAACATTTCAGTGGGAGCAGCCCGAACCCGCCGAGCCCAAAAGCGCCCAAGAATTTCTATTTTTCCCTCTGGAACGAGAAAAAAAAAGGGAAAAGTTTGGTGCTGGCGAGGCTGCCCGGGAGGAATTTCCTCCCCGGAGCATCTCCGGGATGAAGGAACCTCCTCGGAGCAGCCCCGCGGCTGTTTTGGGATTTTCCAGCTCCTGGGGGATGAATTTGGGCAAAAGCGCGTCCCGCTGCCCATTCCTGACCTCGGGAATTTCCCAGCTCACCTCCCTGTCCCCTCCCAGCCGCTGCCTTTGGGGACAGAGCGCCCCGCGGCGCTGCCAAAGCTTTTTTTTCTTGAGTAGGAATCAGATAAAAAGCGATTTTGCGTCCCCTAAAAAGGCCCTTTGCCAGCTCGGAACACGGGGGGTCTCCTTTTTTTTTCACGCCGTTTCTCTCTTTCTTTCTATTTTCGTCCCATAAAAGCACAGAAGGGACAGAAGGGCTGGAAAATGGAGCAGCGGGGGGGGGGGGATGAGGCAGAGACTCGGTTTGGGGGGGACGCTGGGGGCTCCTGGTGTCCCCCAAAGGACGAGTGGGGTCCCCAAATCCCTGTCCGGGACAGGGGAAAAGAGGGAGCAGCGAATTCCAGGATGGATCCATGGGGGGAACTCGGGGTTTGGTGCAAGCTCCTGGTGGCATTTTGGGATTTGGGGTTTGGGGGTGCTCGTGGGGTCCCTGCTGCCTCTGCCCGGCCAGGGCTGGGTGATGGTGGTGGGCACTGGGTGACAGTTTTGGGCACTGAGTGATGATTTTGGGCAGTGGGGGACAATTTTGGGCACTGAGTGATGGCTCTGTCCATTCTGGGGGACGATTTTGGGCACTGGGTGATGGCTCTGTCCATTCTGGGGGATGATTTTGGGCACTGGGTGATGGTGGTGGTGGGCCCTGAGTGATGGTGATGGGCACTGGGTGATGATTTTGGGAGCTTGGTGACAATTTTGGGCACTGGGTGATGGCTGTGTCAATTCTGGGTGATGGTGGTGGTGGGCACTGGGTGATGATTTTGGGCACTGGGTGACGATTTTGGGCACTGGGTGATGATTTTGGGCACTGGGTGATGGTTGTGGTGGGAACTGGGTGATGGTGATGGACACTGGGTGATGATGGTGGGTACTGGGTGACGATTTTGGGCCCTGGGTGATGATTTTGGTGATGGTTGTTGGGAACTGGGTGATGATTTTGATGGTGGGTACTGGGTGACGATTTTGGTGGGTGATGATTTTGGGAACTGGGTGATGGTGATGCGTGCTGGATTTTGATGGTGGTTTTGGACACTTGGTGATGATTTTGGGTGCTGGGTGATGATTTTGGGTGCTGGGTGATGATTTTGGGCACCAGGCAATGCTTGTGCCATGACGGGTGATGCCTGTGATGGCAGCCAGGTGATGGTGCCACGCCTGCGTCACACCTGTGCCACATTTTGGCCGTGGTGGCAGCCAGGTGACAGCAGCAGGTGCCCATGGGTGGCGGTGCCACCCCAGCCGTGTGCCCTGCCCAGCTCCCCGCTGACCCCAGACCCTCCAGAGACCCCGAGCCGAGCGGGACCGGGGGCTTTGTGCCCGGGGGGAGACGCCACCCTCGGGAATGTCACCCCCGGGGCCGGGAGTGACCTCCGGCCACCCTGGGCCATTCCTGGCCCGAGGGCGAGCCCAGCCCAGCCCGCGCTGTCCCCGCAGGGCAAGGATGCTCCATGTGATGGGAAATGCCGCCTGCCGCCTCCTGCTCGGGCTCTCCCTCCTCCCCATCGCCCTCCTGGGTAAGTGCTGCCCGCCCGGGGCTAATTAGAGGGCGAACAGCAATAATTAATGAGCTGAGCTCCGCCAGAAATCGTGACAGGAGATAAAAACCCGGGGCAGGGATTAGTGAGGGAGAAACCCCCCCCAAGGCCACGGTGACCCCCCCTCCCTCCCTCTCTCCATCCCCGCCTTGGGATCGCTGCAGGCGAGAATTTAAATCCTTAATCCCGCTGGCGACCCCTCCCCACGGCCCGGCTGAGCCCCCGGGGGGGATTTGAGCCCTGTCCCCCCCTGTCCCCCACCCCACGGGGGGTTTTGGCATCGGAACGTGTCCCAGCGAGCCGGGGTGAGGTGGGGGTGGGGGAGGGAGGTCCCGGGGGGGGGGATTAGTGGCCCCCAGCTGGTCCCTGAGCCCACTGGGGGGTCCACGGCGGGTCCGAGACGCGGGGGATTTGCGGCTGGGACGGGATTAGTGCGGGAGGAGGAGGAGGAGGAGGAGGAGGAGGGAGGAGGAGGAGGGATGGTGGCCACGGTCCTGCCGCGCTTTGTCCCCGCACGGGGGTGGCTTTTCCGCCGGTGCCACCAGGGCTCGGTGGCGCCTTTGGCGAGCGATCCCCGTCTGCGGGCAAAGCCTCTGGCAACCCAGAGATGCGGAGCAGTGGCCACAGCCTGGGGACATCCCCGGGGGGGGCTGGACCCGCTCCGAGCTGGGGGATTCATCAGGGTCGGGCTGCAGCCTCGATTTATCCAAATCCCTCATCCCGGCTCCTGCTCTTCCTGGGGGGCTCAGAGCTGTTCAGAACCGAGCCCCCCAAACCCTGCCGTGCCCAAACCCCCGTGGCAGCCCCCCCAAACCCTGCCGTGCCCAAAACCCCCGTGGCAGCCCCCCCAAACCCTGCCGTGCCCAAACCCCCGTGGCAACCCCCCCAAATCCTGTCGTGCCCAAACCCCCCGTGGCAGCCCCCCCAAACCCTGCCGTACCCCCAGCCCTCCCCGGCCGTACCCAAAACCCCCGTGCAGCCCCCAAACCCTGCCGTACCCCCAGCCCCCCCCTGCCGTACCCAAACCCCCCGTGGCAGCCCCCCCAAACCCTGCCGTGCCCAAACCCCCATGGCAGCCCCCCCAAACCCTGCCGTGCCCCAACCCCCCGTGCAGCCCCCCGCTCGCCCCGCAGGCTCGCAGGACGGGGGGAAGCTGATCCACATCACGCGGGTGCAGCACCGGGCGCTGCGCGTGGGGCTGGGCCAGCCCGTGACCCTGCCCTGCCTCTTCCTCCTGCACCCCTCGGCCTCGCTGGGGCCCAACGAGCCCCCGGAGCCGCCCCGCGTCAAATGGAGCAAAGTGCGCTCGGCCAGCGGCCAGAGGGAGGACTCGCCCATCCTGGTGGCCAAGGACAAGGCGGTGAAGGTGGTGAAAGGCTACGAGGGGCGAGTGGCGCTGCCGGGCTACCCGCGGGACCGCGGCAATGCCACGCTGCAGCTGCGGGCGGCCCGCGCCAGCGACGCGGGGCTCTATCGCTGCCAGGTGGTGGCGGGCATCGATGACGAGCAGGAGCTGCTGCCGCTGGAGGTGACGGGTGAGAGGGCAGGGGGCGGGGAGCGGCCAGGGGGGCGCTGGGGGCCGAGGGTGGGCGCTGGGGCTGAGGGAAAGTGGGCGAGTTGGGAGGTCAAGGTGAGCTGTGAGCCCCGTTTGTGTCCTGCACCCCATTTATTCCCTGTACCCCATTTATTCCCTGCTCTCCAGGAGAGCAGTGAGCCCCACATGAGAGCTGTGCACCCCATTTAGTCCCTGTACCCCATTTAGTCCCTGTACCCCAGGAGAGCTGCGAGCCCCACATGAGAGCTGTGCACCCCATTTGTGTTCTGCACCCCATTTATTCCCTGTACCCCATTTATTCCCTGTACCCCATTTATTCCCTGCAGCCCATGAGAGCTGTGCACCCCACATGAGAGCTGTGTGCCCCATTTATTTCCTGTACCCCGTCTATTCCCTGCACCCCACATGAGAGCTGTGCGCCCCATTTGTGTCCTGCACCCCATTTATTCCCTGCACCCCATTTATTCCCTGTACCCCATTTATTCCCTGCAGCCCATGAGAGCTGTGCACCCCATTTGTGTTCTGCACCCCATTTGTGTTCTGCACCCCATTTATTCCCTGTACCCCATTTATTCCCTGCTCCCCAGGAGAGCTGTGAGCCCCACATGAGAGCTGTGCACCCCATTTGTGTCCTGCACCCCATTTATTCCCTGTACCCCAGGAGAGCCGTGAGCCCCACATGAGAGCTGTGCGCCCCATTTGTGAACTGTGTGCCCCATTTATTCCCTGTACCCCATTTATTTCCTGTACCCCATGAGAGCTGTGCGCCCCAAATGTGAGCTGTGTTCCCCAATTGTTCCCTGCACCCCAATTGTTCTCTGCACCCCATATAAGCAGTGAACCCCACATGAGAGCTGTGTACCCCATTTGTTCCCTGAACCCCATAAATCCCCTGCACCCCACATGAGAGCTGTGACCCCATTTGTGTCCTGCACCCCATTTATTCCCTGCACCCCATAAATCCCCTGCACCCCATGAGAGCTGTGCACCCCATTTGTTCCTGCACCCCACGAGCGCTGTGCCCCCCATTTGTGAGCTGTGCGCCCCATTTTGTGCCCGTCCCTGCGCTCCTGCCCGCGGTGCCATCTCCCCTCTCCCGTGCCCCCCAGGCGTTGTGTTCCACTACCGGCCCGCGGGCCAGCGCTACGCCCTGAGCTTCCCCGCCGCTCGCCGCGCCTGTCGCGACAACTCGGCCGTCATCGCCTCCCCCCAGCACCTCCAGGCCGCCTTCGAGGACGGCTACGACAACTGCGACGCGGGCTGGCTGAGCGACCAGAGCGTGCGGTGAGCGCGCGGGGCGGGTCACAGCCCCCGGGCAACCCCGGGCCACCCCTGGGCAACCTCCGGGCAACCCCGGGCCACTCCTGGGCAACCTCCGGGCACCCCCGGGAATCCTCGGGACAATCCCGGGCAACCTCCGTGCACCCCCGGGAATCCCCGGGACAATCCCGGGCAACTCCCGGGCAACCTCCGGGCACCCCCGGGAATCCTTGGGGCAATCCCGGGCAACTCCCGGCCGCGGAACCGAGCACCCCCGTGCCCTCCCGGCAGGTACCCCATCACGCTGTCCCGGCCCGGCTGCTACGGAGACCGGAACAGCCTCCCCGGCGTGCGCAGCTACGGGCGCAGGGAGCCCGCCGAGCGCTACGACGTCTACTGCTACTCCCGGGAGCTGCGAGGCAAGGGCTGCGTGCCGGGAGGGGCCCGGGGGTGGCTCTTTGTGGTCGTGGTGTGGCCATGAGCAAGGCTGAGTGCCCAGAGGTGGCACTTTGTGGTCGTGGTGTGGCCACGAGCAAGGCTGGGTGTCCAGGGGTGGCACTTTGTGGTCGTGGTGTGGCCACGAGCAAGGCTGGGTGTCCAGGGGTGGCACTTTGTGGTCGTGGTGTGGCCATGAGCAAGGCTGAGTGCCCAGAGGTGGCACTTTGTGGTCGTGGTGTGGCCATGAGCAAGGCTGGGTGCCCAGGGGTGGCCCTTTGTGGTCACACGGTCGTTGGGTGCCCAGGCATGTCCCTTTGTGGTCGTGGTGTGGCCACGAGGACAGATGGGTGCCCAGAGTGGCCCTTTGTGGCCCGAAACACAGATGAGTGCCCAGGGATGTCCCTTTGTGCCCGTGGCATGGCCAGGAGCACAGATGGGTGCCCAGGGATGTCTCTTTGTGGCCAGAACATGGCTGGGTGCCCAGGGCTGTCCTTCACTGGCCATGCCATGGCTGGGTGTCCAGGGATGTCCCTTTGTGCCCATGGCATGGCCACGAGCGTGGCTGGGTGCCCACGTTGTCCCTCAGTGGTCACAGTGTGGCTGGGTGCCAAGGAATGTCCCTTTGTGCCTGTGGCACGGCTGGGTGTCCAGGGATGTCCCTTTGTGCCCATGGAGTGACCACGAGCACGGCTGGGTGCCCAGGGATGTCCCTTTGTGCCCATGGAGTGACCACGACCACAGGGCTGTCCCTTTGTGCCCATGGAGTGACCACGAGCACAGATGAGTGCCCAGGACTGTCCCTCCCTGGCCGTGCCATGTCTGAGTGCCCAGGGCTGTCCCTTTGTGCCCATGGAGTGACCACGAGCACGGCTGGGTGTCCAGGGATGTCCCTTTGTGCCCATGGAGTGACCACGAGCACGGCTGGGTGCCCAGGGCTGTCCCTCCCTGGCCGTGTCACGTCTGGGTGCCCACGATGTCCCTCCTTTGCCACATCTCCCTGTGCAGCCTCGGTCCAGCTGAGGGGTCGGTGCCACACAAGCACCGCGAGTGGCCACAGCGCTCAGGCCACCAGAACACCCCAAAAAACCACCTCTCCTGTCTCCGTGTCCCCAACACCTCCCCTGTCCCGCAGGGACCGTGTTCTACGCCACGGCTCCGGGCCGCTTCAGCTGGCAGGGCGCCCGCAGGCACTGCCGGAGCCGCGGGGCAGCGCTGGCCACCACGGGCCAGCTCTACCTGGCCTGGCGACAGGGGCTGGACCAGTGCGACCCGGGCTGGCTGGCGGACGGCAGCGTGCGCTACCCCATCCGCCAGCCCCGCAGGAAATGCGGGGGCGAGGCCTCGGGGGTGCGGACCCTCTACCAGTTCCCGAACCGCACCGGCTTCCCCCCCGCCGCCTCCAAATTCGACGCTTATTGTTACAAAGGTGAGGGGCACGCGCCGCGCTCCCCGCCCGGACCCCCCCGCCCGGACCCCCCTTCCCTCGGGGATCGGTGGGAAATTGCTGCGGATGAATATTTAATGGGGAGTTAATGAGATAAATGAGGAGAGAGGGGCGGGGAGGGGGGTGCGAGTGGTGCTGGTGCTCGAGGGGGGGCTACGGGACCCCCCCCTGGGTGCCCTCGGTGCCACCCGTGCTGTCCCCACAGCCGCGGGACACAGCGACACGGAGGAGCAGGTGCCACCCACGCCCGACCCGCCGAGCAGCGACAACGTGCTGGTGGAGCACAGCGAGGAGCTGGGCACATCGGGGGACACCCGCGACATCCCCCGCGACAGCTACGACCTCCTGCCACCCCCGGGATCGGCGGGGCTGGCCGAGGATGAGGATGAGCAGCTGCGCCCGGCCGGTGGCAGCCCGGTGGCACAGCGAGGTGACCTCCCGGGCACTGCCCTGCCACCGGCGGCTCCAGAGCTGGGGACAGGCGCTGTGACATCGCTGCCCCCCGCGGCCACCTCGCTGGCGTGGCCTCAGCACGAGGAGGTTCTCAACGTGCTGGATGAGGCTCCGGAGAGCTCCCGGTGGGATCCGGGACAGGGAGACCCTCAGGGACCCCCGGCCACCCTCCTGCCACATGCCCAGAGCGCGGCGCTGGAGCACAGCTCGTCTTTGTCACCGGCCGGGCTGGGGACTGTCCCCAGTGCCACCCCGGAGCCCCCCGGTGCCACCCCGGAGCCCCCCGGTGCCACCCCGGAGCCCCCCGGTGCCCCGAGGAGGAGCTACCCCGGCCTGAACGGGCGCTACTTCCAGCTCCAGCGGCACAGCCGCGACCCCGCGGTGGCAGCTGGGGACACCGCGGTGGCAGCACCGATTGTCACCCAGGTCCCCGTGCTGGCGCAGGAGGCGAAGGGAGCAGCCGCCAATGCTCTGGAGCTGTGGAGCCTCCCCCGAGCCGGCAGCGAGAGCCCCCGCGAGGGTCCCCTGGCGTCCCCCGAGGCGCTGGAGGAGGAGATCAGCCCCGGTAAGTGACACCAGGCGCGGCCGCGGGGACCCGGCGCTGTCACCTCCCGGTGACCCCACGGCGGTGCCATCTCTTGCAGAGCTCAGGGCCACCTCCCCCGTGTCCCTCTCGCCGGCTCCAAAGGATTTGGGGACCCCCGCAGGAACCCCCGCGGTGCCATCCCCGTCCCCCGCCGCTCCCCGCGACACTCGGGGGCACCGGGACATCCCCGGCGCCCGCGGGGACTCCCCGAGGCCACCCGCGGGTGGCACCGAGGACTTCTCCGGGGACAGCCCCTGGCAGGAGGGCGGTGGCTCCGCGCCGCCGCTGCCCCCGCTGCCCCCGGCCCCGCTGGTGGCCGAGGGTCCCGAGCTGTCCCCGCAGCCCCTCGGGGATGGCAGCGGGGCCGCGGGGGAGGGCGCGCTGGAGAGGCAGAGGAAGGCGGTGACATTCCTGCAGCCCGAGGGACACCCCGAGGGACACCCCGAGGGACACCCCGCCACCCCCGGCCGCACCGAGGGGGCTCCTCCCGGGCCCCCCTCCAGCCCCGCGGCTCCCCGAGGGGCGGCCGAGCCCAGCCAGGAGCAGCCGGAGGAATTTGGGGACGGCGCAGCCCAGCCCAGCAGCGAAGCAGCCGCGTCCCCCCCGGGCTGGGATGTCCCCTCAGCGTCCCCTTCCCCCACGGCCACCGAGGTGGTGCTGTGGGCCAGCACCGAGCGGCAGGAGGAGGTGGCGCTGGCTGAGGAGGGGTCCACAGGCTTCGCTCCCCCAGACCCACAGCCCACCCAGCGCTCCGAGCCGGAGCCGGGGGCAGCCGAGCAGCTCCTCCTGTCCCCCCCGGGCCTCCGGCAGCGCCCCGCCACCCCCGGGCCCCCAACTGTCCCCAGACACGAGGATGCGACACCAGCTCCTGGCGAGGAGGACGCCTCCGGGGAGGCCAGGACGGAAGAGCCCCCCACGCCCCTGGGCTGGTCCCCCAGTGTCCCCCATTCGGGGGGGACAGAGCCCCCAGGGACCCCGAGCGCGGGGCCAGAGCTGGGGGGCGCGGGGGGGTCCGCAGGGCTGGACAGCGGCAGCGGGGAGGAGCCGGCGCTGGGCGAGCTGCTGGCCTGGGTGGGCAACGGCAGCGGGCACGGTGAGCGGCGGGCACGGGGACGGTGGCCACGGGGCGAGCGGGAGGGTTTGAGGAGGAGGTTTGGGAGGGACGGCGTCATTTGCCCAAATTTCCTGTCTGGGGGGCGCTGGGATGGAGCGGGAATGGCGCGGGGATGGAGCGGGAATGGAGCGGGGATGGAGCGGGGATGGAGCGGGAATGGCGCGGGGATGGAGCGGGGATGGAGCGGGAATGGAGCGGGAATGGCGCGGGAATGGAGCGGGGATGGAGCGGGGATGGAGCGGGGATGGAGCGGGGATGGCGCGGGGATGGAGCGGGGATGGAGCGGGATGGAGCGGGGATGGAGCGGGGATGGAGCGGGAATGGAGCGGGAATGGAGCGGGAATGGAGCGGGGATGGAGCGGGGATGGAGCGGGGATGGAGCGGGGATGGAGCGGGGATGGCGCGGGAATGGAGCGGGGATGGCGCGGGAATGGAGCGGGGATGGAGCGGGAATGGAGCGGGAATGGAGCGGGGATGGAGCGGGGATGGCGCGGGGATGGCGCGGGGATGGCGCGGGTCGCCCCGCACCCCCAGCCCGGCTCTCAGGGCCCCGCTGCCGCCCCGCAGCGCCGCCGGACCCGTGCCAGAATAACCCGTGCCTGCACGGCGGGACGAGCCGCGCCACCGGCACCGTGTGCGGCTGCAGCTGCGCCCCGGGCTTCAGCGGCGAGAACTGCGAGATCGGTCAGTGCCGGGGCGCCGCGCGGGCCTGGGCCGTGCCGTGTCCCCATCCTCGCCTCGGGAGGTGTCGCCGCACCCGCAGCTCGCGCTGTCCCCGCAGATATCGACGATTGCCTGTCCAGCCCGTGCCAGAACGGCGGCACCTGCATCGACGAGGTCAATTCCTTCGTGTGCCTCTGCCTGCCCAGCTACGGCGGCAGCCGCTGCGAGAAAGGTGGGGACAGTCCCCTCAATGTCCCCCAGTGTCCCCTCGGGGACACCGCCCAGCCCCTGCGGCTTTGGGGGGGACACAAACCCAGCGCGGCACGGCTGAGAGCGGCCGGCCCTTTGCTCTGTCGCCACTGTCGCCGCGTCCCCGCAGACACGGAGGGCTGCGACCACAACTGGCACAAGTTCCAGGGCCACTGCTATCGCTACTTCGCTCGCCGGCGCTCCTGGGAGGACGCGGAGCGCGACTGTCGCCGCCGGGCCGGGCACCTCACCAGCATCCACTCGCAGGAGGAGCACGCCTTCATCAATGGTGGGCCGGGGGTCCCCGATCCCCCCTCCCCCGGTGCTCCTCGGCTCCTCCGTGAGAGCCACTGTGTCCCCTTGTGACCCATCCCGCTCTCCCTGTCCCCATCCCATAGTCCCTGGTGTACCTGTCCCCACGCCGCAGGTCCTGCTGTCCCCATCCCGATGTCCCTGTCCCCATCCCGGTGTCCCTGTCCCCACCCCGCAGGTCCTGCTGTCCCCATCCCGGTGTCCCTGTCCCCATCCCGATGTCCCTGTCCCCCTCCCGGTGTCCCTGTCCCCATCCCGGTGTCCCTGTCCCCACCCCGCAGGTCCCGGTGTCCCCATCCCGGTGTCCCTGTCCCCATCCCGGTGTCCCTGTCCCCATCCCGTAGGTCCCGGTGTCCCCCTCCCGGTGTCCCTGTCCCCACCCCGGTGTCCCTGTCCCCACCCCGCAGTCCCCGGTGTCCCCATCCCGATGTCCTTGTCCCCACCCCGGTGTCCTTGTCCCCATCCCGGTGTCCTTGTCCCCCTCCCGGTGTCCCTGTCCCCACCCCGTGTCCCTGTCCCCACCCCGCAGCCCCCAGGCCCCTCCTCATCCCCAGCAAACCTTTCCCAGCCGCTCTCCCATTCGAACTCCAGCATTTCTCCCCATAATCCCCTTTTTTCCTCTCTTCGGCCCTGCTGTCCCCTTGTCCCCGCAGGTTTCGGCCACGAGAACACCTGGATCGGCCTCAATGATCGCATCGTGGAGCAGGACTTCCAGTGGACCGACAGCACCGCCTTGGTGAGGGCTTTTGGGGGGCTGGAGGGGGGGCTCCGGGCGGGGGGAGGGGGCGCGGGGGGTGTCACGGTCCCTGCTGGCCCCGCAGCAATACGAGAACTGGCGGGAGAACCAACCCGACAACTTCTTCGCGGGCGGCGAGGACTGCGTGGTGCTCGTGTCCCACGAGATCGGCAAGTGGAACGACGTGCCCTGCAACTACAACCTGCCCTACATCTGCAAGAAGGGCACAGGTAGCCTCATCCCGCGGTCCCTGCTGTCCCTGTCCCCATCCCCGTGTCCCTGTCCCCATCCCGGTGTCCCTGTCCCCATGCCACAGTCCCCGGCGTCCCCATCCCGCCGCCCCCGGCATCCCTGTACCCATCCCGCATGTCCTGGTGTCTCCATCCCAGAGTCCCTGGTGTCCCTGTCGCCATCCTGCAGGTCCCAATGTCCCTATCCCGCAATCCCTGGTGTCCCCATCCTGCAATCCCCACAGTCCCTGGTGTCCCTGTCCCCATCCTGCAGGTCCCGGTGTCCCCTTCCTGCAATCCCTGGTGACCCCGTCCCCATCCCGCATCCCTGGCACCCCTGTCCCCATCTCACAATCCCTGGTGTCCCCATCCTGCAATCCCAACAGTCCCTGGTGTCCCTGTCCCCATCCTGCAGGTCCCGGTGTCCCCATCCGGCATCCCTGGCATTCCTGTCCTCGTCCCACAATCTCTGGTGTCCCCATCCCACAGTCTCCGGTGTCCCTGTTCCCACCACGCAGTCCCTGGTGTCCCCATCCAGCAGGTCCCGGTGTCCCCATCCCGGTGTCCCCATCCCGGTGTCCCTGTCCCCATCCCGGTGTCCCTGGTGTCCCCATCCCGATGTCCCTGTCCCCATCCCGGTGTCCCTGTCCCCATCCCGGTGTCCCTGGTGTCCCCATCCCGGTGTCCCTCTCCCTATCCCGATGTCCCTGTCCCCATCCCGATGTCCCTGTCCCCACCCCGGTGTCCCTGTCCCCATCCCGATGTCCCTGTCCCCATCCCGGTGTCCCTGTCCCCACCCCGGTGTCCCTGTCCCCACCCCGCAGCCCCCAGGCCCCTCCTCATCCCCAGCAAACCTTTCCCAGCCGCTCTCCCATTCGAGCTCCAGCACTTCTCCCCTAAATCTCCATTTATTCCTCTCTCCGCCCCCCCGCCCCATCCATCCCTCCCTCAGCGCTCGGATTTGTTTGATTTGCTCCCATTAAATTCCCATTCCTTACCTCGGGAAGTCCCATTAACCTCCAGCTGCTCCTCCCCTCCCCGCGCGCTAATGACGCCCCAACGAGGCCATTAATTAACCAATTAAACCCTGGGGACACCTCGCTGTCCCCCTGAAGGACGAAAAAAGCCACCAGGGATGAAGTGGGGAGCTCTGGGTGGCCCGGATTGGTGTCCCTTGTCCCCTCCCAGTGACTCCCAGTAACTCCCAGTAACTCCCAGTGACTCCCAGTGACCAGGGGGGTGACCCAGCTCTGTGTCCCCCCCTCGCAGTGCTCTGCGGGCCCCCCCCGGAGGTTCCCAACGCTTTCCCGGTGGGAAAGAAGAAGGAGAAATACAACATCCACTCCAGCGTGCGCTACCAGTGCCACCAGGGCTTCACCCAGCGCCACGTCCCCACCATCAAGTGCCACAGCACCGGCAAGTGGGACCGCCCCAAAATCCTCTGCACAAAACGTTAGTGAGGGACCCTGGCAAGGGCTCGGGGTGGGATTTGGGGGGCTCAGCACCCGCGACCCCCGTTGCTCGCCCTGCCTTGCCCCCCGTTAGCCAGGCGGTCGCACCGAGCGCGGCGGCACCGGCGGCACCGGCGGCACCAGCACCAGCACCAGCACCACAAACCGCGCAAGGAGCGCCGAAAACGCCGCCAGCACCTGCGGCTGGACTGGATGGAGGAGGGCCACTACTTCTAGAGCCGGGCGAGCACAAAGGGGGGGTGTGGCCATGTCCCCCAGCCCCCCCCCCCTCACCTCTCCCCCCTCTCCTCGCCCCTCTTTTTTAACCCTTTTTTGGCTTTAGCTCCTTAGGATGCCCGGCCCCGTAGGGAATAGGATCCGGAGGGGGCGGCTGCGTGCGCGTCCCCAGCCCTCCCTGCATGTCCCACGCTCAGCCCCCCGGCCCGGGCTGGAGCCCCCAGCCCCGCACAGGGACCCCCCAAAGCTGAGCTCTGTCCCTGTCCCCAAATCGGGGGTGAATCAGGCAGCACCCCCCATATCCCACCTGGGGCGGCTCCGTTTGTTTTTTTTTTAGCAGCCCCCTCCCCATTTCCCTGCCCCAGCACCCCCGGGGCGTCCCCGCAGCCTGGGGGGGACACGGTGGCTGCGGGGTCTCTGGTTTGGGGGTGCTCGGTTTGGTTTTGTCCCCTTTCCGTTCGTTTCGGGTCCCCTCGGAGTTGGCGTGTGTGCGTGTGTGTGTTCGGCGCTTTCCGATCTCTGCTGTCTGCGACGTGACTGCCGTGTCCCCCCTCCTGACGCCCCCTCCCCATTTCTGACTCTGCCTTTCTGTACTGCTGGACATTTTAATAAATTTTTTAAACAGTTGAGCGACACCCCCCTCCCTTTTCCTGGGGACCTTGGGGCGTGTCCCCTGCCTGACACCGCTCCCGTTAATTCCGAGCAATCCCAAATTCCCCCCCGGGGCTCCCCGTGCTCGCCCCGAGCCCGGTGCTGGTCGCCACGTGAGTCCCGTGGTGGCGGCGTCCCCCTCAAGATGGGGAGACACCGATGGATTTTTTGGGGTGACTCCCGCCTGAACCATCCTCCATCACCGTCCCCCGAGGTTGTGTCACTCGCAGTCCCTCTGTCCCCTCCCAGGGCGGTGACACCGCAGCAGATATTAATTTTCAGGGGTCATTAAAGGTGATTTACGAGCCCCCACCCGCGTCCTGCCACCCCGGGGTGGCTCCGCTGCTGCTGCTCCTTGGATCTGATCCCGACAAATCCCGATAAATCCCGATAAATCCCGATAAATCCCAGCCCGGGATGTTCTGGGGGGGCCCGGATCGGCACCGAACCCCCCCGGGGACGCCCCAAGGACACGGCGGAGCCGCGCTCAGCGCTCCAAAGCGGCCGAAGCTTTTTTATTTCATCTGCGTCCAGGGCTGCCAAAGCCTGCGGGCGGTGCCCGGCCGGGGGGGCGCAGCGCCCGCCGCCCCCCGCGCCCCCAAAGCTCCGGCCCCGGCCAAGCCAAGCGCGCGGGAGCCAAACCCGGGACCCCCAAACCCGGGACCCCCAAACCCGGGACCCCCAAACCCGGGACCCCCCAAACCCAGGACCCCCAAACCCGGGACCCCAAACCCGCTACCCCAAACCCGGTACCCCCAAACCCGGGACCCCAAACCCGGGACCCCCAAACCCGGGACCCCAAACCCGGGACCCCAAACCCGGGACCCCCCAAACCCGGTACCCCCAAACCCGGGACCCCCAAACCCGGGACCCCAAACCCGGTACCCCCAAACCCGGGACCCCCAAACCCAGGACCCCCAAACCCAGTACCCCCAAACCCGGTACCCCCAAACCCGGTACTCCCAAACCCGGTACCCCCAAACCCGGTACCCCCAAACCCGGTACCCCCAAACCCGGGACCCCCAAACCCGGGACCCCCAAACCCGGTACCCCCAAACCCGGTACCCCCAAACCCGGTACTCCCAAACCCGGTACCCCCAAACCCGGGACCCCAAACCCGGTACCCCCAAACCCGGGACCCCAAACCCGGGACCCCAAACCCGGTACCCCCAAACCCGGTACCCCAAACCCAGTACCCCCAAACCCGGTACCCCCAAACCTGGGACCCAAACCCAGTACCCCCAAACCCGGGACCCCCAAACCCGGTACCCCAAACCCGGTACCCCCAAACTCGGTACCCCCAAAGCTCGGTACCCCCAAACCCGGTACCCCAAACCCGGTACCCCCAAACTCGGTACCCCCAAAGCTCGGTACCCCAAACCCGGTACCCCCAAACCCGGTACCCCCCAAACTCGGTACCCCCAAAGCTCGGTACCCCCAAAACCCGGTACCCCCAAACCCGGGACCCCAAACCCGGTACCCCTAAACCCGGTACCCTCAAACCCGGTACCCCAAACTCGGTACCCCCAAACCCGATACCCCAAACCCGGTACCCCCAAACCCGGTACCCCCAAAGGGTTTTTGGGGAGGGAGGCCGAGGGGGGCTGGGGCACCTCCCGGGAGCGGGGATAGAGCTGGGATGACGTGAGGATGAGGATGGCGATGAGGAAGAAAAGAAAAGAAGAGGATGAAGATGGGGCTGGGGGTGAGGAGGATGGGGATGGGGATAAATTTGGGGATGAGGATGGAGATGAGGATGGAGATGAGGACCAGGAGATGAGGATGAGGATGGGGATGGGGATGGGGATGGAGATGAGGAAGAGGAAGAAAATGAGGATGAGGCTGGGGGTGAGGAGGATGAGGACGAGGATGAGGAGGATGAGGATGATGAGGATGAAGATGATGATGAGGATGATGAGGATGATGAGGATGGTGAGGATGATGAGGATGATGAGGATGGTGAGGATGATGAGGATGAAGATGATGATGAGGATGATGAGGATGATGAGGATGACGAGGATGATGAGGATGAGGAAGGCAGGGGCTCTGCGGCCCCTTTAGCGCATGCAAACAGCCGCGTCCAGAAGCGAGAGCTGCGAGGAGCGCCCGGAACCAACCCCGCTCCAGCCTCACCCACCAACCCCTCCCCCTCCCGCTGCCTCAGTGTCCCCAAGCGCCACCGAGCGCCACCAACCCTCCGGCCACACCTCTCCCTCCGCAGCCAGGAGCCGCCCGCAGCTCCCCGCGCAGCGCAGGAGGAGAAAAAAAAAAAAAAACCCAAAAAACCCCCAAAACCCCTCAGACGCGCTTGGGGAGCCCCCCACCCACCACGGGCGCTGCCCCCCCGGCTTTTTTGAAGCAGTAGACGCCGAAGAGTTTGTACTTCTTGTCGGGGAAGCCGAGGTTGCGCACGCCGGGCTCGCGGCCGCCGCAGCGGGCGCGGGGGTTGACGATGGGGTAGCGGATGCTGCCGTCCTCCAGCCAGCCCGCCTCACATCTGTCCAACAGCTGGATCTTCCAGGCCGCGTAAAGCTGCCCCACCTTGGCCACGGCGGCGCCGTTGTTCTTGCACGCCTGCACGGCCTCCGGGTAGCTCAGCTTGCGGAAGGTTTTCAGGAAATAAACTTTGCCTGGGGCCAAAAAAAAAAAAAAAAAAAAAAACCACACAAAAAGCAAGCAAAACAAAACAAACAACAAAAAAAAAACCCAAAAAACAAAAACAAAAAACAAAAACAAAAAACAAAAAAACAAAAAAACAAAAAACAACGCAAAAAAAAAAGAAAGAAAAAAATGATGAAAGGGGTGAGGGGATGCTGGAGCATCCCTGGGTGAGGGGTACGAGGGATCTGGGCTCGTTTTTGGGGGCTGGATGAGATGGATAAAAACCCTGTGGAGATCATGAATGCATTTTGGGGGGATGGAGATGATGGAGAGAAGTCCTGCAGAAATCCCAAACACATTTTTGGGGCTGGAGGTGATGGATGAAAACCCTGAGGACCCCATAAATGCATTTGGGGGGGATTAGGGTGACGGAGGGATATCCTGAGGACTCCATGAACACATTCCTGAGGACTCCATGAACACATTTTTGGGGCTGGAGGCGATGAAGGGAAGCTCTGTGGAGACCTCAAACACATTTTTGGGTCTGGAGGTGATGGATGAAAACCCTGAAGTCCCCATGAACACGTTTTGGTGACCTGGATGAGATGGATGAAAACCCTGTGGAGATCATGAACGCATTTTGGGGGGATGGAGATGATGGAGAGAAGTCCTGCAGAGACCCCAAACACATTTTTGGAGGCTGGAGGTGATGGATAAAAACCCTGAAGTCCCCATGAACACTTTTTGGTGACCTGGAGGTGATGGATAAAAACCCTGTGGACCCCATAAATGCATTTGGGGGGGGTTAGGGTGACGGAGGGATATCCTGAGGACTCCATGAACACATTCCTGAGGACTCCATGAACGCATTTTTGGGGCTGGAGGCAATAAATGGAAGCTCTGTGGAGACCTCAAACACATTTTTGGGTCTGGAGGTGATGGATGAAAACCCTGAAGTCCCCATGAACACGTTTTGGTGACCTGGATGAGATGGATAAAAACCCTGTAAAGATCATGAACGCATTTTGGGGGGATGGAGATGATGGAGAGAAGTCCCACTCATTGTGTCTCTTCAAGGGGTTTTGGGATCGCAGGGACCCCAAAATCCAGGAGATTCTGCTCTGGGATTTGGGGAAATGGGAATTCTGGCTGGGAGAATTGTCTGGAAAATCTCTGTGACTTTGCAAGGAGAGCGAGGTTTAGGGAACCCCAAACACATTTTTGGGTCTGGAGGTGATGGATGAAAACCCCTGTGGAGCCCACGAACACATTTCTATTTTAATTTCCCTAGCAAAGAACCATTATCCCTAACCCCCATATCTCCACCTGAGAACCCCTTAATTTCCAAATTTTAATAATCCAGAAGGAGAGACTTTCCCAAACCGAATTCCCCTCTCACCATTGAGGTTAGAGGTGAAGCAAAAAGCATCGTAGTGCTCGCTCTCCTTGTGCCTGAACCCATAATTGCGGACGCCCACGGGCGTGTCCTTGCGGCCGCAGCGCTCGCGGGGCCGGGAGATGGGATATTGCACGGAGCCGTCCCGCAGCCAGCCCGCGTTGCACCAGTCCAGCCCCTCGAGCCACGCCTGGTGCAGCTGATCGTGCGACGCCAGGATCCCGTCCTGCTCCAGGCACGCCCGCTGAGCCTCGTGGAAATTCAGAGTGTAGCGCCCCAAGCGAGGGTGGTAGGGGAAAATCACTCCTGGGGTGGAGAGGTGGGGATTTTTTTTTTTTTTTTTGGGTGTTTTTTTTGGGATTTTTTGGGGGGATTTTTTGGGATTTTGGTGGTTTTTTGGGATTTTTTGGGGGGTTTTTTGGGGATTTTTTGGGATTTTTTTGGGGTTTTTTTGGGATTTTTTGGGGTTTTTGGGGGATTTTTTTAATTTTTTTGGGGTTTGGGATTTTTGGGGGATTTTTTGGGGTTTTGGGATTTTTGGGGATTTTGGGGGGTTTTTTTGGGATTTTTTTTTTAATTTTTTGGGGGGATTTTTAGGGGGATTTTTTGGGATTTTTTTTTTTATTTTTTGGGGGATTTTTTGGGGTTTTTTTGGATATTTTTAGGATTTTTTAGGGATTTTTTTGGGATTTTTTTGGGATTTTTTGGGGGTTTTTTGGGGGATTTTTGGAGATTTTTTTGGGATTTTGGGGGATTTTTTGGGGTTTTTTTTGGGGATTTTTGGGGGATTTTGGGGTTGGTTTGGAGGTGGGTGAGGCAGTGAGGGTGGGAGGTGTGCGGGGAGAATGGTGCGGGAAATCCCACTCATTGTGTCTCTTCAAGGGATTTTGGGATCGCAGGGACCCCAAATTCCAGGAGATTTTGCTCTGGGATTTGTGGAAATGGGAATTCTGGCTGGGAGAATTGTCTGGAAAATCCCTCTCATTGTCCTTCTGAAAGGAGACCAGATTTTGGGAATTCCAAACTCTGGGAGATTCTGATCTGGGATTTGTAGAAATGGGAAATCTGGCTGGGAGAATCGTCTGGAAAGTCTCTGTCCCTTTGTAAAGGGAGGGAGGGAGGTTTTGGAAACCCAAATTCCAGGAGATTTTGCTCTGGGATTTGTGGAAATGGGAAATCTGGCTGGGAGAATCATCTGGAAAATCCCTCTCATTGTCCTTCTGAAAGGAGACCCCAAATCCGGGGATTTTCACCCCAAAACCACGCAGGGAACACCCCGAGCCCCCTAAAACACCCCAAATCCGGGGATTTTCACCCCAAAACCACGCAGGGAACATCCCGAGCCCCCTAAAACACCCCAAATCCGGGGATTTTCACCCTAAAACCACGCAAGGAACACCCCGAGCCCCCTAAAACACCCCAAATCCGGGGATTTTCACCCCAAAACCACGCAGGGAACATCCCGAACCCCCTAAAACACCCCAAATCCGGGGATTTTCACCCCAAAACCACGCAAGGAACATCCCGGGCCCCCTAAAACACCCCAAATCCGGGGATTTTCACCCCAAAACCACGCAGGGAACATCCCGAGCCCCCTAAAACACCCCAAATCCGGGGATTTTCACCCCAAATCCGGGGATTTTCACCCCAAAACCACGCAAGGAACATCCCGAGCCCCCTGAAACACCCCAAATCCGGGGATTTTCACCCCAAATCCGGGGATTTTCACCCCAAAACCACGCAAGGAACACCCCGAGCCCCCTAAAACACCCCAAATCCGGGGATTTTCACCCCAAAACCACACAGGAACACCCCGAGCCACCTTCCAGGTCCAGCTTGACCACTCCGGTGTCATCCTCGAGCTCGTTGGTCACCTCGCACTCGTAGCGCCCGTAGTCCTGCAGGGTCACGTTGCGGATGATGAGGGAGGCGTCGCCCGCCCCGTCCTCCTGCAGCGCCGTGCGGCCCCGGTAGGAACCGAACGCCCTCCGGGCCTTGCCCAGCGCCACGAACACGTCCACGAAATCCATGGGCTCGGTCACTTTGGTCCACTTGAGGCGGATCTCGGCCGGGTCGTGCGCGGAGATGTCGTAGTGGTAGCGGCAGGGCAGGATGATGGTGCCGCCGCGGTGTGTCACCACCTTGCCCGGCGCTGTCTGCACCACCACGGCGCCGCTGTCACCCTCTGCGGGGACACGGGGACACTCAGGGGCTGCCACCAGCACACAGGGGAGGGTTTGAGGTGTGGGGTCACAGTTTTGGGGGGAATTCTCCTCTTTTGCGGGCAAAGCAGGATGGGGATGTGGGAGAATCCTTTGGGTTGAGTTCCCTTTTTTGGAGGTAAAGGAGGATTGGGGTGTGGGGACATCATTTGGGGACAATTCTCTTTTTTGGGGACAAGGCAGGATGAGGATGTGGGGACACTTTTCGGGGGAGTTTTCCTCTTTTAGGGGAAAGGCAGGATGGGGATGTGGGAGAATCCTTTGGGTTGAGTTCCCCTTTTTTGGAGGTAAAGGAGGATTGGGGGTGTGGGGACATCATTTGGGGACCATTCTCTTTTGGGGGCAAAGCACAGTGGGAATGTTGGGACACTTTTAGGGGAAGTTTTTCTGTTTTAGGGGAAAGGCAGGATGGGGATGTGGGAGAATCTTTTGGGTTGAGTTCTCGTTTTGGGGTGTAAAGGGGATGTGGGGTCACACTTTTGGGGGGAATTCCTCTCTTTTGGGGACCAGGTAGGATGGGAATGCAGGGACACTTTTGGAGGAATTCTCCTCTTTTGGGGACAGGGCAGGATGGGGATGTGGGAGGAATTTCTCTCTTTTAGGAACAAAGCAGGATGGGGATGCGGGGTCACACTTGGGGTGCAATTCCCCTTTTTTTTTGCGGGACTTTGCAAACCCCAAAAGGAGAGTTTGGGACAATCCCAGGGCAGTTCCCACAGGACAGGGGGGACACGGAGGGCACATCAGAGCCCTGGCCCGTGCTGTGATGGCCACTGAACCCCAAAAGAGCTGCAGGCGGTTCCCCCAACCCCAAACCCAGCGCGGGACCCCAGACTCACCCATGACATGAACAACCTTCTTCCTGCCGCGGGCGCTGGGCAGCGCCTCGGTGGCGAGCGCGGTGGCGAGCGCGGTGGCGAGCAGCAGCAGCAGCAGCAGCAGCGCTGCGGGCCCGGCGGCCCAGGGGATTTGGGGACGCATCTGGGGGTGGGAGGGGGGGACAGCAGCACCCTCAGCACCCCCAAAAATCCCCGCACGGCCGAGGGGAGCCCCCAGGAGTGACGCTGATGCAGCCCCTGGCATCCACCCCGTGCCCAAGCGGGGGTCGGGCAGGGCTGGGGCGGTCGCTGCTCGCCCCCCCCGGACCCACAGGGACCCCCCCGGACCCACAGGGACCCCCCGGACCCGCAGGGACCCCCCAAGCCCCGGTTCTGAACCCCGCCAGCCCCGCTGGCTCCCGGGAGTGATGAATATTTCATGGCAGCAGCGCCGCTTCGGATCTCCTGAGTTATTTATGGCACCTCTGGAAACTGAACCGATGGGCACGGAGAGGGCAGAGGAGACCCCCGAGACCCCCCCCCCTCCTCCCCAAGGAGGAGCCTCCCCCTCCTCGGGGGGAGCCCCGAGTTTTTGGGGTGCCCCAAATGCGAGCCAGGGCAGGGGAGCGGGGTGGGGGGCGCAGGGGGAGGGGACAGCCCCTCTCGGTGCTGCCGGTGCCGAGTCCGGGGGCTCGGGGGGCACAAAAAGCGGGGAGGCCCCACCCGGGGGTCCCGGTGTCCGATCCGCGGGCTGGGGGAGGCAAGCAAACCCCCCCCCGGGGGTCCCGGTACTCGGTCAGCACGGGAGGAGCGGCTCAGACCCTCCCGGTGCCAAACCCGGGGGCAGGGGGCGGTGGGCATCCCCCCCGGTGGTCCCGGTACCAAAACCGGGCTGAGAGCGAGCAGGGCAGCCCCGGTGCTCGGTGCGCGGGCAGAAGGAGCGGGGAACCCCCCTCAAGGGGGTCCCGGTGGGAGAAAAACCCCCCGGGGCATCCCGGTGTCGGCTGCGGGGGCAGAAGGAGCGGGGCAGCCCCGCGGGGGTCCCGGTGCCGGTGCCGGTGGCGGCGCTCGGCGGCCGCGGGCCCGGTGCGGTGTTGCAGTGCGGGACACTGCGGCGGCAGCCCCGGGGCTGCGGGACTCCGGTGCCCGGGCGGGGACAGCGCAGCCGGGGGAGCCCCGTTCCCGGCACGGCCCCGCAGGGAGCGACCCCCGCCCGCAGCGCCCCTCCCGGTACCGGGGGTCCCGTCCGAAGGAGCGGCGGCCGCAGCCCCGCACTCACCGTGTGCCCGGTGCCGGCCCGCGGGAGCGCGATGGGGCCGCCGGTACCGCCCCCGGTACCTCCCCCGGTACCGCCCCCGGTACCGCCGGTGCGGCTCCGCGCAGGGGGCGACACCGGGAGCTCGGCGCGGCCCCGCTGCTCGCCAAGGTCACGGCGCGCCCGGTGTCCCCCGGAGCCCCCCGGTACTGCCGGGACCCCCGGGCCGGGCTGCGGGCGGGGCACGAGGGGCGGGGTCCGGTAAATCCCCGCCGCGGGCACCGCAAGGGCGGCTGTGCCCACCCAGCCCCAGACCCCAAAATCCCGGTACCACCCCCCAAAATCTCACACCAACCCAGTGGGTGTCACCCCAAAATCCCGGTACCACCCCCCAAAATCTCACACCCACCCGGTGGGTGTCACCCCAAAATGGGACACCCTTGGGCTCACTCCTGGGGACATTTCTGGGGACACCCTGGGGTCACTTTGGGACACCTTGGGGACATTCCTAAGTTGGGCTCTGGAGTCACCCTGCACACCCATAGGAACATCTCAGGGTTACCTTTGGGAAGCCCTGGGGACATTTCTGGGGACACCTCTGGGGACACCCCTGGGGTCACTTTTGGGGACACCTCTGGAGACATTCCTGGGGTTAGCTCTGGAGTCACCCTGGATACACTCCTGGGGACACCTTTGGGGAGCCCCTGGGGTCACCTTTGGGGACATTTCTGGGGACACCCAGTGCTCAGAGAGCGGCGAGAGGCACCAAGCGGGATTCCCCAGGTTGGGGACAGAAATTCCAGGGTTGGCGACAACACCCCCGGGGGTGGGGACAGCAGACCCGAGGGGTGGGGACAACACCCCCAGGGGTGGGGACAGCAACCAGGGATGGGGACAGAAAGCCCCGAGTTGGGGACAAAAAGCATCGGGGTGGGATGAGCAGCCCAGGGGTGGTGACAGCAGCCCCAAGGGAGGTGACACCGGTGCCAGGGGACAGCAGGACACGTCACTGGTGCTTTTTGGCGCGGGCCAGGCCCGGGCTGGCCGGGGGGAGGAAGAAGGCCGGGGAGCGCAGGCAGCGCAGCGCCAGCAGCTGCGGGCCCAGGGCGAACAGGAGGTTGGAGAGGAGGAAAGTGCCCAGCGCCTCGTCCGGGGTCTGGTACGGGAACGGCGTCCGGGAGTGCAGCGAGGAGCCCAGGTGGGCGAACTGAGCCTGGGAAAAGGGGTGGGGGGTCAGAGGGGAGCGCCCCGAAAGGTGCGAAACAGCCGCTCCTAAGGGGTGCGAATCTCCGCAGCTAGAAGGGGCAAAACCCCGTCCTAAAAGGTGCAAAACCCCGGTCCTAAAAGGTGCAGAATCTCGGTCTAAAAGGTCCTAAAAGGTGCAGAATCCGGTGGTCCTAAAAGGTGCAGAATCTCTGTCCTAAAAGATGCAAAACCCCGGTCCTAAAAGGTGCAAAACCCCGGTCCTAAAAGGTGCAAAACCCTGGCCCTAAAAGGTGCAAACCCCCGGTCCTAAAAGGTGCAAAACCCCAGTCCTAAAAGGTGAAGAATCCCGGTCCTAAAAGGTGCAAAACCCAGGTCCTAAAAGGTGCAGAATCTCGGTCCTAAAAGGTGCAAAACCCAGGTCCTAAAAGGTGCAGAATCTCGGTCCTAAAAGGTGCAAAACCCCGGTCCTAAAAGGTGCAGAATCCCAGTCCTAAAAGGTGCAGAATCCCGGTCCTAAAAGGTGCAGAATCCCAGTCCTAAAAGGTGCAAAACCCCCGTCCTAAAAGGTGCAGAATCCCAGTCCTAAAAGGTGCAGAATCTCAGTCCTAAAAAGTGCAGAATCTCGGTCCTAAAAGGGGCACAATCCCGGTCCTAAAAGGTGCAAAACCCCGGTCCTAAAAGGTGCAGAATCTCAGTCCTAAAAAGTGCAGAATCTCGGTCCTAAAAGGGGCACAATCCCGGTCCTAAAAGGTGCAAAACCCCGGTCCTAAAACGTGCAGAATCCCGGCCCTAAAAGGTGCAAAGCCCTGGCCCTAAAAGGTGCAAACTCCTGACCCCAAAGGGTGCAAACTTCTGGCCCTAAAAGGTTCAGCCCCCCCGACCCCAAAGCTTGCAGCCCCCCGACCCTAAAGGAGCAAAGCCCCAACCTCCGGGGGGGTTTTGGCTCCAGCCCATCCCGCCTCCAGCCTCGCGTCTCGCTCCGTCCTATTTCTGTCCCGCTAAAAAGCCGGGATCTGCCCCCCAAAACTGGGATCTGCTCCCCAAAACCGGGATTTACCCTCTAAAACCGGGATCTGCCCCCCAAAACCGGGATCTGCTCCCCGAAACCGGGATCTGCCCTCTGAAACCGGGATCTGCCCCCCAAAACCGGGATCTGCCCCCCCAAACCGGGATTTATCCTCTAAAACCGGGATCTGCCCCCCAAAACCGGGATTTATCCTCTAAAACCGGGATTTACCCTCTAAAACCGGGATCTGCTCCCCAAAGCCGGGATCTGCTCCCCAAAACTGGGATCTGCTCCCCAAAACCGGGATTTACCCTCTAAAACCGGGATCTGCCCTCTGAAACCGGGATCTGCCCCCCAAAACCGGGATCTGCTCCCCCAAAGCCGGGATCTGCTCCCCAAAACCGGGATTTACCCTCTAAAACCGGGATCTGCCCCCAAAACCGGGATCTGCCCCCCAAACCGGGATCTGCCCCCAAAACCGGGATTTACCCTCCCAAATCGGGATCGCCCCCTCCCGATTGGTGGATTTTCCCCCCCAAATCCCGGGATTTCGGGGCTGCCCTCTTGACATTTTCTCCCCCCAAATCCCGGTATTTTTCCCCTCAAATCCCAGGATTTCAGGGTCACCCGGTTGGATTTTTTTTTTTTTTCTTTTCCCTCCAAAATCCCAGGATTTTTCCCCACCTGCGCCACGGCTCCGGCGACCACCAGGCTCCAGTCGGGCAACCAGGAGCAGCCGGGCACGGCCAGCGCGTAGATGGCGAGCAGGAGGAAGGGCAGCAGGTAGAACAGGTAGATCAGCATCTGCGGGGACAGCCCGGCCCCGGTGTCACCCTTGGTGGCCTCAGTGTCACCCTTGGTGGCCCCTGGGGGGGGGTCAGGGCCCCCTCGGCCTCACCTGCACTTTGGGGTAGCCCACGGGGTCGCGCAGGTAGGGCTCGTGCAGGTAGGTGTAGTCAAAGCAGGAATCGGCCGGGCAGTCCAGGACAACCTGGGGAGGGGGGACGGGGTGGGCGAGGGGAGGGGACCCTGCTCGGGATCGCCGGGATCCTCCTCGGGACCACCGGGACCCTCCCCGAGATCCCCGGGATCCTCCTCGGGACCACCGGGACCCTCCCCGAGATCCCCGGGATCCTCTCTGGGACCCCCGGGACCCTGCCCGGGATCGCCGGATCCTCCTCGGGACCACCGGGACCCTGCCCGGGATCCTCCTCGGGACCCCCGGGACCCTGCCCGGGATCGCCGGGATCCTCCTCGGGACCACCGGGACCCTCCCCGAGATCGCCGGGATCCTCTCTGGGACCCCCGAGATTCTCCAGGAACCCCCGAGGTTCCCCCCGGGACCACCGGAATCCTCCCCGGGACAACCGGAATCCTCCCCGGGACAACCGGAATCCTCCTCGGGACCCCCGGGACCCTCCCCGGGATCCCCGGGACCCTCTCCGGGACCACCGAGATCCTTCTCGAGACCACCGGGACCCTGCCCGAGATTCCCGGGATCATCTTCGGGACCACCGGGACCCTTCCCGGGACCCTCCAGGAACCCCCCAGGACGCTCCAGAACCACCCGAGCCCCTCCAGGACCCCCAAACCCCTCCGGGGATCCCCCCGAGCCCCTCCAGGATCCCTCCGAACCCCGCCAGGGATCCCCCAAACCCCTCCAGGACCCCCAAACCCCTCCGGGACCCCAAACCCCTCTGGGACCCCGAACCGCTCCAGGGATCCCCCGAACCCTCCAGGATCCCCCAAACCCCTCCAGGACCCCCAGGCCCCGCCAGGGATCCCCCAAACCCCTCTGGGACCCCCGGAACCGCTCCAGGACCCCCAACCGCTCCAGGATCCCCCGAACCCTCCCGGGATCCCCGAACCCCTCCAGGGATCCCCCGAACCCCTCTGGGACCCCCCGAACCCCTCCAGGGATCCCCCGAACCCCTCTGGGACCCCCGAACCCCTCCAGGGATCCCCGAACCCCTCCAGGACCCCCAAACCCTCTGGGACCCCCGAACCCCTCCAGGGATCCCCTCGAACCCCTCCAGGGATCCCCCGAACCCCTCCAGGACCCCCAAACCCTCAGGGGATCCCCCGAACCCCTCCAGGACCCCCAAACCCCTCCAGGACCCCCGAACCCCTCCAGGACCCCCGAACCCCTCCAGGGATCCCCCAACCCCACCAAGATCCCCCAAACCCTCCGGGATCCCCCGAACCCCTCCAGGACCCCCAAACGCCTCTGGGACCCCCAGAACCCCTCCGGGATCCCCGAACCCCTCCAGGGATCCCTCGAACCCTCCCGGGGATCCCCGAACCCTCCAAGATCCCCCAACCCCTCCAGGACCCCCAAACCCCTCCAAGATCCCCCGAACCCCTCAAGATCCCCCAGACCCTCGGGGATCCCCCAGCCCCTCCAGCCCTCCCCCGTCTCACCATCCCCCTGAAGAAGGCGAAGGCCGCGGTGAGGATGAGGATGAGGATGAGGAGCAGGTCCGCGGCCGCCGGTGCAGCGGTTTGCGCTGCTCCTCTGCGATCTGCGCAGGAAATTCGGGATTTTTTGGGGGAATTGGATCAGAGGGTGAAAAAAAAACCAACCAAACAAACAAACCCCAAAAACTAAAATAAACTAAAATAAAAATAAATAAAATAAAAATAAAATGAAAATTAAACTAAACTAAACAAAAAAAAATAAATTTAAAAAATTAAAATGAAATGAAATAAAATAAAATAATATAAAATAATATAAAATAAAAATAAATAAACTAATATAAAAATTTAAAAAATAGAACAAACCAAAATAAAATAAAATAAATAAAAAATAGAAATAGAAATAGAAATAGAAATAGAAATAGAAATAGAAATAGAAATAGAAATAGAAATAGAAATAGAAATAGAAATAGAAATAAAACAAAATAAAATAAAATAAATAAAAAATAAAAATAAAAACAGAAATAAAGTAAAATAAAGTAAAGTAAAATAAAATAAAATAAAAATAGAAGTAAAATAAAATAAAATAAAATAAAATAAAATAAAATAAAATAAAATAAAATAAAATAAAATAAAATAAAATAAAATAAAAATAGAAGTAAAATAAAATAAAATAAAAATAGAAGTAAAATAAAATAAAATAAAATAAAATAAAATAAAATAAAATAAAATAAAATAAAATAAAATAAAATAAAATAAAATAAAATAAAATTTAAATAAAATAAAATAAATCCATTCCCGGCCTCACCTTCTCGGGCTGAGGCTCGGCAGCGCCCAGGCTGCCGGAAGAGCTGGAGGCCGGTCCAGGTGAGGAGGGAGGAGGTAGGGCAGGTTGAGGAGGAAGGCCGGGCTCAGCTCCGAGCTGTATTTCCCTGCGGGAGAGAGCGCGGTGTGGGCGCGGAGCCTTCCTCCCCTCCCTCCCTCCCTCTCCTCCTCCTCCTCCCGGGGTCGCAGCCCCCTCCCCACTCGGTACCGATCAGATTTCCCAGCAGGAAAACCAGGGCGCTCATCAGCAGCGAGCCCAGCCAGA
>JAREIS010000277.1:600000-799021 GCA_030060385.1 Muscicapa striata striata | reverse complement strand
TTTTCCCTTTTTTCAAAAAAAATTTGTTTGCCTGCAACGGAAAAGGGAAATGAAAAAATTTTAATTTTCTGCCCAAAATAAAAACATCTTTAATTTTAGCTGTCAAACAACTTTCTTACTTTAATTACAAATGAAAACTATAAAACCAGAAATTTATTCATAAAGTCTAAAAAAAATTTTATTAAGATCAGGAGGAAGCACAAATCGGAAAAAATGGTCTTTCCCTGCCATTCATTTATTTTATTGTGAAGCATTACTTTTTTTTTGGAATCTCTGTACACAGCCCCTGATTTATGGATGTGAAGTTTGTTTGCAGATCTCTGTGAGCTGTGAGCTCCTCATACCTCCTTACCAATGTTTTGTGTTTTTGGATATGTGAGTCTCCTTTCTGCAGAGGCTGTCCATGCTGCAGCATTGCATGCTGTGGGGAGTAGCAGCAAATAACCAGGCAGTTTTTTCTTTCTAACATTTGGGTTTCCTTCAAGATGCAGCATTTTTTTTTCCCCACTTTTCTAATTCAAATTTTCGCTGGCCATCAAACCAGTAAGTTTTTATGTACTGGACAGAGTATGTCAGTGTCTAGAGAATTAAGTCAAATGTTTTTCATCCACTTCCTGCAGAACCATATAACTTTATTTTTGTTCAATAATGATTGGAAACACAGCAGGTTCCCTTCAATATCTAAGTATTGTCAAATGGATCAGTGTTGTAAAAAAATTTGACTCTTGGAAAAACTTCTTAATGGTGAAGCTGTCTGCAGCACCTTTATTTTTTAAGCCAAACTGAACAACAATCAGATCTAACAGCCTCTTGAGTTTGGTGGGGAATTTTAGTTTTGAAGAATGTCAGAGTAATTGTTTTGAGTTGGGTAACTTTTGTGCAGTTCTAAGTTTTCCAGTCTGCAAGATGTCTTGCAGGGAAGCAAAAGTTGGCTCCTTGGGCAGGGACAGCAGGCTGGGAGCCCAGCACTCCTGGGTGAGTACACAGAGCTGGTTTGCCAGCTGGATCTTATCCTAGAGTCACAGAGTGGTTTGGGCTGGAAGGGACCTTAAAGATGACATAGTTCCAACCCCTCTGCCATGGATAGGGACACCCTTCCAACCAGACCAGCTTGCTCAGAGCCACATCCCAGCTGGCCTTGAACACTCCCACAGATAGGGCAGCCACAGCTTCTCTTGGCAGCCTGTGCCAGTGTCTCATCACCCTCACAGTGATGAGATATTCTGGCATTTCTGGAAGCTTCACCTTTGCGTTTCTCCAGTAAAATTCTTGTTTAAACTACAGAGGTGTTGGTGTTCCTGAGCAGGGAGATGCTTGCACTGGAGATTTACCATGACCTTGTTTAGTAGCAGCTTCATCTCTGTCGTGGCATCACTGAGCACAGTCCCTTTACAGCATAAAACTGAACTGGTCCAGTTATAAATGAGATGGGAAAATTGCTGGCCTGGCTGAGTTCTCAGAGCAATGGTGTGTTTCCCTTAGAGAGATAAATGCCACCCCAGACGTTTCCAGTGCCTGGCTTTGCTCTCACCTCTAACCCTGCCCAACCTGTGCCTGTGTTTTGGGGTTGTCTTGGTGCTGAGCTGAGCTCCCCCAGTCTGAAATTTTCTCTGTGGCTGTGGCCTGGCAGACAGGGCTGTGGGGTGGCATCTGCTGCTGGCACGGGAAGCCAGCCCCCCCTGGGAGGGAGCAGCTGCTGCCACCACCTCCCTGCTGGCTCCTGGCCACAGTGGCCAGCCCGGGGCTCTGCCCTGGCTCTGGCCCAGTTCCCCATCCTGCTGCCTGCAGGGGCAGCCAGGCTGGGATTGCTGCCTTTGCCAGGGAGCCTCCTGCCAGCTTGGAAAGCGATATTCTATCCCTCAGGGCCAGGCAGGAGGAGGTGAGAGCAGGCTCCAGCCCCTGCTGCCAGGGGCTAAAGGAAGTCACTGCTGGCTGAGACAGACACACAAGAGCAGCTCGGGGCTTTGCCTGGTGTCACTGCTGTGGGGGCTTCCCTCTTTCCCTGCTGCCCATGAGAGGCCAACCCTTGGTCAACAGTGGCCTCCAGTGAGGCTGGCAGCTCCTGCCACTGTCCCCACAGCCTTTCCTCAAGGAGAGCTGAGGGAGCAGCCGTGCACAGCCCTGTGTGACACAGGCTCTGCTCCCTGTGACGCTGCTGGGAAGGACAGCAGCAGCTGCCTGGCCCTGGAGAGCCAAACAGGTCTAAAGACAAGGCTCAGTGCCCAGCCCTCTGCTGCCAGCAGGGACCTGCCTGGGCAAAGGCAGGGTGCCAGGACTCCCAAAATTTGATGCAGCAGCAGCAGCAAGCAGGAAGGGCTGGTGAAATTTCCTATGGGTATTTACAGCAGAAACTTGGTGGTGTCCAGAGTGCTGTGGCTGATGTCACAGGAGTAGTGTCAGAGCTGTTTGCTGGCCAAATGACAGGAGGTGTAGAGGCTCCTGCAAGGGCAGGCAGAGGTGGTGTGGGGGAACAGCCTGTGCTCGGATGGGGGAGCTCTGCAGTGCCCAGGGAGACAGGAGCAGAAATTACCCCTCAGTGAGGGTCCAGCTGCTGATGGAGTGTTTGGCACACAGGGGTTTGATGCTCCTTCTCTGCCTGCTTTGGAGAATTTGCTTAGCACAAATGTGTCTGTTGCATTAGCCTGCCCTCAGCACACCTCCCTTGCAAGCAGAAGCTTGTGGGAGCCCAGGGTTTCTGTGCTGACAGCACCACTGGGCTTTCTCAGCAGAAAAAGCATCCTGGAAAATACTCTGAGGAGTTTGAGGTGTGCATGAAACCAAGCAGAACTGTGGTACTGGTCCTTGGCTGTGGCAGAGATGGGCCACACCCACCTCTTAACACACCTGGGGCATGTGGCTCCTGGTTGTGGCCACTGCTATGCCCAGCCTGGCATGTGCCAGTCTCTTGCTAAAGCCAAACCAACTCAGGCCAGCCTCCTTTTGTGCCTGATCCCAACTGCAAACAGCAACTGTAAATCCAGGGCTGATTTCCCCACTATTTTGTAGAATGAAGTCATCCCTGTGTGGCCACAGTTGAAGCCAGCAGCCTGCTCTGTCCCCAGCCGTGAGTCAAGGTGTGTGTGACTCTGCAAGGTGTGTGTTCCTGCCCACCCAGTGCCTGGGGGAGAGCCAGCCTTACCTCAGCCTGTAGTGGGGTGTTTCTGAAGCCTGTAAGGAGTGTCAGGGAGAGAATTCAGGCCCCTTCCCATCTCCCCGTCCCCCTGCCTGTGAGGAAATCAGCTGCAGATTTTGGGCTTGTGAAGCCCCTGATCTATGCAGCAGTGAGATGTGGGTCTGATGGACAGCCCTGCCTGCAGAGCACCACCCAGGAATTTTCTCCCATTGCATTTTGCCCTACCAGAACAAACCCTGCTGCCCCTGCTTTGTGTGCTCACAGAGGTGGGAGGGGTGTGGCAGGAAGGACAGCTGGGATTTAGGGAGTATCAGGATGGCAGCAGGATGCTGCACAGCTGGAAGTGAGTGATGGCTCCTCTCACAGCTGCTGCTCTGCTGCTTGGATCCTCCAGCCTCAGGTCCCTGTTTGCTTTTGCTGACCTATTTTCATTTGCTGTTCCCAGCACATGGCTGAAGAAGTTGGAAGCTAAGGCAGCTGCTTTTTCTGGGGATTTTTCTCTTGCTGAAGGGCCATGAGTCACTCTCTGTCAGAGCATGAAATGGAATTTGCTTGACTCTGTGTTGGAGCCCAGAATTGGATAGGTTTGCTTATGGTCTGCTTTGCTGCAAAAAAACCCAAACCCCAAACCAACCTAGGAAGCTGTTCTTGATGTGTGCTCAGGTTTAGAGTCAGGCAAACCTTTGCTTGTATTTCTCAGTTTAAGAAAAAAAAATCCAGTCCTCACCCCTGTCCCATTACCTCCAGTTACCACCTCACGTGGACAAGCTCACTAAGCCAGGTCCAACTCTGGTCTTCACTCTCTCAGTGCAGGTACCTCTGCAGGACTGTGTTCATTGTGGATTAATGCACCTGAGCCAAGCATGGCTCATCCACAGCAGAGCAAGTGCATTTATATGCCCTGTTTAAGCTGAGTGGACATGGGGCTGCTAATCCTTTCTGACAGGGAGGTCATCCTTGAGAGTGGTGCCCCAGGAGGGCAGGCACATGGGGCTGGGGGAGCTGTGCCAGCCCAGGGGTGCCCTGACCCACTGGTTCCTCCATCTGTGAGCAGCTCCCAGCTCCTCAGCCTTGACAGCTGCCCCTTCTTCCTGCATCCTGCCTTCATCTCCCTTGGCTGCTGCTGGCTCTGATAAGGTCACTGCCTCTGAAGCCTGGAACCTTCTCCACCTCCAGTGTTACTTCCAGTAGTGCAGTGGTTCCTCTCCTCTTTGCTGTAACACTGCCCTCCAGCCAGACAAAACCCCACTGCTGGAGCTCTAAGGTCCTGGAAGGTCCCTGCCAGGACCTGGCTGGGACTGATCCTGTCCCCTTAGTGTCAGGTGACATGGGTGCCAAGAAGGACAGCAGCCCTAGCATGCCTGGAGTGCGTTTGTACCCACAAACCTGTGCAGGGCAGGGACAGACCTGGTGTGAGGATAAAGCCCTTTCCCATCCAGCTGCTCTGGAGTCCAGCCTGGCAGTGGTGGCTGTGGGAGGGGGTGGCATGGTGGCCCTGGAGAGGAGCCTGCAGCTCCCCATGACAGGCATGTGTGGGCAATGTTGTTTGTCAGGCAGAGAGCGAGGAGGGCCCTTGTCCTGCAGGAGGGGACATCTTGGTGTGATGACCACTAAACATGCTGAATTTATGGTGTCTATGTAGAACATGCCATATATTTATTTTTAATGAGATAGTATGGAACAGTTCATACAAAAAAGAAAAAAAAAAGAAAAAAAAAAAGAAAAGAAAAATGGAAAAAAGAAAAAAGGGTGCTCCCCACCCGTTGTCCATAAAGATCTGTGAGAAATGTCCTGTGACCACCAGCTGGGAATGCCAGACCCAGGGCAGAGAGCAACCAATTGCAGCTGCAATGAGCAGGGCAGTGCTGCTCCAAGGGGAAAAGTTCCTGTTTCTTAGCTTCTTCTGCACTCAAGAGAGCATGGTGAGTCATACAAAACCCTTTTCCAGAGTTAAGTCCGTGTGTAGACAAGAGCCTGGATGCTGCTCTAGCAGTGTTAGGAGAGCAGTGCTCTAGCAGAGCTGGAGCTCTCCAGTCGAGCTGTGCTGCCTCCTACTGTCCAGCTGCAGGTGAGGCTGGTGCAGTTCAGCTTTGGTGCCGTGTTCCACCCTTGGGGTCCCGGCTAAGGGACCACCCCCAAGACCACGACATGCTGCTTCCAAAATCTCGGTGGCTCCTCCTGAAGGACAGGGAGGTGGTGTCTCCTGTTGTGCTAAAGCCAGCTCTGCTCCTCCGAGCCCTCTGCCGCCTGTAGCCCAGGTGGCTCCGTGGGAGGCAGGCTGATGAACAATATTCTCCATGCCCATGATCGCAGCACTCCCGGCTGTGAGCTGTGCCAGCAGCTGGCCCTGCTGCTCCTCGCATCTCCTTTTGCCACAGGCTTCCGAGGAGGCGGCAGCTCCCACCGTCGGCACCGTGCTGGACCCTGGGGTAAAGGACACCTCGGGAAGCCGCAGAGGCTGTCCCTGAAGGGGACCTCATCTCCTCCCCTGGCACCGCTGTGTCCCGCCGGGTCCCTGCCGCGTAAGGCGGTGTCACCGCAGGAGCAGCACCAGGGGCAGGAGCAGCAGCGCCGGACACACAGAGATCCCAGCGGTGCCACCGCAGTCCTGGGCATTTTCCTGCGAGATGGGAGACAAGAAATCAGCCTGCCTTGCTGCCAAGCCCGCCTGGCACCTTCGGGAGAGGGAGCAATGCCTGTGGCCGAAAGATCCCCAGGAGCCAAGGGAGGGACTGTGTGATTCCTGCTGGCCACAGCATCCCCCGTGGGCTCGGAAGCCTCCTCGGCTCCTAGCAGGGGGTGCGTGTGTGCGTGCTTGCTTCTGACCTGTGGTTTCCGAGCTCAAGCCCTTCCCAGGTGGTGCTAATGTGAAATCCCTCTGCTAGGAACCCCCTCGGGGATTCACGGCCGTGTCTGGCTCTAGCCGCAGGATGGGCACCATGCCAGGGTGCAAGAGCAGACATTGGTGCATTTGGGGCACAGGCACGGCCCTGGTGCCATCCAGCCCCTGCTGTCCCTCCCTGCCCCGCTGTCCCGGGATACCTCAGGGTGGAAGGCGTGGCACGAGTCCGGCCGCCGGCGCAGCTTCTGGGAGCGCATCCGCTCACACTTCACTGAAGCGTTATGTGCGAGGCTGTTAAGGACTGGCAGTGCGGGCAGCGAAGGGGGATGGACGCCACACACACCCACGGGGCTCCGCTGCAAGCTGGGCTGGGTGTACCTGCACCGCCCGGGAGATGCAGGGGGAGGACAGGGAAGGGAAGGTCACCCTGCACGGGCTGGAGAGCTCTCCAAGCCGGGTCGTGCTCTGCACGCTCATGGCAATGGCAGCAGAAGCACATTTTCCAGCCTGGCAAACACGGAGATGACAGGGCCTGTGGAGCCCTGCATCCCTGCTGTGCATGGAAGGATATATTTGACCTCTTTTGCATCCATTGGGACGGGTGGGAAGACACTGCAGTCGCAGACAGTGTCTGTGACGAGGAGCAGGAGGTTGCTGCTGATGATCTGCTGTGCCACAAACATCCTGCAATGGAACAGCGGGTGAGAAAAAGCACAACTCTCCAGCCCAGAGCAGCAGCCCTGGCATTGCCTGAACCACAGCAAAGAAATGGAAAGAAAAAGAGATCATTGGAAACAGGGTGCCAGCAGAAAGCAAGAGAGACCAGTGAGCAGGAGGACACACGGAGAAGTGCCATCAGCACTCCTCTTTGGCCTCTTGGCTCTGAACTGGCTCAAATCTACAACTCCATGCCAGGCGCAAAAGTCAAAATCAACCCAAGAACCCAACCAAACAGCCAAACCCAACACAAGTTCTTCCCAGACAGGGCAGCATGTCAGAGCAGATGACATGCAAAGCCTGGCTTCACCCAAAGGTATGTCAGTGCCTATTTAATGTATATTTATGTGTATATTTATATTAAATAATGTATGTTTATGTCCTTGTACAATGCAAGGGTGCCTGTATTCTGTGGTCCTGGGAGGAGCAGAGTTATGCTAAAATTCACATTACTGGAGAGAGAAATAGAGGAACCCAGTAACATTGTGGGCTACACTGGTGTGATGGGACTGACCAACTGGTGTTTGGCAGGGACCCAGCATGTCCTGGAGGCACTGGGCACAGGGAAGGCTGGGGACATCAGCCCCAGTGTGCCTGCACACTGCCCAGTGTGCCCAGTGTGGCAGGGCTGTGAGGCTGCAGCTGGTGCATGGCTCAGTGACTTCTAGTCCTGCTAACCATGCCTCAGCCAAGTGAGACAGCTTCTGGAATAGAAATACAGCCTGGTGGGGCTGTGCCCACTGCACTGGCCAAGCTGACTGTGCTGGAGGAGTGCCCGGTGTCCCTGGTTATTCACCACCTGGCCTTGCTGCCTTCCAGCCTCCAAGGATTTCTGTGTCCCCTTTTAAAGGTGTTGAATGCCACACACAGCAGCTGACCATTTCATTAGTGCTCCCTGACTAATGACTGCCTTGGGAGCTTTGACAAGCAGCCTTCAACCCATGCACAGATTCAGGCACCAGGGCAGACACATCCCATGCATCAGTTAATCCACAAGCCAATGTTTTAGCCCAGAATGGAGCACCCAGCCTGCCCCTGCTCCACCAGGAGCTTCTGGAATGTGATCAGGAATGCCTGCATGCCAGGCCCTGGCTAATGTTCCACAGAGCCTGTGGCAGGGGGTGTCTCTCCCAAATATCTGGATAAAAAATGCACCTGGGAGCCAGAGGCTGTAACTACAAAGGAGCCAAGCAGGACACAGCACCTGCTGCTCCAGCACTGGTGAGATGCTGCCTCCAGCAGGGAAGGGGCAGTCCCAGGCTTCGTTTGTGGCAGAGATCTGCAACCCAAAGAGGTCACTGGATCTGCCCAGAGCTTAATACAATACCTTGTTGTCATCAAATCTGCAATCTCTTCTGAAACAGTTTGGCAAGGCTCTGGTTTTCCTAGAGCTATGCTGACCAGTGAGATTGTTTTTCTAACCTTTAAGTCTTTCCTGCAGTTGATCAGTTGATCCAATGCTGAAGACTAGGTAGGATTTTTTTTTTTTTTCTTTTTGGGACCAATTCCAGTCAGATCTGTTTGGCCTCCTCATGTTAGGAAAAGCTGAATCAGTGGAAATTCATCTTTTTGTCACCTTTCCACATGTGACTGCTGATGACACTGTGCAACCACTGAAAAGAGCCTCTTTTCACAATGACTTTACTGTTACTTTTGACTGTCCCTTCACTTGCAATGAAAATGGGAAGTAAAAAAGTGAAGCCTTGTTTTTAGTTCTTTCAATCTAACACTTTCTTTCCCCATCCCTGTTATTTTTCTTGTTTGTTTCTGTAGAAATACAGAAAAGGGGGAAAACTAAAATAACAAAAAAACAACCAAAAAACAAACAAACAAACAAAAAAAAAAAAAACCAGAAGAGGAAAGCCAAGAGCACTGCAAAAAAAAAAAAACAAACAACTTTCTAAGAAGAAAGCTTTTGCCAGAAACATGAAAGAACAGAAAAAGTTCCTTTCTGAAATCTGTGGAATGGAAAGATATAAATATTTAAATGCTGTTTTCTTTGTTCTCCAACAACCTCTGCCTTTTAACAGATGGTTTTAATTTTTTTTTTTTTGTGTTAAGAATCAGTACCCTGTCTCTTCACCTCTCTGTCCAGCATGGCCAGAGCTGTGGATGTTGTGGTGGCCGTGCCACGGGCACAGTGGAATGTGACCCTTCTCCTGTTGCTGCCATCCCCAGCAGCCCTCAGACAAGACCCTCAGTTGCAAGGGGAGCTACAACTCTTACTTTTGGCAGTCTCCACAGCTGATGAGCCCGTTGGTCTCCTTGATGGCCGGCTCGTACACGAACACGGGGTACTCGGTGTCACAGGGCTGCAGCGTGTCGTGCTTCTTGTGCTTGTGAGCTGCCAGGGAACGAGACAGGGACACACATGAGTGGCACAGGGGAGCTGGAAACATTCCCGACTTGCTGATGGACTTTGGAGGAGCAGCTACTCTCCACCAGTGGCCAGGAGCAGGTGCCCACTGAGAACAGAGGGAAGGAGATGCTGCAGAAAGCAGCCAGGCAGTGATCCCTGCTCCCACTAGGTGGTGTGGGAAAACCAGCCTATGTAAGAAATGCCTCCAATTTCACCACTCACCTTCTGCAGCAAGCCTGGACCCACCAAGAGGCTGCAGTGGCCACAGCAGCCCAGGGACCCCCCTGGCCAGGTAGGCAGGAACATTGGGCACAGGAACCCCTGTGTTTAAAGGAGCTACTGAACCAGCAGTGTCAATGAAATCCTTCCTGCCTAATGCAGCCCTGGTTCATGAAGTGTTTAAACACAGGAACATGTGCCTGGGCTGGTCCTCTGTGCCTGTGCCAAGGGCTCTGCCCCTGCAGGAACCCTGTGGTGGGCTCTCATCACCTGCTGATCCGTCCCGAGCCCTGACATTTCAGAGCAAACTCACAGCAGGAAACTGGAGGGGCTCAATATGTGTCATGTTAAGAAAAAACCACCACCAGCAGACAGATCTGGCCTGAGACCACAGGGAAACAGGTGACAGTGCTGGAGGACCAGGAGAGACCCAGCTAATGAACAGCACTGGCTCCTGGATGGAGCAGCTGCTCCATCACTCATCAGTCACACTCTGTGGGACTCCCAAACTAATTTGGGGATGACGGGGAGCTGGACCACCTCACTAAGCCTCCCTCAAGAAGCAAGAGCATTCTTTCTAGGAGTTCAGCAAAATCTGTCTTGCCTGAAACTACTGCCTTTGGCCCTTCTGCAATTATTTTCTGCAGTTGGAGGTAGCAAACCCAGCTCCTGCCTCTGTAGGACACACAGGGGACTGCTGCTGATGGAAATGTGAAGCTTTGTTGCTAGGGCAGAGGTGGCTGCAGCTCAGCCAGCAGCAAGTACCAGAAATGGTTTCTTCATCAGCTTTGGGTCTGAGCACAAAAGCCTCACTTTGCAGCCCCCCACCCACACAGCAGCTACAGGCAGTGCTGCTGGGGGGACCAGCAGGGAAGACAGTCCTCCTTACCTGGAGGACGTCCAGTTTACCCTTTGCAGCAGAAGTGCTGAAGATTTATAGAAAAATGCAGCAACCTGGGTTTTAATCAGCAAATGTATGGTGAGCAGGCATCAAGAGGGCATCTGTGATTGGACAGGTGATTTGCATCACTGTAAAACCCTCACTGCTGAGAGCAATGGTCTCCTCTCCCCCTGGCACTGCCAGAGCAGGCTGAAAGCAGCAGGCACCTCCCTGCAGAGCTTGCCGTCTAAACAATGTGGATTACACAAGAGAGAGAAAAACTGCATGATTTCATCTGATTTTTCTCTCCACCATGGCAATCCAGCAACACAAGACATCCATTAAGAGCCAGGAACTGCAGCCCAATTTTGCCTCTAACGTCTTGCCCAGGTGAATATGATGGGCACTCAAACCCCTCCCTGCAGTGCAGAGTCTCTGCAAATTGTACTTTGTGCTTTTATTCAGAAGTCTTAAAAACCAGCACTCAACAGGCAGCCTCCTGCTTAAACCCTCCCAGACTATGGGACCCTCCTTTTGGTGACATGGTGAGGTTCATTTTGTACAGATTCAAAAGCACCCAGAGCCTTACTGCAGCACAATGCCTCATTCTGTATTCACCCTGGATTCACACTGAATTAATCAACCAAACTTGTCATTCCAGGGCCGGCAGCACCTCTGCCACCAGCCAGGAGCTGTCTGGCTGTGCTCTGCCACCATTTGCTGTCCCTCTGTGCAAACCCCATGCTGCAGAGGCAGGGAAAAGCCTCTCCCATTTCTGTGATGACATTTCTGGGACTGACAATCCTGAGGAGATCTGGGATGAGCAGAAGATGACCCTGTTTCTCAGGTGAATTTCTGACACTTCTGATGGGGCATGCAGAATATCCCCATTTATGCTGTAAGGAGAGAAGCTGCAAACACTTTCTGGCTCTGAGCAGCTGCAGGGCTGCTAAGTGTGTTCTGGCCAGGAAAATCCCCAAACTAAGACTAAAGGAGTGGGAGAAACAAAGCAGCATTTCTTTCAGCCTTAATTCACTGTACTGGGGGCTGGAAAAGCAGCTCCAAAACCTGAAAGAGGTGGCCAGGCTATCTCAGCGTGGGCCAGGGATATGCTTGTGGCAAGACCACACATTGGTCCCCACAAACCATCACAGTCCTGTTGAGCTGGCCCTGGATTTACAGCACTGCCACTGCAGCACAGCTGTTGGCAATGGTCTGTGAAGTTCTTGCTCAGAAAAATCACCATAAAGGTGATGACCATAAAGGTGACCTCATAGAGTTGGGTGCAAACCGCTTGCAAGAATTTAACATCTGGCTCATGTCATGAGTGGCAAAGAGCCCTGACATAACAGGACCTCATTTTCTCCCTGTTCCTGGTAAAGGATGACATAATTTACTAGCTCCTGTTATAATATCATATCCTTTACAAGCTTCCTGTGATCATCAAAGCAGATGGAGTTCAAGCAATATAAAATACAGTGGTGTGAAGGACAGGCTGCAGGGAGGGGTCAATGAAAATGCAGAATTGAAGTTGGTCTCATCCTCAGCCACTGGTGAATGAGGGCTGTCATGGGCTTGGAGAACCAGGCCCTACAAGGGAAAAGCCAACTGAAGAGAGTGCATGAACCATACCCAGGATAAATGTGGCATAATGTGTATAAAAAATAAATGTGGATAAAGGTGTATTTTTAAACTGGCAGAAGTGGCCTCCACAGACCTTAAGGGTTTTTTTGTTTGTTTGTTTGTTTGTTTGTGTTTTTTGGCAGAAGCTGAATAAAAAGAAGCTGCTTGAAAATCTAACTTCTGCACAGAGACAAGACCTATGACAGAGATTATACTCAAGCCTACTGCCACTTAAGTTGCTGGGAAGCAATGCAGCTGCAGCAATATTGAGAGGTTCAGAGAAGCATGTATATCATCAGCAAAAGGCTCAGGCTGAGCTTCTGCATGCACATGCTGGACTTCAAAATGTTATCAGTGCCCTGAGAGTCTGCTGGTCAGGGATTAGTAAACAGCTAGAGGAGCTGATAACAAATTGCAAACTTTATAGCAAAGAGTGAGTTAATTCCAGGCTGTTGTTGCTACCATCTGCACTTCCAGAAAGACTTTGTCAGACATTTGGCAACCAATCCTTCTGAGCAGCAAAGGCAGTTGCTGTGCCTTATTATGAGCTATAGAGCCCAGATTGTGAACTCTTTCCCACCAGCATAAATCGTGCACTCAAGTCAGAGCATTTACTCTGGGACATGTGACAAAATCTGCCACTTAGTTACCAATATAAAATGTAGAATTTAAACAATTATCTTGTAAAATACCTTCTGTGTACATTACCATGCAGTAAAAAAAGAGAAACTTTTATGATCTACAGAATTGTAGAAATAGTTCTTTCGAGGCTGCATGCCTTCCTGGAAATATTTTTGGTTTCATTAAAAGCTTTCAAACCTGTGCTGATGTCCATAAAAGTAGAAGCCCTTATAAACACAAGAGAGAAACTGAGATGCTGAGAGCAGAGAAAAATCTCTGGCAGCAAACATGTCTTCTCACCACCTCAAAAAAAAGCAGATTTGTATGATGAGTGCAGTCTGAATACATCACGCCCATGTTCCAACAGCAAGTCTCACCTTCCCAGAAAACAAGAGAACTTGGGAAGCAGAAATAGGTTTAGTGCTGCAGAGCCAGAGGTACACAGTCAGGCAAGGGAGAGCATTAGAGCCCTGATTGTTAATTCCTCTGCACATAACCCGGAAAAAATGTGTGTGCTCAATTTCTCTCTCACAAAATGTCTCCTTCGCTTCATATTTTTCGCATACACCAGCCTTGGCATGCAGTCAAGAAAATGTTAACGTCTCTGGCAAAAATCTACAGCCCCTTCTTAACAACATGTGCAATCCATTTCTTCCAGCCTCAGTAGTATTCTTCCACCCTGCTACTCCTCCACACACATGGACACTCATTTTTTTCATCTGCAGACACCCTCTCTTGCTCTTCCTTTTCTCCATCCAGTAAGACACATTCCAACTGTCTCTATTTCTCCATCTCTGTCTCACACTTACGTCTTGCTGGGCAGAGAGTGAATTGGCAAACACAAGCTAGATATGGAAGCAGGGAGATACAAACACAGCCACAGTCTGGACTCTGTCTTGGAGGAATTTCTAAGTTGCCTGTAGGAGTGGATTTATGAGCTACAGCATATACTTATCAGTTGAACCACTTGAAAGTCCTCCTGCATTATCCCAGAGCTGGGCTGGGATTTATCAGAAAGAGCTAAGCCATGGTGTGTGGAAAAGAAGACTTAAGTTACTTCTTTAATAACTGAAGTCTACAAGACCCATGTAGTTTCTCCTGCAAGAAGGCACGGGTTGGTCTTTGGTTTGGGAATAACAGCTGGAAAGAATGGGCCAGCTGGGAACCACACAGTGCCATGGATCATGGGCCACAGCCCAGCCAGGCCATAGTAATGAGTGATGATGCTGTCTGTGCCTGCAGCTCCTCAGGATGCTCGTGTGTTCCTTCTTTTATCAACTTCTCAGTGACAGACCTTCAATCACCAGCTCAGCCAGCTAAATGAGCACTAGCATCTCTTCTTTGCAGACCAGGGAAACAGAGCCAGGCTCTGCCTTGGCCCTGTCACACCTGTCTACAAGTCCCCCACTGTACAAAAGGTGGAAAAAAGTCTTCCCTAGCCTAGGAATTTCTATTTAATTCCCTCTTTTTTTTTTTTTTTTTTTTAACTCTTAGGTGGTTCTACTTACAGTGATGGAAGACAGCCTTGGCTGGAGAAGTCCCATGACACAGACACACAGCGATGATGGAGACGTGACAGTTTCACAGGATGGCAGTGACATGGAGACATGAATTTGCACACACCAGTCATGGAGGTGAGGTGACGTGGGAAAGAGATGAAGGCAGTACAAAAGGAAATGGTGATAAGCAGGACAGCAGTGACATCGACCCCTCCCTTCTTGCTTTCCTCAAGCACAGACTAAACCAGATTGCAGCTAAAGAACATCCACAGCAGGAACACCATTCCCCCTGAATGAGCAGTCTCTCCTGAACTGCCATGAGTATTGCATCTGTTCATCTGACTCTTCCTCATCAATTTCTGCATGGGGCCACTCCTATTATCCTGCTGTGTGTTACACAGCAGCCAGGGCTGCTTAGGGAACAGCTGCAACTTTGACTGCCATCTCTTTGGAGATGGAGAATGGCACCTAAACTGCACCCATAGACCTCATTCTCTAGAGGGAAATTTCACTTTCAAAAAATGACTGTTTCCCACTTATGCCAGGAGAGTTCAGTGCAGAAGAGCCAGCCCCACAGCCAGCATGGAAAATACCACTGTCTCCACTAAAGGCGCCACTAGTGATCAATAATCAGCAAGACTAATTACAGCCCCTACTTAGCTGCACAGAGCACACCTTCCCTTCCCCTCTGAGTCTCCTCAGGGCCATTAACATTCCCCCTACTTGCAGAGGCTGGGATGGATTCCTGGGGTGTTTTCAGCAGGCAGCACTTCAGCTGCAGGACAGGTCTGGATTTCAAGGAGACACACCCCTCGGCTGAACTCAGCTGCTATGCAATACCACGTGCCATCAGCATCTCTCTTCCAGAGCAGCTCCAGTGGGTAACTGAAGACCCTCTGCGTGTTACTAAAGTTTCTGTCTAGCTTCCTGGGACCTCTGCTGGGCCCTGGAGAATCTTTGCTGTTCTTTCCCTGCTCTGCCCTGTCCTGTCCTGTAGCAGACTGGAAGGCAGGCTTTCCAGCAGAAGTTCTTTCCAACTGATGGCCTCTCTCATCCCTCTGCACATAGGGCAGGAGTCCTCAGGAAGAAGTGTCTCCCCTCTCCTCAGCACATTACCCTGGGGGAAGCAAGCAGTGTGCTCCAAGCAGCACACATCTCACCCTGACCACCCTGGTGCTGTGGCAGCCTGGAATGGAGTGGAAATAGGGGGAGATGGAGGGATCTGGAAGCTGGATTCCAGTATCTATGGAGGAAGGGGTGTGGGGCAGAGGGCAGGCTCCTTGCACAAGGCCAGGCTTCCCAATACAGTTTCTTCTGTCACCAGTGACTGCAACACTCACGTGCTATGGGGTGGCTGGACTCTCGTGTACTCACCATCTGCCAAGTTGTCTGAGTGCCAGAAGCTACTCATGTTAAACTCCAAAAGGAAGCTGTCAAAAGAGCAAGAACAGAGGATGGTTTTTCAGCAGCCTGGAAGGATGCAGGTGTCAGTGAGATGGCCCTGTCACCCAGTGAGTATCAGTTCTAAAATGTTTACTACAAATTTCTGGCAGTGCAAGTCTGATTTTTAAAAATTTTCATTTTTTTCCCCTCTCCACATGCTAGAATGTAGCTGTGTATTGTGGGATCTGTACTGTAGGAGATCTACACGGGCTTTTCCCTGAAGTAAATCCCCTGCAAGGGGCTCGCCAGTGAAGGATGGAACAAGTATGACAGCCCCTGAGACTGGGAGGGGACTCAGCCACTGTAGGACCCACCTGAGGAGCAGGTGTGATGGCCATCAGAAGCCCACACTCTGGCTGCTTGGAGGTAACTACATGGAATTATTTTGAACCAACAGGCTAAAGCCCTCAGAGCTGGACCTTCACCACATCTCCCCTTTTGCACACCCAGCAAGCTGAGCAGCAGCACTTCCATTTCATTTGAGCTTGAACTCCAATTCACCCCAGAAGTCTGAGGTGAACCCAAACCCAGAGGAGAGCCTCCCCTCTGTCCCCCCTTGCCTGGCACTCAGACCTGAGCTGCTTGGCTTCTTGCCTTCAGCCCTCTCCCCCTGTGAGAGGAAGATGTGCTTTTGCTCCTCACGAGCAAACGAGACAGGCAAGAGGACTTGGCACCAAGGATCTGCACAGAGCCCCAAGAGACCCAAGTCCTATTTCTGACTCAGGCACTTTATACTGAGTGACTTCAGGTAAATCCCAGACCTGCTGTGGGCCTCTGCCTCTCAAAATGGCAATAGTAATAGCTTTCTGTCTCCCAGGAGCACGGTACAGAGCTGAATGTCAGGAGAAGGCTGACAGCAATGCCCTAATGTGGGGTATTCCACTTGCAGCTTTCCCATCTCATGCCCCTCCTGGTGTGAGCCTCCCAAACACCCCCATCTTTTGGTACTCACATCAGGAAATCACTTATTAGCCACTTCACTGCAGCTACAAGGGCATAAATTGGCTGGAGAACAAAAGAAGAAATGAGAAATACCATAAGGACCTGGTCAGAGAATTTATAATTGTTATGCAGGACCCCACATTTTAGACCAAGTCCCTCCACTGACCAGAGCTCTTGAAGGCTGGAAATTCAAGGTCTGGGCATGACTGGAAAATGTTCAAAATACATCAAAAACCAGCAGAGCTGCCCTGCTACTAATAATACCTCCTCACCCCCTCCCCATCAGGGTCAGGGAGTTTATCAGGAATGTATGAAGGACTTTGAAGATGTAATTGCTTGATGATTTCTCTCTAGTGTGGATGACCTTCAGAGCTGAGAGCAGGAGAGAAACACAGCTAAATGGGACACCACCAGTTTAGGATGCTTTTGTGTTCTGAGAGCAAGTGGTGTTTCTAGGACAAGTGACAGCACTGCCCAGGATTTAGTATTATCTGCCATTGATTGATTATGCTTAACTGTGCTTTCATCCAGCTTTTCCTTAAGATGGCATGACTTCTATCATCTTCTTGCTTTTCAGCTACAAATTGGAAATTCAGCATTATCCCAGGGACAATTCATCTGCAGAGGATACTGCAGCTTCTTTTCTACATGGTAACCATGTCTAATTTTCATCTCCCCCTCTCATAATCACTCCCATGTCCTCAAACCCATAACAGATGCAGTAGTCACAGGACACAGGATAATGTTCCATTACTGATGACTTCTCTTCAGCCAAAATAAATAAGCAAATAGTAAAATGCAGACATCAGTCTACATGATGTAGACATCAGTCAATTTGACTGATTTTTATTTCTGTTTATGGAAAACAGACTTTTCTTGATTCCTTCCTTTTAAAGGGTTTTGCTAAGAGGGGAAGATGAGAGATGAAGGCTGAATGCTCACCTTTTTATTCTCTTCCCAATTCACCCCATTTTTGGCATCTCATAGTTTGTGACATTTCTTTTAGTGATCAGAACTGGAGGATATAATGCAGCAAATATTTTCACTACAATCACCATATTTTATCTAGCCAGCTTAAGTATAGCCATTGTAAACCAGACATTGTTAAAAGTGTTATTGTTAAGAATGTTGTTAAAAGGCAATACTTTGTTGAAAATTCTTTTACTGGAAAAAAATTACAATGTCATGCTCTAAGGAGTACTTCCTGCACTCCTTCCAATATCAAGGGATCAGAACAGTAATGAACACATCCCTGTTTAGCGTTGTGTCAAGCAGTTTCAAGTGGCCTAAGTGTTGAATAATTACTTTGTTCTGCCTGGTTGAGGCAAGGTTAGGAAGGTGCAGTGGGATTAGATATGAGTTTGTGTCAGCCTACAGAGAGGTTGCATATGGGTACTGGTAAAACCCTTCACTGTGTTAGTTTGTTCCCTGGGCTCCCAGCATTCTCACTCTCTCTCCTGCTCCAAGCTCACTTATATTTCCCTAGTGACTGCCATTTTCCCCAGATCTTCTGTTCCCTGACACTGCAACTCTCCTTCTTGAGCTGAGTAAAACCATGCCCTGTAAAAGCATTCCTGTTCATTTCAGCTGCTAGCTGATTCCTTGGCTTTTAGGAGAACCTGTCACAGTCTAGCTCCTGTCCTTTCCCTGGTCCTTCCAACTCTCAGTGAGATCCTATGGCAATAGAGAGCCACACTGGAAACCAACATCAGTGGCCACCACTGCTTCAGGAATGTGCCTGAGGTGAGTTTGGACAGTCCCATCACCTGAAAGTCTTTTGGGGAATGTTGGAGATGCCCTGCAGGAGGAAGCCCAGCCCAGGGAGAGCTGCATGGTGACAGATACGTACGCTGAGCAGGGGCTGGGCGCCGCTGTGGTGGTGGTAGGTCACCTTGCACATTGCCTGGTAATCATACATGGTCACTCTGCAAGCAAAACAAAACAAGCAAGCAGTCAAAAGCAAGCAATGCAGCCACCCATGGGACAGACATGTCAGCTTTTTCTCAAAAATGTCATGTATGAACTGTTTGCTGGATTCACTAAAGCAGTGGCCTGCTTACACGTGTCTTTGCTGTTTGGGCAGTTCTGGATCTTGCAGAGCAAGAAGTGCAGGCTCTGGATTAATGTAACTGGGTCAGTACAGGAGGAAATATGTCCCTAATTTCAGGCAGTGAGTAAAGCAGGCTATGAAGCAGAGGAATTATAATTGTAACTACCTCAGGTCCCCCTAATTCCTGTTTTCAAGCCACTGAAACTCTGAACTCTCTTTTGATATCAGCTGGGGGACTGGAGTGAAATGAACAGAAATATATTTAAGAGAGAGAGAGAAATGTTGTCAGCCAGCTGCAGTGCTGCATCTGTGGGGCTCTCAAGACAACCACCTCCCAGAATGGCTTTCCAAGTGGCAGGAGGAACTAAGGCACAATGCCAGGAAGTGTTCCCCATAACATCTTACCCTGGAAAAGAGAGAGAAGCAGCTGCTCTCTGGACACACAGGGATTGGAAGTTTTTGTCTCTCTCTGTGTTTTGCAGCAGGTGGAAGAGCAAGAGATGAGGAGAAACAGTGTGTGTGCTGATGATGGCTGAGCAGTCAGCAGAGGGGGCAGGTAGCTAAAGGAGCTCTTGTGTCTGAATAAGAGAGTCACATGCATCATCAGCATGAGCATTTTCCCTGCTCAAGTGCTTCTTAGAGGGACCAACGTGCTCTGACCCACACACCAGTGAAGAACAAGAAGTACAGTGTAGAGATCCCCCACTTACCGCCTGAACATGCCCATGTTTAGCAGCTGGGTCATCACTGAGCCATCCACTGCACCAAAAAATTTTCCAGTCTGCAAGCACAACAAGGGAAAAACAGAATAAACGGTAATTTCTCCAAATGCTCGATGGCCCCAGCCTAATTTGCCTGGAGGCCTGCTGTACACAAGGAGGGTTTTTTTGTAAGGAGGCAATGCTGAGCTTTGCTCTTTGCCTGGCTGGAAAGCTTGAGGGAGGACTTCCCCCATCGCCAGCTGGGCATCCTGCACCATTCCTACCACGCTTGGAAATTATTTAGCCCACGTAAGTCCCTGCAGCTTGTGTCAGAAAAAGGCAGACTCTCAAGCTGCAGAGACCCAGGCATGCTGAATCACTGGAAGCCTGGACTCTCCCATGGGTTGTTGGGAATCCATCTTCTCTGGATCTGAATGCCTGAGTCTTCTATTTGAGCCTCTCTGCTACCCATGGCCACAGTGGTTTCAGAAATCTCTGCCCTCCTGCTGCCCTAGGTGAACTGGCCCACCATGCATGAGTGCGATGTACAGATTTATTTAGGTAGCAAATGCAATTTTACAACTCACTGCTGTGTGAGTTCTGAGCAGGCAGTAACCCAAAAACACAACACAAACTTATCCATCCCTGTAGCTTACATGCTGTGCACTGGCATAGCTAGAACAAAGTTGCATTTGGGGGGACAACATTCCCCCAGTCCTGCTTGCATGCCCGAACTAAAGGTGAAGCTCGTGGCCCTCTGGTCCCATGTGTGTCTTGGAGTCAATAACCTTAAATATGAACCCAATCTCAAATCTGACAACTGCTGCTTTAAAGATTTCCTCAAACAAACAATTCTGGCCTTCCTGCTTACTAAATTATGACAAATCTATTGCAAAAATGCTTCAAACCTGTCAAGTCCACCGCTTTGTTCACAGGCAAGTTAATGAAATGTTTGTAAACAATAAAAGTGTGGATATGAGCTGTCCTTTGTTGGTTTTCCTGGCTCATGGGTCCTGACAGAGTAAATAGTTCCCATGTTTTATGGAAGCATTCACACAGTCTGGGATGTTTTGCTTTTCCACTGATAGGCTAGCAGTCATTTAGCATGTATTAGCAGATGACAGATGACTTCATTTATTTGAGTGGGACATTCCCACAAAAAAAGCCTGAACCCTTAGGCAGATTTACCTAAGATCACATGGTAATCATTTAACAGTAGTGTTATGTGGTTATGAGCCTCTTCCCAAAAGGCTTTAGAAGTCATTTCACTGTATAAATTGATAAATAACATCAACTCCCCTTTGAGCATTTAGGCTGTAATAATCTCAGACAGTCAAATGTGCCTGAGCAAGCACTAACTTTTTTTCACCCCCCTCGCTCTTTCAATCTGATTAGGGTGGTGAAGAGGACAGCTGCTTCCATTTAATACCAGTCTGCAGACCCAGCAGTGAGATTTAACACAGTGCAAGCTGCAGACAGTGGGGCAAGGAGAGGGGGCCAATGGAAGGCTGTAAATGAGGCCTATCCTGTCAAGAGATGCTGATGTCTGGCCAAATTCTCCATGCAGGACATAATTTGTATAGGTACAAGAATTAGGAACTATTACTGCAAGTAAGAGTATGGCCTAAGGAGTGAGTTGAGAAAGGCATCAGCAAACTGGCCTCCAACACCAAACCAGATATTCAAAGCTTGCTGCTGTTTTAGGTACCTTGTGCAGGCAGTAACACAGAAAAGCATCACTTGGCACAAACCAAAGTGGTCCTGTACTAGAGCAACATTTTGTAAAGCAGCTGTCATTACATCCTGCTTCCTCCAGTGACTGCTGCTGTCCTAGGCATCCCTCTGCTGTGTTTCTCCTAACTCCCATCTCTGGGCAAGTTTCCACAGGCCCTTGCCATTTCAGAGGTTGACAGCACAAAGCATTGCTCTGACATCCCGCGTGACACACACTGTGTCACTCCCCCCTGCAGCTGAGTGTACAGGACATATGCAGGCTGTGCACAGGAAAGACATGCAGCTCAGAGCACACATATCACTCAAAAGCTACAGCACTGCTCGCATGCATCCATGCTCTGCTGGTTTATTGAGCAATTTACACTTTTTGTACACTCAGGATCTGCCAAATTGCCCAGGCTTTGCCTTGTTGTGTGGCTCAAACAGAGCCAGCCCTTGCTTCTCCACAAGCCCTGAGCTGTGGTGGCATCTTGGCCTTTTGGCTGCCTCCCTGCACCCTGTTCCTGGAGTACCTGGGCAGAGCTTACAGACATCCTCTGCAGAATGCCTCAGGCAGAAGGCAGCAATCCTAGAAAAAGAGGTTTAGTGAGTGAGGGAACATCTGGATGCAGCAGGTGGAGGGAGCTCAAGACCTGGGATCCACAGCTGTGCCTCTGACTGGCAGTGAGGGACAGCTAAAAACTCAGGGCTGGCTGTGGGGCCATAGCTGCAACCATGGCAGAAAACACAGAGCAGCCCTCCCTGCAGCACAGCCCGACCTTGCCATTTATTTTCCCTTCCTCCCAGAGCACCTGGTCCTCACTCACTCCCTTCTCCTGGCTCTGTGTTTTAACTCTTTGCTTCCTCTGGGATGAGACTGGATGGGGAGATTAGCTCGAATTAAGAGATTACCCGTTCTTCCCCAAGTAATCCTGCAGAGAGCTTCCAACTTGTCACTCATTAAAATCCCGAGTCCCTTTTCCATGGTGGTTTCCAACTGCCAGTAAGCTTCCTGCTGCCTCCATACAGAGGTTATTAGAGCAAATCCCCCACCTTGATCCCCCATCCCAAGGGCAGAGGAGAGGAGAATCTGTCCTCACCTATTCCTGTAGGAAGCTACTCTGACCTCCAGTGTCACCCAGGGAAAGAGGTGCAGGCAGCAGGCAGCTCTGGCAGGCAGAAAATCCTAAAAATCCACCAAAATCCAGGGACAGGATTTTTTGGCATTATGTTAAAGGCTGCCTTGATGAAAGACTACAGGATGGGGCAGGGAAGGCCACACAGCAGCAGGTGATCCCATGCAGCAACATCCAGGTGGCAAAGCTAGGAAATTCAGGGCATTGATTAAGTGTTGCTGTCTTGAATTCCCTGTAGAGTTTAATGGTGTGGAGACTCATGGTGCCACCAGGAAATAAAACCAGTAACTGGATCAGGAAAAAGAAATCAGAAAAAAAGAAAAACCAGTGGTGAACTCTCTGAGGTGCAGGAAGGTAAAAGCTGGAGGAGGACAGCTTTGGTGCTTGCCAAAATGCCTGATCTTGGAGGCATGTGGATAATGTTTATAATTTAGCCAAATCCACATAATGCCATGTTTCTGCTAGTCAGATCTTTCAGAGATGAGCTTTGGAAAAAGCCATTTTCTATAAGATGCAGGAAAAAGTACAGAAGCAGAACCCAGGAGGGCAGTGCTGAGGACACACAGGTGACATGGTAGCTAAAGGGTATAGTTGTCTCCACTGATGGACACACATCATAGGACTCAGTAAAGCATCTTTGAAAATGCTATAGGAGTCAGAGGACCAAACTGCAATTCCTAAGACCACCAGCTCATCCCAAACACTCAGCAGGACCTGGCCTCCCAGAGTAGAGAGCCAATGTAACTTTTACAGCATTTCCTTCCCTTATTTTTCAAGTTCTATTTGCTTTTTTGTTTTTTGACACACCACGTCACTAAAGGGACCCTTCTACCAGACTATTCAGTGTGCTGGGTAGGACACTTTTCACTTTCCTACAGAAAAGAGGTTGGTTGGTTGGTTATCCCTTGCAATAAGCTCCCCCCAGTGCCTTTGTTGGTGATTGGTTTTGCTCTGTGACTCTCAAGAGTCTCATCTCAGCCTCTCTGAACTTGCTGCCTGCAGAATGCACAGTCTCATCTTTTTTTTTGCCAGCCCATTCTGAATATGCTAATCAGCCCAAGTCCAGGTGGGAAACCATGGGACTCATACAGATGTTTTCTATCTAAATAACCATCTAAAAATTCTTCTTTCTCTTCTGTCCCAGCTACTTTGAGATCAATGTCACTACTTCATGCTTCACTATTTCACCAGCTTCTTGTAAGGGACTCTGTTCAAGGCTGAGTAGAATTGAAATACAATAGGTTATCTAGTCTCCCTTATCTCCTGATTTTGTCACACTTTCAAAGAACTATAGCTGATAAGTTTTCTTCCCTCTGGAAGCTGTGCTGCTTGTGCCAATCACATCCACCAGAAGTTCTGCTACCTTAATTTCCATTTCAACCTGTTTGTCCTATCTTGAAGAAAGTAATTTATGGGATTGGATCTACTGCCTTTTGGAAATACCCAAACTGCATTTGTTGACTCCAGTACAATGGCAATTTTAATGAAACTCCACAATTTGGTCAGTAACAAAACCCCTTCGTTTCTCATTTCTTCTCTAAGCCCACTCTTACTATTGACTTACTGCTTTGTAGTTTATGAGACTGTTCCTACATATCACTTTCTGACGTCCAGAACTATGGAGTTTGATTATTTTGAAAGAAGTAGCTCAGTGGTGAATTTATCAGAGAACAGAAAAGTGTAGCTCAACCACACAGTGGCTGGTAGTGTTGACTTTACTCAGCTGCACAGGATGTCACATCACAGTTGCACCCATTCAGCTCCCTAGAAATTGCTGTGGAACCACACACCTTATTTTTATTTCTATTCTGAGCCTTTTCTCTTGCTTCTTTCACCTTTGCAGGTCTAGTAAATTCTCAGATTCTTTAGGTGTGTTCCTGTTTCCAAATTGCTAAATTATTTTGTCTTTGTTTTCTTTGTTTTTTTTGTTTTTTGCCTTTAGCATTTTTCTCTTACCATCCTCTCAGCCTCCTTTCCTGAAGAACACCTGCTTTGTCTTCAGAAGTACTGAGAAATGCCCTTCCCTCCCTTCCCTTCCCTTCCCTTCCCTTCCCTTCCCTTCCCTTCCCTTCCCTTCCCTTCCCTTCCCCCTCCCCCTTCCCTTCCCTTCCCTTCCCTTCCCTTCCCTTCCCTTCCCTTCCCTTCCCTTCCCTTCCCTTCCCTTCCCTTCCCTTCCCTTCCCTTCCCTTCCCTTCCCTTCCCTTCCCTTCCCTTCCCTTCCCTTCCCTTCCCTTATGTCTCAGATAATCTTTATCTTCAATAACATCTCTGCCAAGGGAACAGAGTCTAATTTTCTTTATTCTGATCAAAAGATATTTTGACTAGTTCCTTCCTTATCACTGCAAACTCCTTCCTCACCCAGGATGTGCTGTCACTCTGCTGGGTGCCTTCCCCCTCACTGTGCAGTTGAATTTAATTACACCATAGCCACCCTTATTACACAATTCAACTTCATTTGTTTTAACCAGCTCTGGTGGGATATTCAGGAACTAGCAAACCCCACTCTCCTCCTTCTCTTATTCTCTCTTACCTCTTCAGGTATTTTGGAAACAAGTATAAAGCCGTTGTTGTCAATGAGGAAGCAGTTCAGAATCTGCAGAGATGGAAGAGAAGCAATATTAAAAATGGCTTTTTCCCTGTTTGTGTTCAGGATGGAGCAGTGTGGCTTTATGATGACAGCAACAGCCTTGGCATTTCCATGCCAAGTGCCACAGCTCGGCTACCATGAGTTTTACACATTCTTTTCCCTCTCTGCCTCCATTTTGAGGTATTGAGTCCATGAACTGTGACAGGGATTGTCTCTATCCAGGGCTAGAGACCTTGTGCAGGCTTAGCACAGAGCTCTGTGCAGATTTAGCAGGCTGTGAGCCACAGTTAAGGCAAGGCATCCTTCAGGAAGAGACAAGATATTTGGAGTGCTCTTCTCTTTAATAATATGGCATCTAATGCTTTCCATCTTCAGATTTCAGTCTTATAACCACTCATGAAATAACCCTCTCCCCACCACTGAGTATCAGTGCTGATCTTATTTTTATTTTGCAAAGCTGGAAATGGATGCACAGAGTTTAGATGAAAATCTTTAGGTCCTGCAGGGGAAAACTAAGAAGCAGAGAAAATCCTAAAAGAACACAGAACAAAAAATCTCTGGTGATCTTACTTCTCAGGGCAGAGGAGCTCCTGTCCCCTATATTCCTGATACCAAGGCTGAAGCAGTGGCATAGACACAAAGAGAGGTGTCCAGCATGCATGTCATGCTGCCAGCCACTTCTTTTTGAAGATCTGGGATGCCAGGGAGACAGATTTAAAGGAGATGGACTTTCACTGGCTGGAATCCCAATGTCTCTGCCCTGGCCCAGCTGAGGGGAAGACCTAAATGATGGATTTGTCTCATTAGGATGAGGTTCCTGCCCCAGCTGTGCAATCTCTTGTGAGGACACAATAAGGCCATGCCTTTTTTTGGGAGACAGAGATCTCCACAGAGCAGGTGGTCAATCACATCCATCACAGATCCAGGGAAGAAACTGAAGCAACTTACATCATCCTGACAGCTCAGTGGACAGGCTCCATCCACACCACTGCACTGCAAAGGGAAAGCAGAGAATTAACCATGGTGTGAAGGAAACTTCCTAGACTGATCATGCAGGAGCAGCCCTGGCAGTCACTTCCCCACCACCAGAGGCTTTCACTGCTGGGACTGAGGCAGCAGCAGCTACAGTGGCCTCACAGGTCTCTGCTTGACAGCCAGATAAGTTTTCCTTACCCGTTCAACTCCAGGTTTCCCATAGCAGGGTCTCAGACAACCAGAACCTTAAAGCAATTTATTAATGGTGCAACAACACAGAAAGAGCTCAAGCTGGTGCCTCTGAGGAGGGGCCCCAAACAAAGGAAACTGGGCTTTTGTACCCTCACAGTCCATGTGTGTGATTGAGGTTGTCCTGATGAGACATCTGCTTCTGCTGTGTGGACACCTGGCTGTCCCACACGTCCCTGTGGTGCCCTTTGTTGTGCAAAGGGTCAGTGCCAGTTCACAGCCTCTTGCCTGGGGCTCCCAGAGCTCAACCTGCAGCTGCACCCAGAGCCACCAGCATAGAGTGTATCCCTCAGCACATGGCATGAGCTCATCTTACTTTGAGTCTCCCCCTTGGGACTGCTGGGCTAAAGGTTTCCAGAACAGTATCCCACACAGCTCTGCAATTCAGCTGGCATTTCCACCAGGATAAGCTCAACAGCATGCATAGGTACCACCCCCAAGTCAGCCACTCCAACTCCCTGCCTCTATGAGCAACATGCCCTTTCCTGAGGGCTCAGATCCAGCACCTGCCTCCCTGACACACTCCCAGCAGGACCTGTGCACTCCAAGCAGAGGAGGCACTTGTAAAGAAAGGGCGAAAGCAAAGGTTATTGTGCACCAGGGAGAAACCAGCATGCATTTTAGCATCTGTTAGTATCTGGACTAAGAACATAGCATGGTATTTTAGATCAGGGTTCTTCTCAGGCAGGGATTTTTTGTTGTTGTTGTTACTGTGGTTTCTTTATTCTCCAGATAGCTAATGATAAAATAGGATGTGAATGGTGCACATGTAGCCCAAGGCACCATCCATTTCTTTCATTTAGAATTTCTGTGTAGTGGACTTGACATGTGTTTCACAACATGGGGACTGGGTGGGGACACGAGGGGTTAAGTGGTGAGTAACAAAGCCCTTCAGGTGCTTACTGATTTCATAATTGTTCAGAGTTTGCCATGGCTGCATGTCTCTGTCTGTGTTATTTTTAAATTCTATTTTCTCTAGTGGCAGAGGGAGGAAAGCTGACACTGTGTTGCCTTTTCTGTGCATGGAGTCCCCTTCCTGCCAGAGGTTTTCTGGGGTCAGAGAAGGACACTGGCATATCTCATAGGCAGTCCGCTCTCAGCCAGCTATGCACTATTTTCTCAAAACCCTTAGAAATAAAATCCATCTCTCTTTCTGGGTGTTTCTTGGTAACAAGAGGTAAATTGGCCATTCCAGACCACAACAAGACAGTAACTTTCAGTTAGAATTTGTTTCTCCCCTTAAGTTTTGCAGAACAAAACTGGTTTTCTCTTCCTCTGTTCAACTTCAGAGGAGGTTTTGAGATGCCTGAGTTTGTTTCAAGTCCCACAGCTTTGCCATATCACATGTTCACACTCTGAATCTAGCTGTCTTTTTGAGATTCTAGGGATGATGGTTTAAGAAATTCCTTTATCCACAGCTGCAAGCACCATCTCACCCCTGCCTCACCACAAAGCAGCATGTGGTTGTTTTATTTCCCTGGATGTATTCCCAGAAGTGGCTTTGTGCTTCACCCTGGCTGGTTCCTTCCTTTGGTCAGCAGAGGAACATGGTCACAACAAACCACAGTTATGGCTTTGGGAGATAACAAATACAGAGCCCAGGGTTCAGATATCAGAACAGAAACCACTCCAGGTGAATCACAGTGGTTTTCCACAAGAAGGGCTCGTGTCTCATCTTCCTCAGCAGTGTGAGCCTGAGTCTCACTGCTACTGCACTTCCAGACCTGGAGAAGTTCCAGCAGTGCCTGGTGCTGGGCTGGCCATACAGCAGCAGCACCACAGCCAGGACCCTGGTTTGAGAGCACTGGCAGCTTGCAGGGAGCCCTCTGAGTTGGGGCAGAACTGAGCCTGTGCTCCCTGATGGCCCTGAGACCACATCTGCTGCTTCATGGGCACAGCTCCCTCCTCAGAGACCAGCCTACCTCACAGCATCCTCCTGCTGTTGGTCAGGTCTCTGTGATCCAGAGCACTTTGAGCTCTGCCAAAGACACTTAATTACTGTGAAGACAAACACAGCCTGTGACAGGTTTGGACCCTCTCCAGTGACTGTAGACAAGGGACAGTGCCTATAATATGATGGCATACAAATGACACAATTAGGAAGCCAAGCCTGGCTGCAAGGCATGCCAGGATGCCTCCCTGTCCCCAGCTTTTGTCTACTTACATCAGTGTCATTGGGCTGGGAGGCACAGCGTGGACATCCAGAGCAGCACAGCATCAGTGAGGCAGGAGAGAAAGAGAAAACAAAATCTGATAGTCATTCCTCTGTCCAAGAGCACTCACATCCTGGGAGCCTTTCTTCACACCAGCATCTACCAGGGCCATGGCTTGTGGCCACTTGACACACAGACCTCCTTCACCTGCTTCAATAAGGCCTCCCAGCTGCACTTAACACCTATTAGGGCTTGTTTGTGTGAGAACTGTCTGGGTATGGCCCTGAGCAGGGTTTTTAAAACAAAGCTCTATGTTGCTGTTTCAGGATGTGCTCATGTGCTTTGCAGAAATCTTTTTTAGCTCAGGTTAGGTTTATGTGATCTCCCACCTGAGAGGATGCTCCTGCCACCACAGAGCAGCTTCCTGCCCTCCTATAATCTCTGCCATCCCCATCTGATGACAGCTCCCCCTCCTGACAGCAGAGAGCCACTTCTGCTGTCAGTCCTGTCATGCTCACCCCTCCAGTAGACCTCCCTGAAAGCAAAGCCTGGGGAGACAGCCCCTGGGTGATGAGCAAAAGATGTTTCATTTTTTTTTGCTCCCCAGACTAGGGGAGTAGTTTTTATTATTCCCTTTCTTTCAGGCCAGAAGAGTATCTAATATTAGGACAACACCAAAAGCTTATCTGTGGAGCAAATAATTTTTATTTTGGCAAGCTGGTAGTGTTTTGTTATCATTAGCAAGATGATAAGAGAAGGCAGTAGATTTTTTTTCTGTGTGCCCAAAATTGCAGATTTCCACGAGGTTTCCGAAAGGCTGAATGAGCACAAGCATATTTCCACAATTAAATGTGTCACATGCAGCAGAGCTAATGCCAGGCCAGGATGCTGACACTGTCACCACGGCATCTGCAGAACAGACTCATGGCTCACACCGCATTAGTGCCCTCAAAGGATTACAGAAATGTGTGACTTCAAACTAATCTACTTCATAAATCTTTTAATATGAATTCCACAAAAGCCCTCATTAAAATGCCACTGTATGTGATGTAACATAGCATCGACCTTGTGTGACCAAGAGCATTAAATTCTGTCTCTGCATGATTGCTGATGCTCCTACCTGTTGCATGGCCATCCAAAACTTGCGTTGGAGCAAATCCAGCTTTATTTGCACACCCACCGCTGCAGGAAACAAAAAGAGGGGAGGATCAAAAGAGGAGCATTAAAGACAAGTTGGGAAAAAGAGGAGTAAGTATTTGCCCAAGGTGATGGGATGGAAATCACAATTGCAACTTTCTTCCAAGTGTGAATGGTAAGTGCTGAGTCAGACTGCCAAGTGAGAGTCAGAGGTTTAACAAGGCAGAGGAAAAGGGAACACTGTACCAAGGTACTGAGATTTCCATCACACTAAACACGATGAAGCTACAAACAGATCAACAAAAACAACAACAAAAAATACCCCAAAGCCCCCAAGGCTGGCACTAGCTTTTGCCTTTGTCTTTTTCAGATTTGCCTGGCCAGAATGGATGTTTGTGATCACCCCAGCCTCAACTCCTACACCATGCAGCATCAATCAGAAATAAAGTAGGCCAGTGAGGAAGGGATTAATTTGAAAACTCACCTGTCTCAAGGGGGAAGCACAGAGATTTAGATTTTTCCTAAGCCACTACAAAAGCACAGAATTATGAATGCTGCCTGACAGAAAGCGTCGATTATGAACAGTGATTTGTTACCTGGTCCCAGCCTAGTGCACAGTGGGCTAAGCAGAACTCTGTGTGTATGTGTGTTTCTTAATGAAGTGTGTCCTAATTTCCTGGCTTAATTTCCCTTCTATTCCCAGCATCATGCTCCTGAACTAAGGCATAGTTGCAAAGGAGAAGGAACAGTCCAGGGTCTCCCTGACAGGATAACCTGGCTGTCCCTGGGTAGGCTGCCTATAAGCACACAAAATAACCAGTGCAGTCATGCACAGTCTGGCACAGTGATGGGGAACAACTGGGCTATGTGTCAACTAGTTGAATCCAAGAGCTCTGGAGGAATTACAGCCTCGAGCAGGACCTTGAAATAGAATATAAAGTGCAAGTGAGGGAGAAAAAGAAGTACAGGGAGGGAGATCTGGAGCCTTTTTTCACAACACCAATATCAGGAGGAAGAAGTGTTACTGTTTCTACAGATTTCCTCTGAATTAGAAGGAGTTTCAAAGGGGGGAACAGATCCTTTAAATCTGAATCATGCCGTGTGGGTGCTAACAGTATGATCTGATGCTCTAATTCAGATGGGTATGAATTAAAAAATTCATACCCATACATATGGAGTATGCAATGATATATTTTCTTGCATCATGTACAGAGACCCTGGCACCTGGCATCAGCTCTGTGTTTTATACCAGTGTCCTTGTCACATTCCTACTTACAAATCCCATGTATCAGAGGCATATTTCTCATCCAGCTCTCCCTGCTGTAAACTGAATCTGACTGCCTGTCTGTGGGGGAAAGGAATGATTCTGTAGAGCTGCATTGCCCTAAGCCTTGCAGAGCACAAACCACACAAGACAAAGAATGCAAACAAAAGAGGAAGAACAGGGCTGAGTGTGGCCTGGGCTAAGATTCCTTGGTTTCAGTGAGGTTGTGGCAGGCATGGTTTGGCTTGGTGCCCCTGCTGACAAACCAGCACACCATGACAGCAAGCAGCAGTAATGTTGCTGCTCAGTCCCATGAGGCCCACGCACCTGATTTGGTACCTAGCTTTAAATAAATTCATAGTTCCAAACCATCTCAAGGTAGAGTCATTCCCCTTATCACAGCAGATCACATCAATGGGACATGAGCATTACCCAGGACATATGGTTTTCATGAGACTTGAAGAGGAGTCGATAGCTACATAACCAACCTTTCAATGCAGACTTACTCAGTGGCTCATGGTTTTGCCAGTGGGAACACCTGGCCTCAAATTGTTCTTCAGAGAGGTCTTAGCCCCTGTAAATCCTTGCTTCTGCCCAGGAGGCATAAGTACCACATACCCAGCCTGGACAAAGCTGCTTGCAACATGATGAAGTAGTAAACCTGGGGGGTTGGACTGGTGGGCAGTGGCAAGGACAGAAAGCGGCAGCTATGGGAAAGAACTGTGAGAAACTTTCACACATCTGGGTGACCTGAGTAAGACATGGGAGCTGAGGAGAAGCAGGCCACAATCAACCCCCCCACTGCAAGTGAAAAATAGTCATCTGTGCATCTTCACACTGTTGGTGAGGTCAAGGAGAAAGGAGGAAAGCAGTGATTCAGACTGAGACAAGGATGATGCTATAGCTCAAGTGAGAGGAAAAAACTGGAATAAACTCCTCTGTGCTTGTTCCAAAGAATAGCTGATTGTTAATGAGCCCTTTTGCTCTGGTGGCAAAGGGTATGCTGCTTCAGTGGGAAGATCTGAGGTCCATGAAATGATAAGTGGCTGCTGCAGAGTCCCCAGAGAGACCATGGCTAGTAGTTTATTCCTACTCACATGCAAGCAGCCTGTGCCACTGCAGCAGCCCAGCAATGCAATAAAGCAGCAGGACAAGCGGTGCTGAACACCTGGCACAGGTAGGCATCACTGTGTTGACATGGTACCCAAAGCTGTGCACCACTTCCCACCCTGCCTGCAAAGCCATGGCTGCAGTGGGCCTTCCCTGGAGCTGTTCACCATGGAGAGAAAAGCCTTCCTCCACCTGTTCATCCCTTTGCTGAGCATGCCTGCTTCATTAGCTCATCCCCTGCTTGCCTCCCTTTCTGTCTGCAGTCTCTGGCTTCTCTCTTTGATTATCCATATGTTGTTCACATAAGGAGCTTTCCCCAAGATTTAATTCTTGGGCCTGCTGCAGAACAAAAAGGCATAACAAAGTCTCAAGATTGCATCCTGCAGAGGGCTTACCAAGATTTACCTTGCCATTCACAACCTGTTTTCATGACAGCTGGTCCAATGGTTACATAAATCCTGTGATTCAAATGGAAGGTACCAGAACAGCCATGCCCGTAGCATCCATTTGCATTCTCTATTCCCTATTTTTAATACTTTTCCTCTTGAATCAGTAACTTGAAATTTTGAGTCCTCTAAAAATTTCACTTAAAAAGATAACTTCCAGACAAATTAAAATGAGCATAAAGGCCAAATCAGCCTGTTTATGATACTGGACCTGACAGAAGAAACAGTTTAAATAGATCTACAAAAGAGTAATTCTTAGAAATGAGAGGTCTTCATCAAGATGGAGGAAGGCAAGACAGGCGTCTGATTTTTGGGAGGAAGGCTACAGAAGCCCATGGGAGAGCACAGAGGAAATCCCAGCAGAGGTAGTGGGCTGAATTTGGTTGCTTACTGCATCCCTGTACCAGCAGGTGATGTCAGGGAGGGCAGGGAGTGCCTGCCACTGATGGATGTCACCGCACCTGACACATGCACCTATGGCTGAACACACTCCCTGCTGCACCCAAAGTTCAGGGGAACAAACTGCATCTTTCACCCATTCCCCTCGTCCCAACTACCCCCTAACAGCACCCCTCAAGTTTTCCCTGAATCCCTAAGGAAACAGACACAGGGGTGTGCTGCCCACCGTGGGCTGTGTCCCTGTTGGATGCACTGCCTCCCCACCACTGTCTCTGGAGCACTGGAGGAAGGGGGTGCGTTTCTCCCAAGCCCCCCGGGTTCTCCCCTGCTGTCTCCCCATCGCTGCAGCTGCTCGCCTTGCTCCTGCACAAAAGCATGGGCTCGACCCCTCTCATCCCGATGCCTTTCTCTCCGAGTTTATTGTCATCAGCCGTAGCAGGGGAGAGATGGAGGGAGGGGAGGAACTGTTCGCTCTGTGCCTTCTCTTATAACCTGTGCCTGACCAATCTACCTCCTGAGGGGCTGTGGGGAGCTCCTCCTGCCCTGGCATCTCCTCACCCCTCCTCGAGCCCCCCTGTCACCCGGAGAGGGATGGCAGCAAGGGAGGAATCAGGGAGACAGAGGCACTGACAGCAACTGCCCTTCCTCCAGGATGCATTGAGAGGAATGAAAACCTCCCGAGCTCCTTCCTCTGGGTGTTTGGGAGCAGATCCTGCCTGCCTGGCGGGGTGACTCCTCTGCACTGTCTGTGCGCGTTCCTGTGCGTGTGCTGCTGCCATCGCAGATGTACCCCCAGCTGTCACTTCACCGCGCACAGTCGCTCCCTCTCCCGCCTCTCTCTTTCTTTCTCTCTCCCCCTGTTTATTATTTACGGAGGATTACAGCCCCTTTCCCACGCTGTCATCTCGCTGTGCGGCTCTCCTACCCTCCAGGCGAGGCAAGCGGCTGGCTAAGGAGGGCTCCTGTCAGCTAGGGTCCGCCGAGAGTCCAGCTGCGAACAGAGGCACTTTTCTGCTGGATTTGCTTTGGGATTGTACCGGGCTCAGAGAGCTGGGAGAGCTGCCATTCTCACAGGAGGGTCCACCCCAGCCTTAGAGAGGTAAGTAAAGGCATCTCCCTTTAGCGTTTTTTCCACGTCCCCGGCTAAGCGAGGTGAGTGGAGCCGCCCTGCAGAAGCGGCTTCCCCGGGGAGGAGGGTGGCAGCCAGGGCAGCACCGTGTGCCAGGCAGCTCAGTGCTCAAGGCTCTCCTGTGCCAGACTGACAAATGGGCAGCGATTTCCCCCATGCAAACCTGCTGCAGAGGCTGCTGCTTTTACTGGTTCCAGTCCAGTTTCAGTGCAGGCAGCCGGGAGCAAGTTCTCCCAGCTGAGAACGGCAGCGGCAGCTTGCCTTGAACCACAGGCGGCTCAGGTGCAGCTTTGAGGCTGAGAACTCGGTGCTGGGGTCACGCCGGACCGGGCAGCTCCTGGTGAGCCCTGCCTTTCGTCCCCTCCTCGGGGCTCTCAGAAGGGTCAGCATGAGAGCTGCCACTTGCCTGACTTGTGATGGCTTTGCTGGCTATCATTTTGGACTCAGTTGTCTCAGTAAGAACCATCTAAAATGGAGAAGTACGGACCAAAATCAAACAGGTTCAGCTTTAGGGTCGGGGGTATGTATGTGTATAAGTGTGCGGATGTGTGTGCTCATGGACATGACATGAAGTGAAGGATGCCAAATCACAAGTAGAGCGAAAAATAAGTCCTGTGTTGCTTTAAGCATCTCTGCAGGGCGAGCCTGTGATTTCTGAACTTTTGGGTGGAAGGCACAGCACTGGGGGTGGGGTGGTGGGTAAAACAGCACAGAGAAGCTTCACAGCCTTTTGCAGCCCTGACTGGGAGGAAAGGGTGAGAATGAGGTCCCAAATGGGCCGAGGTGAAGCACACTATGGACAGGGGTGTATATATGTAAGCATTAGCCTGTCTGTGTGTGTGTTCTCTGTGTGTGCATACATAGGCATGCACAGACACGTGCAAACACACATCCCACAGACGGCATTCTGCCTCCTCCTCCTCCCTCTGCCCAACGAGTTTATTACTGTCCCTGCATCTCCTGTTAATTAAGAGAGACTGTTAAACTGGAGCTCTCCCGATTTGGGAGAGAGGGTATTTTGAAGCTGTTGCTCCAACCAGGTCATGACCAAGCTGGGCTCCAGGCCCACCACGTGGACTGTCAGGTAACCTGAATGTGCCACATCCAGCACAGCCCTGATGGGAATGGCAGTGGGCAGGATCCAGCACTGCTCTGCTGCGGAGATCTGACCTGCCAGCCAAGGATGGAGACACAAATTAAGATCTCATTTGGGGAAGGACTGAAGCAGATGCTATTGCAGGAGAAGGAAACACTTAAAAGACAGGGGAACCCTTAAACACAGACAGCGACTTGTCCCAAAGCAGGGAACATTCTTAGCAGTGAGGAGAAGGGAGTCTTCCCAGAACTGCAGACCATTTTTCTTCTGAGCTTTGTCACTCAGGTCTATTAGGGGGCGGGGGTAGACCTTCCTCTAACTGCTGTGGGCAAACAACATTTGCAAAGGAATTATTCCACATGAGTGAAAGGCTTGCAGGAGTTGTCTTCCTGTCAGACATCAGTGCTGCCTCTGTTAGTGCATCCTGTCCACTTGCAGGAATTATGGTAAATCCTGAGCAAAGGGGCTGTTTGCAAAGAGAAAGGGGGAAGCCTTCTTATGCAATTTTTATACCAGATCATAGCTTTACCTTTTCCTCCAGCAAAGTGAATGTCACATGCTAGCTATCTCAGTTCAGATATCTCTAAGAGTTACTCCAGCTTCCTGTCCTTCCTCTGGCTTTTTTTTAAGCCTGATGCAGAAAGGATTTTCTAGGCTCTTCTGCACCACAGAAGCCTGATGAAGGCAGAGCTGTGTCACAGTAGGGCTGGGAGGGTCAGCAGCAGCACAAGGATACCTGGACTGGAGCATTCAAGGAGCAATAGAGGCTGGACTAGGATGGGGAGAGGCTCAAGCCTGTGGGAAGGCATTTCTGGGTAGCTCTTCGGTGACTCTTGCCTGTTGCTGAGTCAAAAGATAGAGCAGGCAGTTTCCTTCACTTGCCATGTTTGGTTACAAGCAGCTGCTTACACTGCTTGACAACTGTCCCAGTCCTGGGTGGCTCAAACCATAGCTCAGATGACCATACTGGGATGCTCCTGCCAGCTGGGTAATGCTACAGCGTGCTACACCATGACACACGCTCAGTTCTTAGTGGAAAGAAGCAGGAGTGGGAGTTCTGGGATGTTCCTCCTGCTGCAGGGAAATACCTTGTCACACATACCTTATTCCTGCTGTGGCTTTACCAAAATGCTGGCTCACAAAAAAGCTTTCTGTTATTAAGGTAATGATAACAGCAAGAAGATGTGCATTTTTTTTTCTATAAACTAGTTCAATTCCAGACTCAAGAGATGGATGGAAAAGTTGCTTCATCTGTGAGGGCTGGATTATGTGAAATACATTATTCATATTGCAAAAACAAGCAGTTGAAAGTTAGGAAATACTGGTACTGGAGGCAGCTTGCCGCTTGCACTGGGTTGCAGTCCTGACTGGTAGGATCACATGCTGTATGATCATGAGCTGCTTCATTCAGGGTACTTGGCTGCATGGTGCTCAAGGAGTGAAGCAGGGGGCTTTTTTTTTTTTTGGGTACTGCAAAATGTGTGCCTGTTTTATTTATTTACTGCCTGCCAAGCAAGCCCTGCAGGCAATACATCACTATTCATTGTCTTGTGGTGTTCTGAAGATGTTAGCAGCTACAGTTGCCTTGTAGCTGATAATAGAGAATTTATGCTCCCGATGAGGCAAGGGAGAGTGGTTGTTTTCCTGGCTTTTGAAGGGAAAAGAGACTCCCCCTTTTAACCACATGGGGAAGGAGCAGCAGGTGCAGGGCCAGAGCCTGAGACCTCTTGGCTCTCAGTGCTATTGAGTCCTTGAGATTGTACCAGTTTGCTGGCTAAGCTGCCAGCATTTTGGAAAAACAGCTGTGAGTGCTCAGCAGTTCTGCAAAATGGCCCCCAGGGTCTCGTGTTGGGCACCCGTAAAATTAGGAATGTACAGACTGAGGCCTCCTGCCAAAACTGTGGTTTCATGTTTAATTCTGACCGTAAAAAAACAGCCTTATTTATTACAACATCCTCACTGTTAGCTTGAGCATCATGTATCCTTTGCACTGAGTATAGGACAGTAAAAAAAAAGAAATGGTACTTGGTTGGGTAAGCAAAAGCAGTGCTGTGCTGCATCCATGCAAGTGCCTGAATGAAGGCTGGGCAAGTGTAAGCTCACATTTAAGTCATTGGCTTTGCAAGCCTATTTTATCATATGGCAATTTCTTTTCTTCTTTTAATGAAAATGACAATTTCCTCATTGTATTTTTATGAATGGGGAAACAAGAATCTATTATCTATGCTCTGCAATGCCCTATGCCCATCACAGGAAGGACTGAGACTTAAATTTACAGCAAAGCCACCAAAATCAGAACTTCTGGACTGACTGCAAGAAAAGGCTGTTACTTGGAAGACATGCCCTGCTACCATGCTGCTCCTCACTTCAAGGAGTCTGGGAATATTCCTTCCCCATGAACCATGCTCTCACACAAGGGATAAAAAAGCAAGACCTCACCCTGAGTCTGGAGAAGAGCTATTAAAGGCAACTTAGCTTGGCAGTCATCTCCTGAGCTGCCTTTCCCCTCCTGGTGAGACTCCAGTGTGAGTGCTGCCCAAAGCAGGGTGAGGTGCTGCTGTGACTGCTGTGAGGTGCCTGTGTGGGGGCAGAGGGGCTGAAGGTGGGTCCTGCTCACCACATCACTTCTAGTGATTTCAATGGGATGTCAACTTTGCCATAGAGGTATCTCTTCTGTGGCTGTAAACCCCGTAGAAAACCAAAGTCACATCAAATTTACAGACCTTCCTCAGCCTCAGCAAGCTCTGCAGCATGAGGCAGTGATCTGTGTGCTAACCCAGATGCATCCAAAGATCCTGGCTGGAGCTCTGGGTTGGGAGAGCTGTCACCACATCTTGTTGAGCTATGGGCAATGTTCCCAGCTTGTAAAAAGCACAAATGTGTCCCAGAGATCTGCAGGCGCCCCTGGAGCTGAAGGCAGCAGCCCAGATCCCAGGCAGTTCGTGTGGACTTTGCAGGGTTGCCCCTCCTGGATGCTCTGGGAAGGTGATGGGGGGGAGATGGGGAAGCAGAACAGCTCCAGGCTCTTAGAGGCAGCAGCAACAACCTTGTGCTACAGTGGTGACCAATTGAGACAGATCTCTGCAACCTACTAAGGCAGAAAAAGGTCTCTTTCAGAGTCCAGTACAAATGCACTGTGTGGGAATGATGAGAGTCAGCCTTTCCTCAGGAGGTTTGCCAGGATCTATGTGCATTCTGGGTTGCTGATTCCCTTATGATAAGAGCTTGGAGGATTTTTACTGCCAGCATCTTGTGCTCTGCCCCACCACTGTGCAGCCATGGATGGTTCCTGCCCCTCTGGACATGCCCAGGGCACAGCCTCGTGAAACCTTAGTTAAGTTCTTCCATTTTCCCAGTGTTTTCTACATCGTCTCTCTCCTCCTGCTCCAGCTGCCCAAGTGACAAGCCACTACCCTTGCAGCTCATTTTGGGAGCCTGGCACCCAGGGAAGCACAGCCAACAAAGGGAATGAGGAAAAGTGGGAGCAGCTTTGGTGGCAGCAGCTCTTCACCATGTTGGCTTCTCCACCGGAAGAAAGAATAACAAGAGTCAAGCATAAGGAAGGCCAGCGAGCTCAAGGGCCCAGTCTATTTCAAAATGCAGGCAACAAAAAAACCAAAATCAGTTTTTGGGCTAATGCAGAAATGAATGATGGGAAAAAAGCAAGTGTGGGGCATTTTGTGTGCAAGGGATCACTCAGGCTTGCAAAAGCTTGCCTCATTTTTGGAATGACAAACCACAAAGAGAAAGGATCGTGGCTGAAGTGCCTTGACCCCCATAAGATGTAAACAGGGGTCTCTTGGTATTGATCTGGAAGCCCCTTGATTTGGCAGTCTGGTCATGCTGTTCAATAGACATCTGGCCTAGAGCTCCAGGGACATAGCTTATATTGATTAAAAACTTACATTTTCCTATCTTGATGCTAAGTTGATGCACCTCCATCTACAACTCTGTGCATGTAAATGTATCTCTTCTCTCAGACAGGCTGGCACCTTCCCTCTTACAGATCTGCTGCATCCTTTGACTCTAAGTAAGAGACCTAGTGAAGGTCCTGGGCCATGTAAAAATTTTTGACCATCCCTTCACAAATGTGGGCCCATACACACCTTCCTTCTTGAACATCACTCAAATAAAAACAAGAAAGATAACACTTTGGGATTCAGAGTACCATCCAGCCAAGAAGTGCAGAAAATACCTGTGAGCACAGTAGTGATGGGAATGAGGAACCAGATCACCAGGATTCTCCCAGCAAGCTGTCTTCTCTGCCTGCAACCTTTTCCTGGTTGTACAAAAAGCCACCCACACCCCCAGGGTGGCTTGCCAGAAAGGGGGGAGCAGCATTTTAAATGCCAGTGAGCTGGAGGATGCTCATAGGGTGTGGAGGAGAAACTGGGAGCAGAAGGGTGTCTCTCTCAGACCTGCCAGGGCAGGAGCGGCTGCAGTTCTTCTGTCAAGGGACTGAGCAAAAGGATTAAGGGCCTGAGCTATCACTGACCATGGGATTAACCCCTGCAGGAAATTAAAGTTGTAGGGAATGCTCTTCACAGCTGAGTGAATGAGAAAAACTGGGATCTGGATTAGAACTGGCAAGGCTGGTGACAAGCCACCACCCACAGCCAACTGTTCCCAGCTGGATCAGAAAATGTTATCTCAACCTCCATGCAGAACCCCCCTCCACATCTCACTTGGTTACCAATTTTTGCCAACAGTGTGAGAAGAACAAAAACATCACCCTGTGGCAAGAAAAAGAGGAGGAGACTGGGAAGTCAGCTCACGTGTCCCTCCTCTGAGCCCCTCTCCCACTCCATCACCCGCTTCCCTTCTCAGCTGCCTCCGTTCTGCAGGGAGGAAACATGCACGTGGTCTGTCACGTTCCGTAATACTTGGAGAAGATGCTGGCACACGCATGGCTGGATTTCTTCCTGTCAACTGCCCCCTCAGCTCTCTTCCTGCTGTTGCTCTGGGCCTCCTCCATATGCTGCACTCTCACTGTGCTGGGACTTTCCTGTCACTCCTGGTTGGATACCCCGCTCCTTCCACCTGCTTCCACAGCTTCCCAAGGAATTCCACATCTTCACAGCAAGCTGGGTCTTTCCCAGCAGCACTACCCTCCCTGTCTCCCTTTCTGAAGCTCTGTATTTCTCAGAGGAATTGCTGAGGCTTTATGCCCTTGGTATTTCCATCTCCTCCAGAATTTCCCAGTCTCATTATCATGCATTGGTCAGGGTGGCTTGGGATGCAAATAGTGTTGTCTGCTTAAGGTATGGAATGAGGAATCAAGAAAACCAGCTTCTCTCCTGTTTTTGCCACAAGCCTCTCAGGAAACTGGGAAAACCTGGCCAAAATCCTTTATTCTGTATAACTTTGATAAGGCCTACAAATACTCTCTGCAAGACAGGAGAGCATTTACAAGCCCAAGTGCAAATGCTGCACTCGACAGCTTTGAAAATCCTGAGTGAGTGGGGAACCGATGTGGACTAATGATGAAATATCAAAAGCAAGGCCACTGAAATTTCAGCCAGCCAATATCAGCAGCCAGTTTTACCTGCATCATAGTTTACCCCTCCATAAAATACGGATAATGTTGATCTTTCTTGGAGGGTCCTGAGGAGCAAATATTTTTTACCATCAATACTTTTGCATTTTGGAGGTGCCTATATTGCCAATCTAAAAATCAGAAGCTTTTTGACCTTTTCATATCACAGATAAAAGGTTGAGGTTTTTATTCACACCAGACCAGGAATGTGGCAGAGTCCCTTACAAGACCAAGTGGGTTTTACACTTTTTCTACTTTCTTTACAGCTTTCTGTATGAGGTGTTTTCCTTAGCTATGATTGATCACTACAAGTCAGAGGGCACTATTTCTTCTGCAGCTGGGTTTCTCATACGAATTTTAAATGTGCTTTCCATTGATTGTGACAGCACAACACTAATGAATCTGGAACACATGTGTTAATACATCAGCAAGTGCTGCAAATGAAGCCCTCTTTAGCTTGGAAGCTCACTGGGGCAGTGACAGCACTGGACGTTTCTACAGCACTGCTGAGCTTCTCTGCTGCCTCTGAGTGCTTTTGCATTCCAAAGAGATGACAAATGAGGGGCTGCCACTGAGACAATGTGACCTCTTGGGATGGATAATTTGCACAACTAACAGGTCTGTTGGGGGAGGAAGAATGGGGGAGGTCTCCATGCCTTCTAAAGCCACTTGTGCTGTGATAGTCAGGCCACACAGATTATCTGTCTCTGCTACCACTTACCCCATCAAAGGCAGATGAAGGGACATGCACAGGACAACATGCTTTAGTTACTAAATGCTGGGGTACCAATGTCCCCCTCCATTATGGGGTGATAGCAATAAAACACGAATCCTAAAAGCAACAAGAAAAGGGGAAGGAAAGAAGATAATCTCCTTAAAGCGTCCTCCATGCCCTCCCTCATGCTGCTGCTGTTCTGATAAAGGCTAAAGCAATTCAGCATTGGAAAGGGGAAAGGGACTTTGCCATCAAGGAGAGTGTGGGGGAGGGATGGAAGTCTGTGCATACTTTCTGATAATTTATTGCTGGCATCTGTTGCAGTCTCTGCTACCTACCCCTCTGTAATATAGGTCACCCACATGCCCTGCCAGTGCTCATAAGCCAGGCTGTTAACAGAGTCTGATCCCTCAGCCATGATCCAAGGGTTAGTGCAAGGGACTTGGAGAGATAATCAGAGACAGAGGTTGCTGGGCTCTGCTCCTGACAGTGTCTCATCCTAGTGACACAGTCACCTGTGTCTCGAGCCTCAGTGCTGTTGTCTGGAGAAAGGGATAGATTTATCCACCTACCCAGAGTAGAAGCACTATGGGCTCTTACCTCAGCCTTATTTCTGGGGGTCATTAAACGCAAAATAACACCACCTGACAGCTATGGTAAGAGCCATTCATAGAGCACATGGCAAGACTTGGATAGAAGGTGACACAGAATTGGGAAGAGTTACTAAGCCAGCATGTGGATACAGTAAACTGAAACCCTCCCAGTTCCTTGGGACCCTCCCCAGGAAAGCTATGGCTTTGGAGTGATACTGCAAACATTACTGGTATCTGAGCACAGAGGAGCAGGCACAAGAAAGGAATAGTGCCTGCCATAGTTCTTAGGCCCTGGCAAGTGCTGCAAAGTCATTACAAACCCCTCTGCACCTCCTTCTTTCGCTCCCCTGCCCCCAGCAGTAAGGTTCGCTGTTCAATCTAATTAGGGGAATCCTCATTAGAGAGTCCTCTAGAGTCTGACAGCAGGCCAAATGTCCAAGTGGCACTTCAGCTCGGTGTATTTTTGGCCACTGGAGCCCATGGGCCAGAAACAGATGATTTCATTTTGTTGCTTTGAGCTGAAATGAACAAAGCCGTCATTTACTGTCCTATTTGAAACAGTAATAGGAAAAGGCCATCACCAGCCCCACAGGCAACCCTGTTTTCTCCAGAATGTGGAAAGACATTCAACTCCAAGCACATGGAAGAAAGCTCTGGCCACTGTGCCCCATGGATCATCACAGGGCATTCAGCTGACATGTTGCTCTAGGGAGAAGGAACCATCTAGAAAGCCCATGAGAAAGACTAATGCCTGGTTTGTGGAGCCCATGGGGGACTTCAGAGCATTCAGAGCTCCAGCAATGCTGACCAGCCTTGAGCCCCCAAATCCAAGCAATGCCAGGCAAGCTCAGAACAGATGGCACGGTGCCTCTCTTGTTGAGTTGGGGGCATATAGGCAGTACTCCTAGGTCTGGCAGAGTGCTTGCTGCTGGAAAAATCCCTGGCTGTCAGGCTGAAATCAGCCAGACACATCTGGTGCTGCTCTGGAGAGGCTGGAGGTGTGGGCAGGTGCCATTTGCCCCAAGATGATACATTCCCAGGGCTGCACTGGCAGTGAGTGCTGTTGGCCTGGTGCTCTGCAGAGCAGAAGGCATCTCTTGGGCCACAAGAAAACTGCTAATTAAGTCAGAATTCAAGACAAGTCAGAGGAAACCTTTAAAAGACAAACTCTTAAAAATCCTCTCTGCCTCCTTGCTCTCTCCTGACTACGGAATATTAATCACTCAGGGTATAATGTTCTTATGGGCAGTAGATGCGTAGGAGAAACTGTTTTTTTCTCTGGATCTTTGGAATTAAAATTTCTCCATGAACATACACCTCCAAGGTATAAATCACTGACCCTCACCTTTCAGCAGCCAAGAACCTCTACATATCCTAAATCTACTGCTCTGCCACCTGGGCATGTGTATGCTTGGAGAAGCAGGCAGCTTTGTGGAAGACATGGACGTTAATAAATATGGGTTACAGAAGAGTCCCCAGCACATGTGCAAACCCAGCTCTGTGCACACATTTGTAAATGTAAGCTAGGCTGGTGACTCTGTGCATTTGTACATGAAGGTAGCTGCTTTTAAGTCTTGGAAACACGTGTATGAGTGCACACAGGGTGGCTGCTATCTATGGAGTGGGGAGTGTGGCATATATGTGACATGCTTTAAAATAATCTTGGGTTTATCAAGGCCCCTCCATCTCAGTACATGTTGCAGTGCAGAAGACAGCATTAAAGCCTGAACAGGTGTTAATCACTATGCACTGTAATAAATTCTAAACATAGGGAAAAGGCTTATTTATACATGGCTGCTCCTCCCACCCTGCACTCTCTGCTTGAGCCTTGGTGCTGCCTGAGGGAAAGAGGCGCCTGTCAGGTACCAGAAATGAGTGCAAGAGCTGGACTTGCCCTGCCAGAGCAGAAGGAGCCGGGGGTGGAAACCCTGACCCTGTCCCCATCCTCACGCTCGGGTGTGCCAGCCCTGCCCTCGGCCCCCATCATTGCCTGGGGACAGTGTGGGTAAATTGTACAGAGCACGGTGGGAGAGACACCAGTGCATGGCCTGAGCAGGGGCCTGGGCTGAGGGGACACCACAGAGGGAAACCGTGTCACAAAGCATCAAAAAAAGCTGGTTTCGGGGATGGTTTTTTTTGGTTTTTTTTGTTTTTTTTATAATTGCTGAGCCCCCCTGATTGGAACCTAGCCAGCTGATACAGATGGGGTGTTACAAAACAGAGCCAAAAGGCAAGAGCACAAGGAACAGAGCTATCTATAACCCTGACAAAGTTAGATGGAGTGAAGGTGGGGAAGAGGGAAAGGCAGAGCATGGCAGGCGGCTGCCCCTGATGCTGAGAGCAAGGACGTGATCATTTGGCAACAGGATTTGGAGCTGATCGACTGGCGCTATCCAGCAGGCAGATAAGGCTCTGTGGCTGTCAGCTTAACTCTGCCGTTTATTCCAGTGCTGTAGGGAGTTAAATAGAGCACACGGAAAGCCTGCTGCTGGGGAGTGAAAGTCAAGGAGGGAGAGGGAAGGAAGAGGCTGTAATTGGGCAGTGTCCGGGGAGTCGGGTGGAAGTGGCTGCAGGCAGAACCCCTCCAGGTAAGTGCCTGCAGCTTTTCATCCTCCTTTTCCATATGGACAGGAGACTTCAGGGGTGGCTTTTAGGATGGAGACGTTTCTATGGGGGAGGCTGAAAGTCTCCACGGTCAGGTCCAGCGCAAGCACCAAATGGGGACAGCTATTTGTTGCAGCTTCTCCTTCAGTGGGGACTGCAGGGAAAGGGCTCCAGCTCAGTTTGGGGAGTGGGGGGCTGCAGCGGATGAAGGCTGAATTGGTTTCTGTACCATGAGAGGTATTTGGTGCATTGGCATTTAGGCAAATGATCTAAATCGCCTTCCAAATGTGCTAGTCTAGGTACTGAACCTGCACATAATTTTCAACAAGATGCTAATTTTAATATTTCCTTGTGGTTTACATTCCCATGCAAAATAAATCAGTCTGGGAGCCTGGGGGAGGGTAGGCACCTGGCATGTTTGTGGGAAGAGTGTCCTGGTGGCGGTGCAGCACCCAGCTAAAACAGCTGCTGTGGATGTTGTCAGAGTCCCTCACAGGGAACGGAAAATGGCTTATTTCAGTACTCTGGTTGAAATGTGTCCATTTAACTGCTGCTGTGACTGTGGGTGGCACGTCAGAGAGTACGCAGGGGGACAGAAGGGTTTGTGGTGTTTTCATTTTTCCTGCCTCCTTGTATCCAAAAGGGAAGCGGGAGGGAAGTTGAAACCTGTTGTCAGTCACTTATTGTCAGGGGAGAGTTTATGGTCTTTGGGTTTCTAATTAGACTGAGGATTTTTCCTTCTACTAATTAAGATGCAATTCCTCTCTTTTCAACACTCCCACTCAGTCTCCCTCGCCTCAGGTCCTTCCTTCTCCTTCTCCTCCGAGGCTCGCTCGCTCTTCAGCTCCTGCAGCTACTGCAGTGGGAAATCCCCAAGCTGAAGCTGTGCTGCTCTAGCCACCACATCCATTTTACCTTAAAACAGACAGGAAGTGCTGGTAGGGAATACGGCATGGGGTGGGGGGGAAAGGAGGGGGAGAGGGGTGTGGTGCAGCTGGGGGAGGAGGAGCGGGGAGAGAAGGAGCTTGGCAGCTGCCGGTGCCCAGATCGCAGCGAGCCTGAGCCGTGCGTCAGGCAGAGGATGCACAGGTGGCACCAGCCTGCGTGGAGGCGACAGCAATGAGCCGGAGTCTGCTGCCCTGGCAGGGTCACCTTAGCAATTCATCAGGTTAACCTTGAGCATGAGGCTAATACAGCTACCATAGCAGGCTATCCAACACAAACTTCTCTCTGGCACTTAGGTGAATCAGGTTTTATTTCTGCACCGTGAGGTCCAAAATGAATTAATGTTGTGCCTTCAACACTGAAATATCCTCCATTTCTCCTCCAAAACAGAGCTGATGCCTCTAAGGCAAAACACTAATTGGGGAAGGGAAAGGACAGCACTGAGCTCAGCCCTGTGTGCTGCACCCAGGTTAGTCAATGTCATCTGCTCTGCTCTGCTTTCCCTCTCCAGGACCTGGCAGGCAGGCTACAAGGTCATTCCTTCTCCCTTTGGGGCCGTGTGCCAGGCTGGCTGTTGGATGTGAGGACACGCTGGAGAAGACCACGATGCTGCCTACAAGTGCTGGCCACCGGTGGAGGAGCAGATTCCTCATGAGGTGGCAAGAGGCTTGTCGTAAGTAATGCCTACTCAGGTACCAACTACAATATTCCTGTTTGTCAAGGGAGTGGGAAGAAAATAGGTCACATCAGGGTAAAGAACAGGGGAGAGGGACAGCTAAGAATGGAGATGTTTGAACTAATTCCTGATTCCTTTAGAGGCCAGGCTAGCTGGGAGGGAGAGTGATATTCTAAAGCTGAAGATGGGCTTAAAGTGGGACAGCAAGTGATGATTGCTTCTGAATTCCAGTGGGCCTGGCAGGTGAGAAGCAGCATGACAGACACCATCACACAAAGATCCACCCCAAACATTTCTCAAATCAGTTTCCTGTGAGCTGCAGACTCCTCTCTGTGCTTGGGATTTATACAAAGGCTGCTGAGCAAGGCTCCCAGCTCTTCACAGTGAAAGTCGTAACAGATTTTAGAAGGAAATGCAGGATGTGAAGGCAGAATTCTCCTACTGGGCACTGCCACATGTAGTGAAAATCAAGGAGTAAAGAAAGAAGCCTCTTTCAAATTAAATTGTAAACATTCAGCCGTGCATATTTCCACTGCGCTGGGGCAGCTGCTACAGTACCCCTGAGTGCAGAGCAGGCACTGCTAGGGTCATGTGGGACTTCTGGGAATTTATCTGCATCTCAGAGAAGCATCTGGGGACCACAGCAGAGTAAAAGGGACATTTAGAGAGTGCTCCTCACTACTGCATGCCCAGGCACCAAGTAGGTCTGTGGTTTCCCTTGTTCTAGTCATCCTGGTCACATTTGGAGCTGCAGCTGTAAGAAGCTGGAGGAATGATTTCCTTCTCCAGAAAACAAACAATGTAATCCATCCTCACAGACTAGACTGTGTAAATTATTTATAATGAGTGCTACTGAGTCTTGGCTTAATCTGATATACCTGGATCAGCTTTCTGCCACCTACTAGAGTCACCAAACACCCCACAAAGTAACTTGATCTTCCCCAAACACAAAAACACTTGTTATCCATCATCCTGTAGGGCTGGAAGACAGCTTCAGGTTCTGTCTATTGCTTCCCTGCCTCTCTTTCCTGTAGAGCTGCATCTTAACCAATGCAATGAATTCCCTGGCCTCAGCTCACATCCTCATGGATGCACTTCTTGCAGGGAAATGAAAACAAAATCTCTTTTCTGTATGATTTCAGTAAAATATTTCCAAAAGCATACAGCAATATATGGGTAACAACAAGACATTTTTGGCATATCCTACATGGCTGCAGAAGCTTGGCATAAATCCATTTCCTGAACATAACCACAGCCAGCTGCCTGAGACTTTGTTCCTGCCAGCCACTGCCAGCACACACACTGGTGGAACCCCACAGCCACCCAGTTGGCGTCACAGGCAGCCAGGCATTCTGAGAGATAAGCCCTGAGCAGAATGCCACCTGGATAGCATTACACATGGGCTGCTCTTGCCTTTCTTGGTGCACAAAGCAGCTGTTATCTCATCATCACAGCTGCCAATCTATTATTAATACTGGGCTTTTGTTAAGCATCCAGGAAAGACGGGGGGTCACTTGAATGACTCATGGCTCTTTCCCTTCCCCAGTCTAGCTCCCATTCTTTTAATTCTCTCCCTACAACAAGAGGGTGATGTATTCTGAACAGAATTAAATGTCAGCCAGCCAGTCAGTACCTGTACAGTAGCAGTCCACAGGCTATTATCTACTTTCATGGCAATTTCTGCTGTGGGTCCCAGCCTCTGCATGACAAGAAAGCACAGAGGTGCTCTGAGTAAAGATCTGTTTTCCATTTCACCATAAGGATCCATAATTCTCCTTAAAAGAGCACATTTTATTGGCATGGCCTGGGCTGATGTACACCTGAGATCTCAACTGTAGGACAGTAAAAAATTATTGAAGAATTGTGAAAGACAGATGAAATGAGTGAGAACTGATATGTTATGTCTGAGCATTTATCCCTTGGTCCTTAATGAAGTCATATAGCTTAGGATTCAAATGGGTTAGTTCTCCTTAGACTACCGGCCCACAAATCTGCCAGTTCTCACAAGGATCACTGGGAACACAAAACCTGCCCCGTGCAGGATGACAGGGTTGGAGTATGAAGGCACAATGCTGACTGAAGCAAAGTTGCTATAAAAAAATGGGCTGGGGGTCAGATTAAACTCTAGAGAGTGGCACAAGGGAAGAAAGGAAGAGCATGGCTGACTGCAAAGCTGCTCCAGGCAGAGCTTCTCCACAGCATGGGTCTCCTTTGGCTCCCTCTCTTGTGCCAGTCTTTTCACAATTCCTTTAGGATTAAGAAGTAAAACAACTGTTTGTTGGTTCCTTGAAGAAAAGCAGGACAGAGTAACCTGACTGCCAGTTCAGGAAGGTGAGACAATAAATGCATCCCCTTTAGCTACCATTCACCCCTAAAAAGACTCTACCAACTGACTACCTTCCCTGAAGAAAAGTGAAAAAGGTGTACAGACAAACCTGCTTCAGTTTTAATCAAATGCTCAAACTTGTCACCTTAAAAACTGCGAGGGAGATGAATTTGCTTCCCACATTGAAGAATAGTGGAATTCATTGTGAGATCTCAATTCCACAAAAGGAACTAAGATGAAGGATGCAAATGTTTTACATAGTCTGCTTAAACATGACTCCCACTCCTCTAATGACAAGAGGCACAAAGCTTGCTTTCTTGTTGATAATGCTTCTTTGTCACAAAAATGAGAGTTTGAAAAGCCACTGGCTCCCAGGGAAGGTTGGTAACTAGTTCCCTGGTGCCACTGGCAAGATCTGGACCCAGGTCTGCAATCCAGAGCAGCTGTAAAAAATGCTGATTTGTGGTTTGTCCATCCTTAACTTTGAGATAGTGTAGGATAAAGGGTGTGTGTTAACCCTTTTCCTGACACTGCTTTTTGCAGTTACCAATGTGTATTTCTTTTCCTCGTGCCATTGTTGTGGGTAATTTTGGTGAGATGTCGTTTGAACTGTTCTTTACATGTCTGCTGTCTGCCCAGTTGATAACCATGACTCAGGGTTTGCCCCATGATTTGCATAGGACTGTAGTCCAGAATGTGTTCAAAGTTCTTGATAAGAACAATTGCTGGATCTGTACCCTGTTACCACCTCTAGATCGGGGTGGTCACTGGCCACTCACAGATACTTTTGGAGCTGTTGCTATGGGATTCAGAAACTGTTTTGAGAGCAATGGCAAGTATCAGGTGTCCAGTGATTTAGGGACTCCTTGTTACTTTTTAGTGGTTGTCTTGGGCATCCCTTTGTAATGTAATGCAATTCATTAAAAAATAGATACAAGGCCCATATGACACACTGTGAACATAGTAAGTAAACAATACCCTGATTTAGTCTCTTAGATCTGAGTCTTATCTATCACAAATATTAGGATTCAAACTGCAGAAGCACGCCTGAAATGTAGGTTGTTTTATTTTCATTTTTCTTAAAAGCTTTTTAGTAACGTATCTGTTTCTAAAAAATATATTCTTAAATATATCTGGTCCCTCTCCTCTCTACCCTGACTGTTTAGAAAGAGTTGTTCTTTGTCAGAGGTGACACCTCCCCCCACTCTCTGCTCCATTGTCCTCTGACAGGTACCAGTGCTTCAGCACCTGTCGGCTAAGTCCACTGGGATGCACTGTTCTGACTTCATTGTGAAACTGGAAAGATATTTACTTGCTTGTTCATAAAAAAACAGGCTAAGACCAAAGTCATGCTGTCAGGATGCAGGCCAGCAGTAAAGGAATGTAGCTGAGAGGAAGCCCATTACACTGCAGGTCATTGCAGCGAAGAGCCCTGCTGTGAGGGCTGTGTTGTAGTTGTGGTGCCTGAGGATGGGAAAGCACTGATCTAATCCATGCCCTCTCTTTGTTCCCTGCTTTTCACCATCCAGTGCTTGGCTGCTGGCTCTCACTATGCGCTGCTGAGTCCTTCTTTACTTGTCCTTCCTCCTGCAAGTGTAACAGTGGCAACCTGGAAGTGGACTGCAGTGGCCTGGGCCTCTCTTCCATTCCCTCAGACATCCCCACAAACACCAGGACCTTCCTCTTTCTCAACAACAAACTCAGCATCCTGCCAGGAGCAGTGTTTTCCAACCTCTCTGCTCTACAGAGGCTGGATCTATCCAACAACTTCTTGGACCAGCTCCCTCAGAACATCTTCAGTGACCTGGGGAATCTCACAGAGCTCCAGCTGAGGAACAACAGCATCCGGGCCTTGGACAAGGACCTGCTACAGCACACGGCCCTGCTGCGCCAGCTGGACCTCTCCATCAACGGCTTGGCCCAGATTCCTTCGGGCATCTTTGATGACCTGCCTGCTCTGCGCTCCCTCTCCCTCAGGTCCAATCGCCTGCAGAGCCTGGACAGGGTGACCTTTGAGCCTCTGACCAGCCTGCAGCAACTCCAGGTTGGGGATAACCCCTGGGAATGCGACTGCAACCTCCGAGACTTCAAGCACTGGATGGAGTGGTTCTCCTACCGAGGTAGGTGCTGGCACTGCGGGAGGGAGAGGAGGAGTGCTGCTTTTCCAGGAAAGGCAAGCAAAGGCAGGCAGGGAAGAAACAGAAGCAGATAAAACTGGCAGGTCAGGCTGACCTGAAGGACAAGGCTCAGCCAAAGAGCATGAGGATCCTGCTACAATTTAGTGCCATTGCACCTTCATATGCCTTGCACACTGCCAGTCTGTGAAGCTCCCAGCAGCCCTAGACCTCCTATTTACTTGTTTTGTTTCTAATTGGTACTATGACCTCTTTTTTTAAATCTTGAGAGAAGAAAGAACTTTCCTCAAGAAACATTAACATTTTAGGATTGTCAATTCACCTCACTCTTTCTGCCTAAAGAGAAGAAATGCTTTTCACACTTGGAAATAACCATCCCATTCTCTTTCTTAAGCTGAGAGAATTAGAAGTCAGATTTGGCTGTAATGCACCAGGTTTTCTGCCAAAAAAAGAACCTTAGGAAACAGTGACACTTAGGAAAAACACTGCAACTCATATTGGAGAACCCAACATACAGCTCAAATTAACAAGTCAGGCCCCAAGTCAGACTGGCTATAAAATCATAATTTCAAACCTAGCAGTTTCTGACAAGTTTGTATTTCCAGATTTTCCTTGAAACACAGAAGACTAGAAAGGTACATGTCACTTATCAGGAATGCTGATGGGATGACATGCTTTCAGGAGCTGCAACTCAAAGAAAGATGGCACATTTTACAGGAGTGAGGACTGAAGGCCTGACCTTCTGTTTCTGGAACCAATGAGTAGGTTCATGCAGCTAGCAACAGTCAGCTGTCACATCCCTGCTGATCACAGCCATGCTGCAAGGAGATTATCTCTGCCTATGGCTACACTGCAGTCTGAAATAGGCATTTGTGTGAGCAGAATCAAACAAGCATATGAGTGCCAGCTTCCACTCTTTTTTTTTTAATTTGTTTTTTTTCTTGACTACCGTATCACAAAATCAGTGGAAAGGATGCAGACATAACTTGGCTTTTTTTCCTCCCCTTCCAAGGAGATTGCTCAAACTCACTCAAGCATTTGTTTCAACATCTGTCATTATTTTCACAGAGATGGATTAGTTGTCAGAAGATGGGATATGTATCTGTTGTTTTTTTGAGAAGATACAGCCTGGTCCTATCTTTTAGCTTTAATTTCTCCTTTTCTAAAGTACTTCTGCTGAGACTTACATAACTCACTAAACAGTATGAGGCTGACTTAAATGGTTTTAGAGGGCTTTCATGTCTTGGCCTATGCAGATATCATGTACCAGGAGCTCTAGTGTCAAACCCAACCTAAGCAGAGGCATACTGGCCAGCTGACATGGTTGAAGCTTCTGCAGGGAAAATACTTTAGCAGGTGTGAATGGATGCCCATGAACTCACCCCAGCTGAGGATCTAACCCTGCTGTCTCTGTACGGGGATGGAGCTGTGACTGACTGCTATTATCTCTGTTGGACAGGTGGGAAAATCGACCAGCTGGCCTGCACCTTGCCCAAGGAGCTGAAAGGAAAGGACATGCGAATGGTACCCATGGAGATGTTCAACTACTGCTCCCAGCTGGATGACGAGAACAGCTCTACAGTGCTGGAAAACACTGGCCCACCTTGCACTAAAGGAAGCCCTGCTCCTTCCAAATCTAAATCAGGTCCAGAAACAGAAGTGGAGCCCAGTGTGGGATGCCCTCAGAAACAGCGGTACAGGCCTGTGAGCGTGCGCCGGGCTATTGGCACTGTGATCATTGCAGGCGTGGTTTGTGGCATCGTTTGCATCATGATGGTGGTGGCAGCTGCCTATGGCTGCATCTATGCCTCCCTCATGGCCAAGTACCACCGGGAGCTGAAGAAGAGGCAGCCACTCATGGGTGACACAGAAGGAGAACACGAAGAACAAAAACAAATCTCTTCTGTGGCGTGAAACTGTTCTAGGAAGGAAGGGACAGCGATGCAAAAAGGTACCTGAGAGCAGTCAAGCATGGGGTCCCCCAAAACACATCTTCCCAGACAGACTGTGCTATTGCTCCACTCACCCAAGTAGTACAACATGCTTCTGGGGGTCAGGGCACCTGGCTCAATTTCTTTTCCTCTGCCCCAGGCCCATTCTGTGCCCTTTCACCCTTGGGCCCTCCCAGACAAATAAAGTAGAGTCAGACCTCGAGTGCTTGCTGTACCTCATGCCCTTGCACAGAGCTTCCCTCACATGCCTGCTGCAAAGGCAGCTGGCACCTTCTGGGAACCTGTGACATCCTCTCAGCTTCGGTCCTGAGTCATCCTGTATCCTGTCAAGAGTTCTCTGCAGAGAGCAGCTCTATGAAACCTTATGGGGGGAGCAGGACACCAGAAGTGTCCACGCTCCACTGTTAGGTCACTGCTGTTGTGTGACACTAAGTTGCTGCCTACCCTGCAAATCAGTGCTGCCAAGATTACATCAGAAGGGAGGCAAGGTCCCTATGGTAGGGCAACAGTTAGTGGGAGATTTCCCTTCTCACTTTTAGAGATGGAAAGATACCTGTATCACCCTGACACACTGCCAGGGAGCACAGTGTCCCTCTTTTTGTTCTTGGCCAAGTCCAAACTTTTGAGCTGAGCACACATGTCATCTGCTGCAGATGCACAGGCACAGAGTCATCCTCCTGTACACACACACACACACACTGACTCATTCTGATCCCAGCACACACACACACAGCCAGTCCCAGTTCCAGGCATCCAGGCACCCACCTGCACATGCAGAGCTACCACTCATGCCCATGCTGACCTGCCCTCTGCATGCAGCCATGGATACATCCAGCCACTTTACCTTACCCTGATCATAGTAGTGCATATGACCTTCTGCTTCAGACAAAAATCATGCACACGCCACTAAGGAGTAACAAAAACATCTCAGCCATAGTGCAGAGCCAGTGGGAACTGGCAGGAGAGGATGGAGAGAGGCAAAGTTATTGAGATTACAGCACCAATCTGTGGAAATAAGTACACAGCATGAAAAAAAAAAAAGGGTGTTCTTAACTATTTTATGTCTTCTCTAATAAATTGAGAGGGTAAGGATATGAAGCCTCCATTTAGAAATGTTTGATTGGCAGATCAGAAGTGGGTCATCAGGAAAGACTAGAAGAGGAGCATAAGCTGTGCTGAGTAGTGTGAGTCTAGGGGAAGGTGTCAAGGGAAGAAGTCACACAACCCAGGAGCTGCCATGGCTGGCACAGGGGCCAGCAGGATGTGTGGAACAGGGTGATGCAGCCGGGGTGACCAAAACGAGTGAACAGAGTTCTGGAGGGTCTTGAGGTGAAGGCTGGAACCTGGAGCACAGCGTGGCAGATGTGGGAGAGCCCAGCAAGAGTCTGGAAGGCAGCAGAGCCCACATGCACATCCTTCATCATCACTGGGGTGTCCAGTGACATCAACAGCTGCCCACACACACAGCCATGCACACTCCCACTGTCACGTAGGGTGACTTTCCCCAACCAGATTTTAAAGCCCTCAGACTGCAGTGCCTCCTATTAGTCTTAGCTCATTCTGACCTGACAGAGAAAAAAAAAGTGAGAGGGGAAAAAACATGAAAGGAACTCAACATAAGGACTCATTTTGTATCACTGGAAGTGGGATAAAATGCTGTCTCCAGGGGAAAGCGCACATTGCCATGGTAACCTGCTCTAACCCGTCACAGTGGGTATTCCTGGGCGAGGAAGATGACACCGGAGGTCGTGCATCCACAGTGCCTGTGGATGGTGTGATCCCTGCCATCAGGAAACAAGCTGGCAGCCAGCCCAGCTTTGCAGGGTATTTCACAAGAAACCTGTGTTCAGAGCCCTGCATGCTCTGCAGGTGGCCCTTGCCAGGGCACATCACCTCTTCCACCTGCTCCATCTGAATCCCAGTGCTGTTGGACATCTCACAGCCCTCCCGCTCGCTGTGACTGGATCCCTGTGCAAGCAATGCATGCCGGCTCCTCACTCCTTCTGTCCCAGACAGGTGGTTGCACTGACCCCTGGGCACACGACATCATTAATCAAAGCCTGGAGTGGCAGAATCCCTCCTGGTCTACCCAGGGTCACCAGAGCCAGGGAGGCAGGATGCTCTGGACTGTTTTAGCATGACTTCCCTTCAACAGAGGGATGCGTGGGGCAGAGGAGGATGTTCTTCAGGGAAGCAGAAGATCAGGCTGCCACGAAGGAAGAACTGGGAGAAGCAGTCAGCCCACCCACTGGTGTGCACACTTTCCCCCTGCTTCCAGCACACTGTGGGGAAGAGGAAGAGAAGGAGGGGGGCTGGTGAAATGTGAGGAGGAAGGACTCTTCCCCCATGCACTGTACAGCCACCCCAACCATCCCATCTGCTCCAAGTGTAGCCCGCTCTGAAGGGCAGAACTGGTGCACTGCAGACTCTGTATGCGTGTTACTGCTGCTCCACATTCCCAGCAAGCCAGGACCAGACTCTGCCTGCTGGATCCAAACCTCTCCCCAACCTCCCTCTCAGGGGAACCTCTCCCTTTACCATACTGGACTCCGCAATCATACTTGAAATGGGACTTGAGTCAGAGTGGTATATTTATAGATCTATATTTTACTTGCATCAAATAATGGTGACATATTGCACAAAACAAATGGGATCTATATATGTGTGTGTGTGTGTGTGTGTGTGTGTGTGTGTGTGTGATAAGAGAGAGACTGTTTTTAAGGGAATAGACTAGAGGTGAAACGAATGGGAAGAAGGTAGGGGACAATGCAGGGCTTGAGGGTGTGAAATCCTCCTTTCCCTGCACCTTCCCTGTGACTTCCTCCTGCCCTGACCAATTTTTCTTTGTTGCTAATAATATTTTCTATATCCTGTGTTGTGGGGCTGGTGATGACCTTGCCCATCCTCTCCTTTTTTGTTTTAATTTATACGGCAGAAAGTCTGGATTTATCTCAACCCTAGACAAGGGACTGCTATGTTTAGAAACCCACCCAGGAAAGGAGAAGACAGGAAAGGGGAGAACTGAGTGTTGCTGGGAAACACGAAGGCTGGCTATGAGGAGTATTGCTGGAAAGCAAATACTCTGTTTGGCAGGATGAGGACCTGTCCTTCTGCATGCAGAGCAGAGTACCAGGGCTCACTGGGAAGTGCCCTCTTCACAGCACTGTTTGCAAACAGCCTCTTTCTCTGGTCCCCAGCACACCTGGAAATCAGGCTGCCCTGGTGAGACTGAGCTGCTGCACTGCCCACAGGCACTGCAGGGAACACAGAGCACACAGAAATTAAGCTCTCTGGGATGCTGGATACAGAATGAGACCCAGTGCTCCTTGTGTGCCCATCCAATGGGTTCCTCTGTGTGTGGGGACAGCAGCTCCTGTTGTCCCTGCAGGCATGGCTGGGCATGGGGGGAATCCCCCTGGATGCAGGCAGCTGCTCCAAGGATACATGCAGGTGCCTGCCCTTAGGAAAGGGTCTTGTGGGGCTAGCAGGTCCAACACTTGCCAGGGTGATGTAGGGCTGGTAGGGCCACCAGGAACACCCCTCCTGCTCCCCCCACTCCCCTTCCCCACACATCCACCGGTGGGACAGGCAGGCACATCCCTTGCAGGGAACAGATGGCATTTGTAATTCCTTTTTTCTTTTTTGTTACCGTTTGAGGGAGAGCGACAAGATTTTCTAAAATGATTGAATGGAGGTTTCTTTGGCATGAGACAGAAAATTTTTAAAGGTATATTATATTTCTGGCTTGTTGTTACAGAATAATAATAAAGAATGTATTTTCCTATGCTCCTTCTTGTTTAAATGAGATCTCTGGTAGTACCATTCACTCTTTCCCTACCCCCTGCAGAAGCAAACACCACAGGGACACAGCCAGCTAAAGGAGAAAGCCCCTCAATTCCCACAGATATATTCTTGTCTGTACACACAGTTTGAAGTTGGAGTAGGAGTACACACACACACACAAACACAAACACAAACACAAACACACACACACAAAATCGGTCTAAGTCAGGGTGAGGCTCTAGGACTAAACACACAGTCAGTGAAGGTGAGACCCTAGATCTAGAAACACACACACAGAATGCTCCAGGGACACAGCCAGACAAGGGTGATTGTGTAACAAGGATAAGATACTGTGGCAATCAGCTCATTACATAAAAGTAGAAAGGGCCAAATTAATCCCTAGTGTAAGAACGCAGGAGCCAATGGTGTTATATTCAGGTCAAATTTGATTCCAAAAGCTTGCTTGCCTTTTTTTTTTTTTTTTTTTTTTTAATTAGAACGTAATGTAATAAATAGGGAGCTATGGGTTCCTACATCTCCAGATTCCTGACCCTCTTGAGCAAGGTTATTTCGAAATGGATGGAAATTGCTATGTAATCCTATTGCACCCCCAAGTACACAAGCTGTTACCCCTAGAGCTAAAAGAGTCTCTCCACCAGCTGTTCTCTGGCTAGGTCTGTCACACACAGCTAAGAAGTTTAAATTCCCCACTTGGCCACTTTCAGTGCTAAGCATACACAATTCATGACATTCCCTTGCTGTAAGAATAAGCTCATTCTGACGTCTGTGAAACTGTGAAGGATGTTCAACTCCATCATGAGCAAACCCTTGTGCCACCCTACTCACACTGCTATACTCAGTCACCCTGCTATGCTCAGTCTGGTCTTCAGAGAGAAACTGGGAGCAGAACACAGCCACTCTTAATCCGCTCACGGCTGAGGCATCTGTTCTGCTAGAAAGGTATTTGCTGCAGGAGAGTCACCATTATTGTTTAATAGCATGGTGTCTATGACACATAGTTTAATCTAATTTTGCCAGATAGGTAGGGGAGTGCACACAAACACTACTCAGCACTTCATATAATACCAGAAACACAGAGCAGAAAAAAAGCAAAGCCAACACACTCATCTGATGACTCTAGGCTTTTTCAGTTCATGAACTATCTGGGAGCAGGCTGCGATTTTCTGCAATTTGATTTATTATCATTTGATTACTACTTCACATGGACCAATGTATTTATCCTGCTTGCATACCTACTCATGCACACATATAACACCTTATATAATAACCATGTAATTCTGTACATATAGCAGGTAAAAATAAAAATAGGATTCCTCCTCAGTATGTCATCCACCAGCAGCCCACTGGGCTGGCTTGAAGAGAGTTTGCTAGGACTGATTGGAAGCACAGGTCAGAGGGTCAGCTTCTATCCTCAAACCAGATAAATCTAAGTCCTCGCATGGGATTTCTGAGAGCCAAAAAGACTTTCCTCCAAAAATAATGGGCAATACAACAAGCATTCACCCATGAATACAATTACAGAATGAAATTTGAGCAAATAAACATTTCCTGCATCATTCTGGGGTGCTCTCCACACCTGTTGCAGCCCTGGAAACCTGGGGACAAGGCAGCATCCTCTCATCTCTTTTCCCTTTAGAGAATAGGTCAAAAGCCCAACAAGGGCCAGGTCTGCCTTTCCCACAGTTCTGCTGTGCTGCAGCCAGGCAGAGGCCTTGTGCAGGGCACCTGGAGCCAAGAAGAAAGCAGAGCATGATGCTAACAATAACTCTGCCTCGTGTGGAGGGAGGCAGTTGGCCAGGACAACAATGCACCACTCCTTGCTTGGGGCTCCAGGTAGAGATTTGCCCCTTCACATTTGCTTTTTCTGAGTCCTAACTTGGGAATAAACTTGTTTGTTAGCACAGCTGCAGAAAAACAACTCGGAAAGGGCACTGCAGGAGTGAGGAATGCAGGTATTTCATTTGAGGGAATACACACAGACATACCCTGCGACATTCAACCAGCTCCGTGTAAAGCTCAAGGGAAATATGCAGAGTAACAACAATACTTTGCATTTCTATAGTGCTTGCCTTTGGCAGCTCTCTGGGAGCTTGCAAACATTAATGAATTCACAGAGGCAGAGATTCAGAGAACATAAAGGCCAGAAGGGACTTTAGATCATCCAGTCTGACCTTCTGTGTATCGCACGCTACTTGGAAATTGTGTGGAAAAGAACCACAAGCATTATTTGGGGGTGGCAGAAAATGCCTCCCTGTGAAAAGCTAAAAGAGCTCAATCTGTTTAGCTTATGAAACAGAAATTAGAAAAGCTATCCTGTAGAAAGACCAACAATGAGTATTTACATGCAGCTAAGTTGAATATTCCAGAAAGGCATCTACCTTTGATTTGGAAAACACTCAAGAAAGGGAAAAATATTGTTTCCCTTGGTATCTTCTGACAATACCTATTCATGCTCATTGTTAGCATTCATGCTTACTAACTAATTTGAATCTGTTTGGTTTCTCTATCACAGTGTTTGTTATTGTCTCCACTAGACCAAAAAAAAAAAAAAAAAAAACAACAAACCTTCAGTAACCAGCAGCTCTCTCTGCAGAGGCACTTTATACTCTAAATCAAATAATCTCTCCGTTTTCTTTTAGGTACAATAGGCAGATTGAGTTTATTAAGTCTTTCACTGAAAGCATTTTCTCCCTTCTGGAGCAACACTGGAGCCTGCTGTCACACTGCTTCCAGCTTTTTCTCCACCTTTTAGAAGTATTCTCCTCATCCACCAATATCTGTGCTCTATATTGTAGACACTACATGACTTTTGCCGCTTTTCTCTACTCCCTCCCACCAAAGAATGTCTCACACTACACTCACTAGGCTGTGTGAACATTGTTCCTGCTTTAAAGATGGAGGCAAGTGTAAATGCTAGGACAAAACCCTAACAAGTAATTTTGAGGAAGGCAGATTATGGGTAAGTGGTTCTGATCCTACCTTTACAGTAGTATAAATTCAGTGCATTTTAAACATGAGCCTCCAGATTTATACAATTCTTGGCATGAGAAAATATAGCCCTTTATTTAAAAGAATGATCCCCTTCTAGCATTTTCCACTTTTTCATCCACTCACAGCCTCACATGATTACTTTTTCACATATCTCTCACTAGACATAAATACCTTGGATTCCCCAGTTATTCTTCCTATTTTTGTCTTCTTGTGACTGATCATCCACTTTTCAATGAGTGCCTCTGACCAGCTGCTTCCCCGATTCTCTTGGTCTACTCAACTGTCACAAAACACACTAGCCCCCACATCCCCATCTGCTTTTTAAGGGTTTGTTACCATAAGCAGAGGTTTTTCTACTCACTGTTCTTTACTTTGCAAAACCCAAAGCAAGCAAGAGAAACCACCACAATGTCAAAGGCTCAGAGAGGGGTTTAGGTCAGCCCTAGCTTCTGGCCTCCCAGGTGCTGTGCTGGGGCTTTCAGCTCTATTAACAAGCTTATTTTTATTCAGTCATGGAGTGTATGAACTATAGAGTCAGTATGCCCAGCCTTGTGCCCAAGGGGAATGCTGCAGTGAATGGGAAGTTCCTTGAGGGTTTACGTTGCTTGTTGCTGTTTTTTTTTCCATTTTTTTCTGTGCCATGGGACTTCAGCTGTTCCCTGCTCAAGGGAGTACAGGTTAACAGAGCCTCAGCTCTTTCTATTCAAGATATCAGCATCTTCTTACACATTTTTTAAGCTCCAGCTTAAATCCGTTGTTTTTATACCTCAGATTCTGGGTGAAGCTGCATTACCCTACCAGATAGAAACCCACTTCTAGTTTTGCATCCTAAGTATTTTGCTGGACTATCTGTACTACATTGTGTGCTTTAGCTTAAATGTGTCCTCCGAGGTGCAATCATTACAGCAATCCTATCTGCTTTGTCCTTGGTTGCACATGGTTAAACAAGCTGGGTGCTCCCAGGTTCCTCTAACATCAGACTTCCTGTTCCTCTCATCATCTGCCCTGCTGTCTGCTCCTGTCTCAGCCCATATTCCTTTGACCAAAACTGTAACAGATTAGAGGAGAGGTCTCACAGGGCTTTGGGTGGGAGCATCAATGTATTTTCCCACTGGAAACATCTCCTTAAGCACTAGAACAGCGTTTGCTTTGTCCATAACCACATCTCACTGTGACTTACCATCATGCCCAATCCCCTAACACACAAGATCCCAGTCTCTTTTTCCTGAGCTTTCTCAGGATCTATCCTGAGAAAGGATAGATCTTTTCTATAAGTCTATCCAGTTCCCTTTCAGCAAGGTTCTCAGGACAGGTCTTGGCAGATGACAATGGTTCCCTGAATTTAATGTGGGCATCAGGTTGCAATACAGCTTACACTGATCATCCACACTGAAGATTCTCACTGAGACTTGGCAAAACTGGCTCAACAGTTCCCAAAAGACAAGGACTGCCTCCAGTTCCTGCTTGCTGTGCTCTCTGCCAGATCTCTCAGAGTTCCCAGTTTACAGAAGATTTCTATTATTAGCTGTCAAGCATATGACCTTGTCTGTCGTACTACTGAAATTCATTCTGTTTCTGGTACTCCTGCCAAGGTCAAATAAGGCTTCCTCTGCAATATCCTGGTCCTTCCCTGTACTACCAATGCCTTCTAGTGTTGAATCATCAGGATACTCTCTCACTCTCTCTAGCTATCTGAATCAGGGTCTCAGGTTTATATTAGCAAAGGCTAATCCCATGGGCAACCATGAAGAGTGTGACAAGTAACATTTTGGTAGACTTTGATAGGTGATCTTGTTGCTGCTGTCTTCCCAGATTGAACTTCTCCCTCCCTACCCCTTACAACTCCTCTGCCTCTCTTGATCTTCTCCAGTCTAATTAATTGCTTCTTATGTGGCACGTTATGTGGCTGTACTGGAACACAGAGATGAGACCTTTGAAATCTCTTTTGCCTTCCAGGAAAACAATCATCTGAAAGAGAGATGTTGGCTCAGATTGGTGTTACCCAGCACTGATAAACTCATATTGCCTCCCTCCCTTTCCCCCTTAACTGCTTGGAAATAATTATATTTTCCTTGAAGTTCTCCTCTAAAGTGCTACAAATGTTGCAGAGGTCATGCTTAAAAGTCTGAGACTGACAAACTTTCTCATCTTTCTTTAATCCCAATTGCTAAATCTTCATTTTTGCAGACTGTATGGTGTCATCACTGTGTACAGAGTTGAAAAAAGCCCTTTCTGTGTGTTGCCACATGCCAGCTCTTCCAGGGCCAGAAAGCACCCAAGCCCTACACTGTGAGTGCACTAATCATCTTGAGCTGCTTATTCACAGCACTCAGTTTGTTTCTATCCCTAAGGATATTTCTGTCCTTATCAATACCTTGGCCACTGAGTCTTCTTTGGTTTTCGCTCAGACTCCTTGATCCCATCTTCGCTCTTATTGACCAGAAGTGACCCTACTTCTTGTTTCTTTTTTTTTTCTTTTTAATTCCCCAAATAGCTGAAGAATATTATGCTGTTTGTTTTAACCTCCTTTGCAAGGTCTAGCTCTGCTTGATATGTCAGCAATCCTCACTTTATCCCTACAATTCTGAACTCTAAAGGAGGGCAGGGCTGGTCAAGTCAGCCTTCTTTGCTTTCTTTTTTCCATTCCATAGAGTCTCTCTGCAGAGCCAGCTTAAGCTGCTGCTTGTTGTCACAGACAGATGGAAGGCAAGAGAATCAGGATCCTCACAGAAATGGGGGCTTCACACTGTCCCCAAAAGCTCCTCTGCTCCCTCCCTGCACTCCAGACTTTGCACTGGTGCCTGTGAAAGCAGTGCCATGAGTAAGCAGCAGAACACCCTCCACACACTGGGCAACAGAGGTAGAGGCACCATCTAACCAGGAATATCTGGGATCCTGTGAGTGGGGTTTCTGTGTCCCAGTGAGAGAAAGGAAGAGAAGAAAAAAGTCTTGTGAAGGGAAAGGGATGGTAGTCAGAATCCCATTACAAAGATTTGTGCCTTAGGTGATAGGTAGGGCAGGAGAAAAAAAATTCAGGATGACTTTAGTGGCTAAAAAAATCTGTCTTAGGAGGAGGCTGGAGCTGTACTCAGATCCACTAACTTTCTGTGGTTCTCACCCTGCAAAACTTGTCTGCTTCTGCCTTGGCTGAATTCAAGCTAAACCATCACACAAGACATTTCCTATAACCTCCTCTGCTGTGACATTTACCACCTTCATCCTCACATCTACAGACTGCTCATGTGATCTTTTTCAGCATCTTCTCACATGGCTTTCCTCCTCTGCTGAACTGTAGGTGCTAATACAGCTCAGGACATCAGTTATACCCTGTGCTAAGACTACAGACAACAGCACTCTGCATAAAAGACATGGGGCACTGGGGGGATAGGTGTGAGCAGGGTAATGAACCGGCCTTGCATTCACACAGAGATTCAGGTGGTGCCAGGGGTGTCAGTGCCTCTTGCTTGGCAGCCTGTGGATCTTCACACAGCTTCAAATGGAAGGTCGTGCACCATTCATGACCCTGGCACTTTGTCAGTCCCCCTAAATACTCAGTGCTTATCAGCAGCCCCTGTACACTGGGTAAAACTCCATGACCATAGGGATCAGTCCTGTACCTACCTGGGAAACACCACAGACAGGAGGAAGTGCAAATTGCTCTGTGCTTCTGAGTGTCTGTGCATGTCCCCAGTGAGATGTGCACACAGGGAGCCCAGGGATCTCACAACACACTGCAGAGCAGCTGTTTATGTATGCAGATACACACAGGCATGCACAAATCAACTCACACATCGTTTATCTTCGCATCCAACTCCCATGAGCATCCCTGGGTGGGAATGCAGGGCCCTGCTGATGCTAGGTAGGCAGGAGTTAATGGAAGAGGGGATGGGAAGGAAATTAAAAGCAAAAAAAGTTGAAAGCCCAGCACATGATTCTTCTCCTATCACATCTGTGAATCCTGGAGCGCAAGAGTAATTGTCTGCAATGAGTCAGACCAAAAGGCACAAGGTAATGGTTGCTATGGCAACCCGTGCACTGCTCTAATTCGGCTCAGAATTAAAATGATATCAAATAATTTGCAAGCAAAGGCAACATGGCAAAGGCACTGGGTGCCAATCTAAAAAATCCAGCTATATGCAAGTCTCTCCTGAGTCAGTGTCAAGGGCTCTTTTTGCTTCGAGAGTGACAGCCATGGCAATCAGAGGAGCTGTAGAGGTGGCGGTGATGGATAACCTTAGGCAAGAAGATTTGTGCTACACACAGGCATGAACAGGGTCCTGGGCTGGAGCTCCAGCCTGGAACAGGCTCCAGGCCTGAGGATATCCTGGCACAGATATCCTCACCAGACCCCACATGGGAAACTCATCGCTCAAAATTTTCTGTTAGGGTCCCACTGAGAAAACTCCCTGACACGGCTGGGCAGGGCAGAGCCTGGAGACAGGAACCTACCCACAGGGTCTGTGCTGGCTGAAGCACTGCCTGCATGGGCTAAGGAAGGCAGGGCTCACTCCCTTAGAGCTTTTTCCCTGGTAAGTGGTGCAGTGTACAAAGTCAGGCGCTCAGCAGAGACTACAAAGAAATATTTACTCTGCAGAATTGGCTATTGTCTTCAGTTTTTCTCCAGACAAGGCCTCATCCCAAGGCAATAGATAATGTCTGCACACACAGGGGGCTGAAGATCTTACAGCCTATGCAGACAGCACAAACACTATGGAAGAAAAATAAATTGCTAAGGTCTAGCCAGGGTGAGCAGAATGCTATGAAAGATGCCTCACATGACTATTTTTAGCATTCTTTTGAGATCAAAATGGACTTATTTGTCCCTCTTGTCCCCAGTTACTATCTGTGCATGGAGACATCTATCTGGAGTTCTGCAGGCAGATGTTGCTCTCTCTGCCTGCTCACTGACCCGGTGGGAGGATAATCAGCTCTGAAAATGGAACCATGTGGCCCCAGCACTGCTGCCAAACCTTGACAAAAGGCAAAGTTTGTAAGACTAGAGCCAGCGCAAAAAAATGCAACCACCTCACTTTTGTCTGGCTTGTGGAACAGCTTGTGTGTGCCCCAGAAACACCCCAAAAAGCAGCCTGGGTGCTTACAGGTATAACCCAAGGCTCAGTGTGTAAGCAGAATGCAGTGGGTGGCAAGCAGGCAGATGGGGAGAGGAAGAGTGCAAGAGACACTGGCTCTGGCACACTAATACATCATGAGGATACTGTGACATCGGAGTAGTGGCTCAACCCTTAAGCCAGCCAAGCGTGTACCCACTGATAGCAGTGTCCTGAGAGGTGGAGAAGGCACAGCTGCTGGTAGCATTAAAATCAGCAGCATTTCTGCCTTAGGAGTGCCCCTAACACTTTCCATGACTCATTTCCAGGGCACGGCCTGTTCAGATGTCTCTGATTTTGTCGGATCAAATGGATGCGTGAGAAACTGCTCGGGCTTTGGGGATTGCCAGAAGGGGCTGGCATCAGGGAGAGACCAGACATAGCAGGTGATAAGCTGAAAACAAGTTGTCTTCCTTTTTATCCACCCTACCACTGCATGCCAGGGGGACCATGATTTCCATAAAGGCACCTGGTGATGCTTCAGGGACTCACAGAAGTCTCTGCACAGAGAAAACTCTGGCACAACCTCTCACACAAAAAGAAGGGGAGCATTCCTTCTGAATACTGCAGCATACATTCAAGAGATCAGCAACTCTCATGTTTTATATGGGTATCTTAATGCTGCTTTCTGAACCAGCCTAGTGAAATAATTTTAATTCTCCAGTTTATATGCAGCTATTTCCATCGAAAAGGTGCTTATGCTATTAGAGCTTATTTCTGTGCATTTTAACAGCTTCTACTGATGCTACTGTCACTTTCCAGAGAGAAGGTTGGATCCAAGCAACAAAACTGTAGGAATACAGAATTGTGTGCAGATTAGCTTGAAAAAATGCCACAGCAACAGTTCTGCTGAAAAAGCCACCTGCACCTCCTGCTCCTGCTTGCTGGTAGCAGACAGCAGGTAGCCAAAATTGGAGATCAAAGAAGAGATGGAGAGACATCAAGCTGACCAGGAATTGCTTTTCAAATGAAGAGCTTATATCAGACTGACAGAGGCTGGATTTAAATCAGAGGTAAAATGGCAAAATTACTCACCATTACTAACTTTTCAGACTGACTGATTTCAAATTCTTTTGAAAAAGAAAAATATGTATTTTTTAAAATCTGCTCCTGCTGTGAGTACAGAGCTTTTCTGAAAATACTGGTCTTGATAACTCAGTGTCCCAAAACTCTGTCTTTAACTCTGCCCCTGATTTGAGCTTGCCTAGTGCTCTGTCCAAATACATCTGCATGAATTGCTGGTGTCATGGGATAACGATTTCACTGTGGTCCAATAACTGCTGGTAAGAACAGCAAGTTCTAATATCAGAAGAGGAGAGAAGTGTTGTATAAAATAAACCCGCATCTCCCAAGTGCCCATTTGGATTATTTTTCTCGGGCACCATGTGCATGACCCTTTGTTTCCCATCCCTGCCACATGACAGCATGGCAGGGAATCTAATCCTGCATGTCCCTGTTGGGACTGGCAGCCAGCTGACAGCCCCAGAAGTTGAACAGCCAGAAGGTCAGGCAATGAAAGAGACGTCATCCACAGCCCAAAGTGACAGCTGAACTCCTGCACAGATTCCAGCGGTTTTACTGAGGCTTTAAATCCCTAAAAGCTTCTGTCAGCAACTCCATGTGATTTCTGCCTTGCAGCCTGAGGATCAGAAAGCCCCAGGCTACTGACTCACGGGAGGGAGCAGATGACAGTGCTATCTGGGGCAGGACATGGCTTGGGGAGAATGCCATCACCATTCCTTATTTCTCATTTCCAACACAGTTAGTGTGCGTGAAAGGTACTGGACTGACATCCCAGGAGAATAGCTGCCTTCTAATTAATTATAATTAATCATTCAGGCATTACTTAATGTTTGCATAGTGCTTTGAAGTGCCAAAGCACAATATAGCAGGTAGATAATATTCATTCCAAGAAACTGGTACAGTCAAGCCAGGGTTGCCTGTGTGGCTTCCCACCAAAGAGACCACAGCTCACACAAGTGGGCACTGCCTTAGCTCCACCATGTCCTCCAAGGAATCCCTGTGTACCCTGGACCCCTTGTGCACCCCTCCCAGGCCCACAGGGGAAGGAGAGGGGTGGATGAAAAAGGGTGAGGATAGGGCAGTGCAAAGGACACTTTCTTTGCGTCCTGAATTTGGTCACCTTTCCACCTGGAGCAAAAGGAGAAGCTTGGACTCTCCTTCAAACCCATTCTGGGATTTCCCACTAAGCTAAGACAGACTTAAATGGGAGGAAGGAGGCCCTTGTGCTTCCCCCTCCATCCCTTCTATTAGCCCTCCAGACTGCAACTCTCTAATCCTATCTGACTGCTCCCTCACTCCCTGACAGCAGCCAGGCCTGTGTCATCTTCCTGGACATTTGATTTCACCAGTTTGCCTTACTCTGCCCTGGCTGGGGACTGCCATTCATCTGCCAGAAGAAAAGGGGCCCAATGTTCCCTGTCACTGGCATTCTCCCCAGGGGTCACTGGGGTTGCTTCCTCCCCATGGCACGGCTGTAAATCCTGGAGCTTAATTTTTCACTGCATGCATAGTGAACATTTCAAAGTGCTTACAAATCCCCTCAAGCACCATCAAGTCAAACAAGTAACAGTAATGATCAGTGGCAGAATGACAGGCCAGTTCATACCACTAGTTCTTTTATAGGGGCACTTAAAAAGTCTCTGTTGTTCCCCTTTTAAAGAACTGTGGCTGCATTTATTCAGAAACTACAAGTCTACCCAGGTATTTGGCTTTCTGTGAACCAGTGCTAGGTACCAAATTTCTGGTAGTATCATAACTAAATTGCCATGGTATCAGTCCCAGTAAGGGCTGATGTCATCAGAATGACAAGAACAACAATCTGCATCTCATTCTGCTCTGATGGCCTCTTGTGTGCCTCCACACTCCCTCCCCTTCCATCACCCCTCTCCTGTACCCAGGATGGTGTTGCAGCTCTGCCCAGCATCATTTCTGCTGCAGCCCCTCACAGTCCCCTAGAATCAGGATCTAGCCATTCAGGATAATTATATTACTGTGAAGGGAAATGAAGTGACATCTACATCCTTACTCTCTAAGCTGACATCCTCAAGAAAAAAATAATATTTCAATTGGTAATGTGACTACTAATTATTGCCCTTGTTTTTAAAGGACTTCTACTATGAAAGATTCAGATTATGTACTTGTCACTACTGGAAACAAAACAAATGATAATAGAGCACATTTTTCCTCCCTGAACCCCCCAAAGATGGTGTAAACTGACACCCAAGCCAGCACATGGAACCTACCTTAGCAAACCATTGTGCTGCTGCTGAAGTCAGTGGGGGCTACAGCTGGGGACATGAAGGAACTTTGGACCCTCTGGGTGAGAGTGTTTGCCCTGATGCTATCATTTAGCCTACCCATACCATGGGTCAGAGATGGGCTGTTTTCATCAAAGCAAAATAAACCAGGAATGAAGAACACCCACCATGTGTGAGAGCAGCAGAAGATGCCTGTGGTCAGGTCACCTAATGTACCTGCTAGGGACAGGGACCATGGTACCTTTAATGAAAAAAAGCAATTGAAAATTCATTTCTGTGTCTCAACTTCCATGGTTTTCAGTGAGAAAACTGGTTCTGCATAATTTCCAAAAATGACAGATTTGTCACCTTATTGTTTTAACATGATTTGTTTCCCTATCCTCTGCTGTTTCCTCCACCCTCTGCAAAGGATCCTGCCCCTTCACAGCATGTCCACACAGACAGTATTCAGCGTAAGTGAGTGGGTGGAAATCTCCACAGGGGTTGTGGAAAGTGCTGCTGACAGAAGAGAAATGGCTCTGTCAGGGCCAGATCCTCCTGCCACTTGTTCTTGCTCCAGCGCTTCCACAGAGAAGTTTCCTTCCTTGTATTTATGCTGAGTGCCAGATTGTCCTGGTTTCAGCTAGGGTAGAGTTAATTTCTCCTCAGTGGCTGTTAGAGTGCTGTGCTTTGAATTCATAACGAGAATGTTTTGGTGTTTTGCTAAGTGTTTATCCTAAGTCAAGGACTTTTTTCCTTGTCTCATGCCCTGCCACTGAGAAGGTGAACAAAGCAAACTGGGAGGGACCAAAGCTTGGACAGGTGACCTGAACCAACCAAAGGGACATTCTATACCACAGAACATCATGTTCACTGTAGAAACAGGGGGGAGTTACCCAGAAGAGAGACCAGTCTGGGTTTGGGAAGAGAGGTCTGTCATGGGTCAGTGGGTGGTGAGCAATTGTATCTTGCATTGCTTGGTTTTGCCTTTTAATTATTTTTTATCATCATCATAATTTACCATTATTGTTGTATTTTCAATTTAATTTTCAATTATTAAACTGTTCTTATCTCAAACTGCAAGTTTTAGTTTGATTCTCCTACCCAGTTCACCAGGGTGGAAGGGTGAGAGGGAGCAGCTGTGTGGTGCTTAATTTCCAGCTGGGCTTGAACCACAACACAGATGAACTGCTTGTATGCCTCTGCTCTAATCCACAGGTCAGGAAAGGGAAGGAAAAAGATCATAAAAACAAACTTATTTTAAAAAAATATTCTTCTCTCAAATAAATCCTTAGAAAAATGTTTTAGTGCTGTACAGAGGCCCTTGGTGTGGTTTCAATGCTCTTTCATTTTCTGCTGGGTATAACAGTGTCAGTTGGTATCAGGTTTGGGAGCAGGTTCTATCATCCAAGCACCTATTAATGTGAACTTTGCTGAAACCATCTCTGTTCACAGGTGTCTTTGGGCAGACTTCATAATAATTTTCTGGCTTTGGGCATAAGAGTGATATGTTCTATTTCATAACACTTCCTTGAGCTTACAAGTACTTTCTCAATGCCCAGGTGATAATTACTGTCTGCTAGAACTTACTGAAATCCTGGAAATCAAGGAATGCTTCATCAGATGAAGTTAAATTGCTATAGTTTTACTGACTAGCAGTACTGAAGAACATTCCCTATCTCCTACTCAGCCTAGGAAAATGCAATGGCAGACTCTGATCTGAAGGTATCAGCTGTATGGCCTTCTCTCTACAGAGTGCTCCTGTAATGAAGTTTTTCTCTGCTGCCCATTCTAGCTGCCATTCCTTCCACCATGCAAGGCTCCATTAGCACTAACCACTCTTTCCCAAGAACCTTTGCATCACAGCATATAATTACTCCATTTCCTGTTCCACCAGCCTCTCCCTTTAGTTACTGTTTCCAGGTCTAAAACAATTTCCACGGAGCTACATCTTCTCTTACCCCAGTATTTATATTCTGAGTGGTTGGATATGGTGCCAGGGTTACTGATAATGCTGGTTTGTTTTGTTAAATGGCTGCTCTGTTTTGCTTCTGAGCTCAGTGTGCTTCCATACAGGCTGAAGCCATTAGTACAGAAAATGGTAAATCTTCAAAAGCTTTGGGAAAACCTTTTGGAAATAATATGCTGCATGAATTTTTCAAAAGAAGATGTAGTCTAGTGAAGGTCTGCCAAAAGGAGTTTAAAGCTCAGATACAAGGGTAAGTTTGGCAATCTGTAGGTCTGAGTTGGAGTTCTAGCAACATGCCCATTCCCTCAGCAGAAGTTATTTTTCATTTGAGATAACACTGGGGATGCACACACATGATGCTGTTCCAAAGCCAAAAGCGTTTCCTGCAAAGTTTTAAACCTGCACGAACTTCCCAACCTACTCCAGAGAAAATCTCAATCCACAAATTCACCAGCACTGGAGATGGGAAGCTTCCATTCAAACAGCCCATTTCCCTTTCAGAAGCCTGTCAGCCATTCAGTACCTGTTCCATTATTCTCTGTTTAGCCTAGTTCTCAATACCACAAGCTATTGTGGCTCCTGTCACTTCCCTTGAATGACAAGCTAACAGCTCTCAGCTCCCACACTCAAGGCAAGATGCAGCCATTTCATCCAAGATAAAAAGAGAAACCAGAATGTCCTACCTGCAGCAATTCCCATCTTCCCATCCACAGACACAGACACGGCCGTGCTCACTGTCACCACTTTTGGCAGGCCACCCCCCTCTGTCAAGACACAAATACAGCAGGCTTGGTTAGCTTACCCTAGAGAGGAATAAAAATGCAGCAGGAACAGCTTGCCCACACAATTTCCCCTTCAGGACAGTGTGTACATATGCCTCAACTCTGAAACATCCCAGAATTTTGAGGGCTGCATCTTTCAAGAAACAAAAGCAGCCTAATGGGCTTTGAGTAGATTTTATTTTTATTTTCTCTATGGCTCATGATAAAAGTGGCATCCTCAGCATAAAGGAAATGTGAGCAACCTGGTCTCATGGAAGACATCCCTGCCCATGGCAAGGGGTGTGGAACTAAGTGACCTTTAAGGTCCTTTTCAACCCAAAACGTTCCATGATTCTGTGATAAAATATAAAGGTTTGGCCTCCTCTGTTTTGGGCACGTAGAGCTTCTCTTAGGCCAGAGAGCTGTTCTGCTCAATGCACCATCTAAACTCTGTGGAGAGAGGAGAAGCAGCACAGGTAACTCTGGTAACACCTGCACAGCAAAGGCCAGGCTTATGTCTAACTCTTACCCAAGCCAGGACAGCATTACCAACTGCAGACACAGCACTTCCAAGTGCTTCCAGAGTGCACTCCATTTCAGAAACAAACTCTTCTGGGACTTTGGTGCCTAAACTCCCTTATGCCCCAGGGTTTCCCAATTACCCTTGAGCTGCTGCTTTAAGCATCCTGTAGGTCATGTGACACATCTGCCAGCCCTGTGCAGATCTCTGAGCTCCCAAGGGGCATTTAAAACTTAAAATCATATGGCTGGAACTGAACCCCATCTCTCTTTGTCAGTGCAGTTGTTTCAGCCTGCAGTTGTCCACGTGGCAGATTCCATTTCTGTAATTTTTTTTTTTAAAGTGATTAGATTACCTTCAGCTGGGGCACCTCTTTGGAAACTGCCAGGGGACAGTTTGAAGGCCAGTCTGATCTATGTAGTCTGCACCTGGTTCCCTCCTTGCATGCTCTGTGGAAATCCAGATGGGTCAAGGATTCTTCCCTTCCCCACAACTCCTGCATTTGTTACTGCTTTCCACGGCTGCCTTCATCATTCTAGGTGTGTCCAGAGCACAATTCAGGGCCTACCACAGTTTAGCCTGCAGGCTCTCACTATTTTGTTTTTGTTTTTTGATTGAAGCCATATTCACCTGCTGAAGTGTGTCAAAATCAGTAAAACCTTTATGAAATAAATACATGCCTTGAGCATGATCCTGCCTTTATGGTGAACCTCAAATTTCTTGTTCCAGGATGGGACAAATAAGCAAAATACACTTAGGGTCTATAGAAAAAAAAATCCCCACCCAACACATGAAAAATCTGGGATGCAAGAACAGTTCTACTTTACATGCAGAGGCTTCCCTGCTGCCCTTTTATTTCTGAGACCTCTGGACACTGGAAGGAGGTGCTGTGCATTAATGATTCTGACATGCAGTCATTTCCTCCCCAACAGAGAGCTCTTGGGGGTTTTCTTTCTTAGATGATTAGAAGTCTATCTGCCATGAAAACCTCCTGTCACAGCAGGGGATTTGTGGAAAACATGAAAAGGGGACTTCAGCATCTGAAAGAACAAGAAACTGGGTGGCCTATTTTGGCTAAAATGTGGGGCAGCCCTGCTTCATCAGATGATTTGGAAGGGCCTGGACTCTGCTTTACAGTGAACCACTGGGTATTATCTCCTGACCCTTTCCAGGCATATTGTGTGATCCCATGGATCACAGTCTCTCTGAGCCCAGCTGCTCATCCTAAAGAGTAATAATCTCCCTTATAGTTTAGGGCACAAGGTCTTCAGGGCCAAGTGCTGCTTCTTACAAGGTGCCTGCAGGGTTTCCAGGTGAGTAGGGTTCTGGACTTGGCTGAAGGTTCTGTCTCATGGCCGTGTAAAACAAAGAACAGTGATGACTACTTGTCTTCTGTCTTTATCCAAAAATAGCAGTGACTTCTAAGAAAGCTACAGCAAGCCATAACCCTCAATGTTTAGCCAGCAGTGACTACTGTGGCCTGGGTAATGGCTGTCCTAGCAAGTCCCACAGGGTGTCACTGCCTGGTTTTCCAACCCACGCTCTGTTCCAAAGAGCAGATGCCGTGGCTTGCAGGGGCGTTAAAGGTCCCTCCTGCCATCCCTCCTTCTCTCTCCACACTTGCCTTTTAAGTGAGATGTAAGGGTGTTGGGGAGAGAGAGGCTTTTGTAGGTTTTAAGTGTTTTCTCTTTCCATTCCTTTACATCCTGGTTCATCTCTTGCCTCACAGGCTGGTTTTCTTCTCTTTGCTACTTGCTTTCCCACCCACCAGACTCCCACCACTGTGCCACAAAAAGCTTTAACAGCTACAGTGCTGAGCTCCGTGACAGAGATGGAGAGCTAGGGGCCAGGGAGGAGCACAGAGGGGATTTCTGCCTTCTGTGGAGGAGTCTCACATGAATATTTTGTTTTGCTTGTTTGTTTTTAGGCCCTTCTGCTCTCTTCCAGCCTTTGAGAAGGTCCTGGTTGGCCCTGCATACTCACAGGAACCAACACCCTAAGCAAGAGATATTGAAAAGCCACTCCTTGCTTTCCCCTGGTATATGAACTTCTTTGATGAGCAAGAGTTGCCATATTCCAGTACTAGGATGCAGGACACCAATGCTATGGAAAAGCCTTTCCCTCCACCCTTTTCCTCCACCATCTTCCATAACAAACCCATCCTTTCCTGTCATGGAAAGTGGTGATGGAAAAATTGACACCCTCTGAACTTAGATTTCCTTACTGGTCCCTCCTCAGTGCCAGCTGTTTCTGTCATCCACCAGGGCTGATATTGTTCCTTCCCAAGTCTGGCCACACCTACATGTCTCATTCCTTCAGCAATACCTTTCCTGTTCCCTTCTCAGGTTTTGTGTGTATTCCAGCCCCACAAGTACCTCGTATTCTCTTAGCTCCAGCTCCCCTAAACCTTTCCACCTACCAAGCCCTGCATGTCCATTTCCATGTCCATTTCCATGTCAGTTTCCATGTCCATCCTTCTCCTCCTCTGCAGCCCTGCATTACTCATTCCTGACTGCCTTCTCCACACCTTGCACGTCTTTCAGCTGCGATCAGTACCTTGGCCCTGAGCTCTCTGCCCCTCACTGGTGCAATGGTAACGCCAAGAGGGCTGGCCTCAGCACTTCCCACTAGGCAGGAAGCAGAGATAAAGGGATCGGGATGGGCACAGTGTGGGATGCAAGGCGTGGAAGGTTTTTGGTTTTTTTCCACTCTTTCCCTCTATCTGCTCTGTGTTCAGGCTGAAGTTACCTGAATCATCTTCTGAGACAATGCTGTAGATGAAGCTGCCGGGGGGATGCTCGGCCGCCCTGCGGTACCACAGAGGGAAGTGGTCCATGGTGAAGATGCTTTCCTTGTCCTTCTGCGTCAGGAATTTCCTGCGGGGAGATAACACGTTGTGTTATTACACGGTGTGGAGGAGCGTCAGCCCTCCACAATGCAGGGGGACACCTCATCACTGGGGGCTTTTCCATGGGCGAGGGCAGGCGGTGCCGGTGTGGCCGTGTCCCGAGTGTGGCCGTGTCCCGTGCGTGGCCGTGCCCCGAGTGTCCCCTCAGGGCAGGGCCGGGCCCCCGCTCGCCCCTGAGGGGCGGCCGCGCCCGCCGCGCCTCACGCGGCCGCCGCCAGGTGGCGCTGTTGGCCCGGCCCAGGCCCGCGGCGGCCCCGGGCGGGCTCTGGGGGCCGGGCAGGGCGGGGGAACCGGGCGGCACAGAGGGGGTACCGGGAATGACACCCCACCAGGGCGGGGGGTACCGGGAATGACACCCCACCAGGGAGGGGGAACCGGGAATGACACCCCACCAGGGAGGGGGAACCGGGCAGCACGGAGGGGGCACCGGGAATGACACCCCGGCGGCAGCGCGACCTTCCTCACAGCAAGTTTCCAGTATCTGAAGGAAGCTGGACAGGGGCTCTGTGTAAGGAACTGTAGAGATAGGGCAAGGAGAAATGGGTACAGATTGAAAGAGGGGAAATTTAGGTAATATACTGGGAAGAAGTCTTTTAGTGTGAGGCTGGTGAGGCACAGCTGCTGAAGGAGGTTGTGGATGCCTCAATGCTGGCAGTGTTCAAGACCAGGCTGGATAAAGCCTTAAGCAACTTAGTCTAGTGGGAAGTGTTCCTCCCCATGGCAGAGTTGGCAACAGGTGATCTTTAAGGTCCATTCCAACCCCTTAACAAATTCTATGATTCTGTGATTTCTAGAGAGGCAGGAAATGAAGTGCTTGAGCAAAGGGAATGTGTCCTGGGAACATAGCAAGACAGGCAGTGGGTACTCAGGACAGACCTCATGAAAATCAGGTCATTTGCTTCCCTGGAGGCTCATACAGCTTGCCTGGCAAATCCCTTTGTTTTCAGGCTCTTGTTTTGCTGCATATTTTGACGTAATGATAATTCCTCATTTACGATTCCTTCCTTCCAGGGGATTCCAGAAGCTCCTCCCGTGGGATGTGTGGGGGTCTGTCCCTGCAGTGTGGTGACTGTGACTGTTTAAAGCATTGAATGCTGTTCCTGATGAGCAGTGGGGAATCGGGAATCATCACATTAACCTCCTGCAGCACACAGCATTTCTCCCTTGTTGCCAGAGACGAACTGCTCTGAGTTGCTCAGACTGCTTCAACACATGAAGACTGTCACAGGCACAGCAGAGCTTGAGTGTAGGACTCATGTTTGGGGAGCTTGGGGACAGTGAAACAGCTGCCAAGAAGCTAATGCCCACCACCCACATGGTCCCTTTCTGTTCCATCTGCTGCTGTGCCTCTCTGACCTGTCCTTTCCTCCAGCCAGCATGCACCAGCCTGCGTATCCAAAATGCAACAGAATGCAAACTACCCTTTCCATGTCAAAACCCTTCAGTGCACACACACTTCTGCCTTGAGGGAGAGGACAGGAGAGTGAATGGGATGTGACAGATGTCAGTCACATCACTTAACGCCTCACTGCAAGGCACTGGGATGCTGCTGCTGCGATGTGGGCAGTGTGAGAGGCAGAACAGCATAAATCTGGAAGAGGAATTGAGATACAAAGATCAAACAGAGCCGAGCTGGAATGTTGCTGGGGCACTGGAGTGCAGAGCCTTTGCACTGCACAATAGTCCTGAGGATATGTAGTAACTGCAGGCATTTTCTGTGTCAGCTGACTGAAGTCAGGGAATGGTTGAAAGGTTTCATTCAAATGAATGCACTATGGGACAGTATTTTAAGAAAAACTCAAAAGGACCAGAGGCCCCCTACCCTGATTCTGTGAATCAGCATTAATGCCACCAAGGTGTTTCTTCTTTCCATTCTACCTCCCCAAAAGCATTTCTAAGGCTGGTGGTGATTTCATGCTGTCCCTTCAGAGACACTGACAGAAGCCCCTTAAAGCAGTTTAGGGACTTACTTGTTGGAAATCTTCTCAGAGCCCACATACAGGGCACTCCTCATGAGTCCAGCCCGAGTGCCCAGAAACGCCATCTCAATGCCTGCCTCAGTGTCCCTGTGGAACAGAAACACACAAGCAGAAGCAAACAGTTCTCACAAGAAGAGCCATGATGCCTGCCCCAGGGTGAGGGCCTTTCAAACTTGAAGCCACATGTGGAGATCTGGTCCCAAGTTCATTTGCAATATAAACCATTGGCACCAGGAGTGGTACTGACTGCTCCCTGCTAATGGCAACTGGTTGTTACTGGCTGACAACTACCAGGTTTAAGACTTGTGCTCAGATTTAAACCTTTGAAGTCTGCTTATTTCATTCTCTTTTAAATAGGCCATAATCTCCTCTGCCCCTGCTAGCTCTGCTCCAGGCTGCTCTCATGAGGCTGAAGTGCAGGAGAGGAAGGGCAGAAGGAGAATGGCTGGATCAGGGATGCAGAGAATGGCCAGGGTAGCAGAATGTGACCAAAGAGGGTGTGTTGATGTAGCTATTTCATGCTGTGCTGATAACTGAGTGTCCTAGCAGTACTGTCACTGGCTCAGCTTCTGTTAGTGCAGGGATACAAGGAACTGAAATGGGGACAGGAGTCCAGTGGCCATGTCTATCTGTAAGGAACACATTGTCTGCTGAAAGAAGATCTGTGTGACATGATACAAGACACCACAAACAACAGGTGCCTCATTGAAAATAATAAAATACAGAGTTGTTTACTCCAGTCAGCCTGTCCACTATCTTCCTGAGGTTCAATCTAGAGGTACCACCAATACAGACAAGAGCAAACTCCCTTTTCTCCACTAGAAAAACTCTCACCAAATTAAAGACTCTCTCAAAAAGACCCAGCTTACTTGAGTTCACTCCTGAGAGACACTTTTCAAGTATTTCTAAAGATATTGAGCTATTTCTATCAGCTTTTGGAGCTATTTCTACAGTCTCTTGTATGCTGTGCAAAAGTTTGTGACTATTTCAGGCACTGCATAAACCCACAGAATCTGGAGATGCATCTTCAGTGGTGTTCTATCCATATTTTTGTCTCCCATACTTACAAGGACATGTTGAGGGCTAGTGTTGTCCAGTAGGCCTCCATGGGGGCAGTGACCACTGCATCAAACAGCACTTCCTGGACCAACTCCTCATCACCTAAGGAGAAAATGCAAGAACAAAAATCAGGAGAGAAAGACATGTTTCTCCCTAGATGTTTTAGAGAGTCCCTTGGTAAGAGCATCTCCCTGTCAGTGGATCAATGAAGCACAAAAAAGAGGCCTCCAATTATAGGGCAGAGAAGAGGTCCTAACACCCTGGGTGGTGGAAAAACACAAGAGCAGATGTTACAGCCAAGATCACAGCATTACAGAATCAATGAGGCTGGGAAAGACCTCTGAGATCATCAAGTCCAACCTATGACCCAACATCACTGTGTCAACCAGATCATGGCACTGAGTGCCACATCCAGTCTTTCCTTAAACACCTCCCTGGGCAGCTGTTCCAATAACTAATCACCCTTTCTGTGAAGAATTTCTTCCTAATGTCCAAAATCATCAGACCAGTTCCCCTGCAAACTCTGTGGAAGGGTGGTACCCAAACAAGTGTGGGGAAGTGAGAGGCTTTCAAATTAAGTATGAATTAGATCATCACTTGACTCTCATTGAGCAGGCCTTTGCCTCAAATCCCTGCCTTGACCTTTCTTCTGGGTATCCTGTAGAGAGGATACCAGCTAACACCTTCCACCTACCTTCCTTCAAAACCACTAGAGACTTTTTAATGGCCTCTACTCTGTCCCTTTGCTCACTGGCTTCTCTGTTAGCCCCCTTTCCTTCCTGTGAGTCACGAAACATTTTCCTGTCCTGGTTTTCACCAGATACTCAAGCCAGTCCAGGCTACCAGTCTAATCCACTTTGGACTGGAGCTAAGAAGAGATTAGGTAAGTTCAAGGTATCATCATGTACTAAATGACATGTCCCAGAACCCCATTTCTCTGACCTGCTCTGTTTCTGTATTGCCCTGCTTGCGCTAATCTGTGAGAACATGGTGACTATAATGTTGCAGAAATGTCCTTTTCAGTGCTGTTCTAGATGAAGCCACCCCACCATTTCAGTGTTTCTGGCACTGAAACTTTCTGGTTTGATGTTCCAGGTGTCCCTTAATATTTTAGCTCAAGTTCTCCCAAATTTCTTTGTCACAGATCTCAGGATCCTTCTCTCCACAGTTGTTGTTATTCAAGCCTCAAAATCAGAGCCCACCATGAGATCTTTCCTTCTTCAGGCCCCCCATATCTAGGATTAATCTGTTCAAATCATACTTGTTTCTTCCTCTGCAGCACTCCCAAACCTTCCTATTTCTCCAAGTCAGCTCTCCTGAAACTGGAGAGCTCCTCCCTGGCCTCTTCAGCTCACACATCTCCTCTTTGTAGCCTACTGCAAGGACAGCCAGGAGTGGTCTGCCCACATTGTGCAAGACAGGAAGGATTACTGGCTTGTGGTTGATTTTACTTTTAAGAAATTCCCATCCTGGTGCCAAAGGTTTGTGCCTCTGAGGTGCAGTGTTACATGCAAAAACTGGTACTTGGCACATCTAAGGGGGCTGAAGGACATCCTAAAACCAAATTGCTGTAAGCGATTCCTATGCACAGCTGCCCATCTCTGACCCCTGACAGAGATCCCATTCTTCAGTGGTGCTGCAGTAGCTGCAGGAGAATGGGACCTGGTGCAAAGGATGAGCAGCAAGGGGAGCAGGAAAGATAATAATCACATAACCCTTTTTTTCTCCTGGATCAGTTACCTGTTGTGCTTGGAAAACAACATCAATAATCCTTGTTCTGAAAGAACCCATCTCTCCAGAGGGCATGATGGGCCCTTGAAGGATGATGCCTGGTGTCCCTGGGAAACTGAATTGTGCCAGCACTTTTCCTGGCTTCTCCTGCCATTGCCTCCTCTAGACCAGTCAGTCAGTCTGTCTTAAACCTGGTGTGCAGCCCCTGCCAAGCTCCATTCAAGCCTTCCACTGCCCAGTATTTCCTATGCTGAGACCTCCGATATGGCTGAGTTATGTGTCAGCTTTGAAACAGAAAAATATCCTCTGATGGAGACAAGGAGGTGGATCCTCAGCTCATCTCCACTTGTGAATTAATCTGGGCTTGAGTTCAGTCCTGCCTGTGTAAGCAAGTTCCACAGGGGCTCAGTCTGTCACCAGTTAGTCACAGTCCCCTCTCCCTTGTGATGGGTACAGGAAAACCCCAGCAGGGCACTTTCAGTGCCTGGGACTCACATTCCAGGTCAGGCTCCTCTCCAGTGAGGAAACGAATCACAGCCTCCAGCTGGCTGAGCTTCCTGTGGTCGGGATCAATGTCAGTGATGCAGTAAATCCTGGTGGGAGGGGAGAAGAAACCCAAAAGGGCAAAGAGAAACCACAATCAAACAAATGCTCCTGGGTGATAGTAACTGCAAAAAGAAAGGCAGCAAGAAATCTTGGTCTGCAAAATCTTTATCATTGCTGCATGTTGTGCCCACTCTAAATGGAACAGTGTGGCTGTAAGTCAAACCCTACCACTAAACCAAACACCAACTAACCTGAACTGCTGTGCTCAGTAAGGTTGCTATGTTCTCCAGCATAAGCTCACAATGCAACAGAGCTGTTCCAAATCCTGCCAGCAGTTTCCTGTGTTATGTTGTGTAAGATGTGTACATGTGCCTGTATAGACAATAACAGTATGATGGAGAGAGCTGAAAAACAGAGGATCATGTGCAATGTGACACCAGACTAGGAGCAGAAAAAATAACAAACAGAGGAACAAAGTGTGAGATGAGGAATGATCTTGCAGTGTGATATGGTGACAACAAAAGCTGTCCCACAGGGACACAAGTGAAGGAGTCTCAGGACACAGGTTGGGAGAAGCAGAAGAATGTATTAGAAATGCTCTGTGCTATAAAGAAAATCAGTCTTCTAATCCTACTTGCAATTTTTTACCACTCCATTGTCAGGACAAGGGAGAAGAATGGGTTATGAGAGAGAATTAAAACTCATAAAGGGGCTGAAAGGAGTGATTTATGAGACAAGTCTAAGAGAAATGAATATGTAAAATGTGGTAAGCTGACACCTGAAGTCAGGAGTAGAGGAAGGAGAAGTCGCTGTTTGTGTCTCAAATGTGCTGCTTGTGAAACTTGACAGTGTAATGAGAGGTGAGATGGGGTGCAGGGCTGCTTGAATACAGTTATTTTGGCTTTGATACAGCCTGGGTTCATGTGACTGAGTGGGACTGAATGTTGGGTTCATGAAAACCCCAAACCTCACAGCAATAAATGGAAAGTGCTGTGCTTCACCCTGTTTCATATCCAAACCAAGCAAAACCATAAGTTCTGCTTGCTCTTGAAACAAGGGTCATAAATCACCTCCGTGTTCACTAGAAGTTAGGTCTAGGCTCAGTTCAGAAGGATGCCAACCGAAAATAAAGTAGGATTTAAAAAAGCATTTCAATCTCTCACCAAGCTTGCAACAAAATTCCCTAACAGGTCTGACATAGTGTAGGTTTTATAAGACAATTCTGAGCAACACGAGGAGGAACAAAGTAAGTCTGAGCACAGAAGACTGAGGATAAATCTCAGTTGTTTCTTAGGAGAGGAATGTGCCAAGTCTTGGTGGGATCTCCCAAAGGAAGAGATGAAACAGCTGCCTGGAGACAATCAGGTCTTTGCAGGTACAGCACCCAAACAGCACTGCTTTTTCCCTTGGCCACAGAGGGTGGTGAACTCAAACCAGATTGCTGGGAACTTTGTCCAAATATCATGACAAAGTCCTGTGTCACTGACAGGATTTCCTCCACTTACCATTCATTTGCTAAAGACAGGTCTGGCTGGAGCAGGTCGTGCAAACCTGAAACCAGAGAGTACATGGAGTATTCAGTGAGGAAGCAGACAGACACATAGAGGCTCTGAAGGACAAGTGGTGACATTCAGAGCAGCTCCCTTGTCCCTTTCAGATTATCCTACCTTCTTCCACTGAAGTGTTCCCCAGCAGAATGTACTCCCCATGCCCCCTGGACAACACAACACCCAGGCTGCAGGCAAGAAGGAAAACAAAGTGCTTGTCAGCAAGGAAAGGTGTCACTCCCTGCAGTTACAACCCTTAAAGACATTAACTCCCTCCACAGCTATTAAAGAAAAGAACATAATCAGAAGAGGATTAAGTGAGAGCTGATTTCAGCACAGGGGGCTAAGGAACCTGTCTGTAGAGCTATGAGGCATTGCTGGTGACAGTTTTTGTGGCCAACATTGTAGGTTCAGGTCCACAATAACGTTTCTCAAATCTCTGCCGGTTTCAAACCATTTCAGGTGGGGGAATAAAACCAACACCCCTCCCACAAACACACAAAATTTGCTTCATTTGTTATTTGTTGGTTTATAATTTTCAGTGTATAAAATGTTGGGGATTTTTTAGAGCCATACACCAGAACCATATACCATATTCACTGGAAATGAAAATTTAAGCTGTATTGTTCCTCTGAAATGAAACAACATGCTTTACCTAAGGTATAGCTTACAGACTCTGAATTTCAGGTAAATCATTATATTCTTTTTCAACTGACCCCAAATAATATTTTAATGGCAATAGGAAAAAAGAAATCAGTTATTCCTAATGCTCTACTCGTGACTTGTAGCAAGATTTATGAAGAGAAGGGACTATTCTGCTGTTCCTGATCAGACTTCTGATACACGAGTCCTTGCTCACCTGAAGGGTGTGCCACTGATGTCCGTGAAGAAATAATCATTGGTGAGGAAGAGAACTCGTTTCTGAAAGAAGAGAATGAATGAGACAGACCATCTCTTAGAGACAGAGCAAGGGCATAGTGGTGATGGGGACCTGGGATAATGTCCCTGAGGCTGAGCAAAACCAGCACCTCACACCTTGCTAGGGCTGGCTGGAGGCTGGGATGAATGTGCAGTATTCAGCATATCCAGCACCTTGAGACTTTCAGGATCCAGGCAGCCACTCTATCTTTCCAACAAGGGCTTCAGATAAACCTTTCTTTTTTCTACTCCTGTACCAGCTGCAGGAAGGGGTGGGGGGAAGCCGCCCTCCCTCTCGCCCTCTCCAAGCACATGTGCTGGGGCCCTGCTGCTCTTCTACTAGACACAGCAACCTTGACAGCTTTGCATATCATCATCATCATCATCATCATCATCATCATCATCATCATCATCATCATCCCAAGCAGGAAGGGGCTTGGGCAGATAGGAAGAAGGGGTGGAGTTGAAGGAGAGGCAGAATAGCAAACCTATCCTCCTGTGTGGGTGGACAGCCAGGGCCAAATCTCCCCACTCCTGTGGGAAATGCTGATATTCTTGACATTTACTTTCATGCCAAAGTGGGACAAAACATTAGCATATTCCAATTTTATTTAAAAAATCGGTTTAAAAAAATTTACATTTTCAATTTGGGGAAAAAAGTGCCATTTCAGATCCAAGCCATTTTGATTCGCATGCAAATATTTTTTTCAGACTGACATTTCAACTGAAGACATTTCAAATTATTGAAAGCTGCTTCAGAACTTCATCTGTTTGCCAGACTGGCCTTTTCCTGTAGGAAAGTGTTGATTTCAGTGGAACACTTTTCCAAAGGAGAAAAGTTTCTGGAAAGTTTCTATCCAAGCCTTATGCCAGTATATGAACCCTAATATGTTTAAAATCCTAGACCCAGTCTGAGAACGAGGTGAGAGGATGTGTGTGGGAGACAGGGAGTGAACACAGACAACTCAGTGTTCCCCAGGGAAAGTCATGCCTGCTCTAACCTGCTCCAGCTGAGCAGCCCTGGAATTGGAGTGAGGCACAGAGGCCTCCAGTTCCATGGGGTGCACCAAGTTTGTGCTCACTGTGCTGACAGGGATGGGGGGATATCATTAGGTGTGATGGGGATTCAGGATATTGTTTGGTGAGAGGGTGGCAGTGGCTTAATCCCTTTTCTCCTCCCTCGTCCCTGCACAGCAACTGTACTGCTGAACAGCAGGGTCTTCTGCTGGGCCAAGACCACACAGAATCACAGAATCATTGAGGTTGGAAAAGACCTCTGAGATCACTGAGCCCATCCTTTGACCTATCACCACCTTGTCAAGCAGACCATAGCACTCAGTGCCACGTCCAGTCGTTTCTTGAACACCTCCAGGGATGGTGACTCTGCCATTTCCCTGGGAGGTCCATTCCAATTTTTAAATAACCCTTTCCATGAAGTTATTTCTCTTTAATGTGCAAGATCTTCCAAAGGGCTGTGATACCTCTAAAGAATGTCACTTGGTGGTGTTTTGGTGGCTGTGGGTGGTACAAAAGGTATTAACCCTTCCTCCTCTTGCTTGTCTGATCTGACGATGGAGGCAGGGAGGCACAGAAAAGACCTGGTCACTACTCTGAGACCCTTTCCTTTAGCAGGGCTTGTTCTGCTCCTCCTTTTTTCCCCCTGACCTGCCCCTCTTCTGGTGACTGCTCAGCCAGCCCCAAGACAGCTGAAGGTAGCACCACTTATCCATGGAATGGAAAAGAAGCAGAGGCACCCTTGAGCCAAGTGGGGCTGAGGATGATCAGGCAGGACTTTGCTACATAGCAGGGCTCAAGGGAGGAGAGCCTGGGCATGTTGGCACAGTGACAGGATGGCTGACTGCCATCCCCTGCAGTCTGGGAACATGTGGATTTCCAGACTGGATGCTGTGCTAGGCATCCAGGCCTGGCTATTGCCACTACCAGAGGTTTGCCACAACTTCTACCCGTGTCCTCTCTCTTTTGCTTTCACAGTCACAGCCCTTCTGTACTCAAGCTGCAAGCAAAGGCATTTCTGCCCTTAGAACTCCCTAACAACTGCCTCCTGTATTTGTTCCTTACTTTTTTCCTTTCTATCTCACTCTGTTCTTGATACCTTGCTGAAATCAATGTGGGGCATCAACATTTACGTGGCTGATGGAATAATTTCTATCCCCTTCACTCAGACCTTCTCTTCACAGTCTTGCCACCTCATGCTCTTTGTTTCAAGGCTCTGTCAGCACTTTCTTTGTTTCTATGCTGCTCTGCTTCATCAGCTAGCAGAGCACAAGTTGGAATTACTAAGCTTCATTTCTGGTTTCCACTCCATGCATATTCTGATAACAGTAAAATTGTCAGAGACTCAGCCTCAGTCCCTTGTTGTGCTTCATAAGGCTTCCAGAGCAGCAGAATGAAACAAATAATCTCTCTTTACCAAGGCTACTTTTTGTTATCTTCATTTTCCCCTGGATAGGGGAGCAGAAGGATGTCTCCAAAATGTTGAACTAAAAGGTATCATTGGATGACTCAGAAGTGTTATTGAGGGTGCACAAAGGGGTTAAGCTAGCAAAGAAGCAATCTAGACCTACAAAGAATAGATCTTGCTCTAAAACCTTGATTACTTTCCTGATACAGTAACTAAAGTAATGGATGAAGGCAATAAAGGACATGCAATATATCTGAGTTCATATAAAGTACTTGAAACAGCTTCTCATGAACTTTTCTTCCAAAGAATCAATCAAAGTGGGTTTAAATAAGATATGGAGGGAGAATTAGCTGCAGAATTGTGAACAAAAAGAAACAGTAAACAACAGGCCATCAAGGGAAGAAAATCTAAGGGGAGGAACAGATCCTGCCTTAGCAGCCCTTCTGTACAGGGCTCTATCTGTAAGACAAAATAGAACATTTCTCTGCATACTGAAAAAACAGTGTCTCAACAGCCCTTAAAATTAGAAAGGCTGGATGAAAAGGAGAGGTGGGTTTCATGTGGAAAAATGGCAACTGGAAAAAATAGCTAAGAAACACAGAAGTGAGGGCAGCAGTTCCAGTGCAGCTGTGGGAGGGAGAAAAAAAATTGAAGGGACAGCAGAAAAGACATTTGGGGTCTCCCTGTTCAGAAATATCCTATTGCAGAGAATGGCTGCTATATACAGAGCAACAGGGAAACAGTCACATAATTCAGTGAAGCCCTGGTACTTGGGCACCAGAAATGATAGAAGTGTCAACAGGAACAATCAGAGTGGCTCAAAAGTGGGCAAATATTTCAAATGCAGATATTAGCAATGCCCAAGAGAAGAAAAGCAAAGCCATCGACAGGTCCATGAGAGTTGCAAACCCCAAGAATAGAGAGAAACAATGTAGTGACAAGACCTAGTAGGACAATCATTGAGAGGAAAAAGAAGGGTCTTAATTAGGAAATGAAGACAGAAAAATTCAGCAGTTGGCTGTGAGCATTTAGTTTGTTGGAATTGGTGCTGACTGTGGCTTAGCATGGGAGCAGCTGAAACAAGTGCTCTCTATAAAGGATGGAAAATTTTCCTGAAATATAGAAGACTTTTGGGCAGTGTAACTTGCAGGACTCTGGAATACTTCCTAACAGGAAACAATGAAAGCCAAAATCTTTGAAGGAGTTAAACAAACGTGAATGAAAAAGTACCAGTGAACATAAATGTATGAGATAATTTTGCACTGATTCCAAAGGAAGATGTATAACCCAGCCCTAGACCTGGTAGGGAGTGTTCAAAAGTCACCATTTCACTAACACTTTTCATAAAACATCTGCAAATATTAGGATAGAATTTTAATCCTGGACCTGGATAAAGGGAATCACATTCTGACAAAGTGAGGGACAAAGTTTTCATGAGTGGTTTTGGGTAGGGAAAGAGGGTGGCAAAATAATCTTCAAATCTCCTTCTGTCCAAGTCAGTTCAGTATAGTCTTCCCCTATTCTAACTCTTGAATATCTCTGATTAATTTCACAGCCCTATAAACAAGGAACAACACACTTTTTGGCTTTGCCTGGACAAAGTAGGGAGCTGAGAGACATTTCCAGTACCTGAGAGCAGATTCTTGGTAGGCATAATGAGCACTTCTAATGATGCTCTCTTGTATGTCTTTAGCACATGCATTTTCTAGGTGGTGAAACACTAAAATCCTCACACTCAGGAATGCCAAACATTAAAAACCACATCCTTTGTGGTTTTCCAGCATCCACTTCCCATCCACTCCCCTGTGTGACCTGAACAGAAGGATAATTTCTTACCCCTTTGTCCACAGGGACCTTCACATCCATAGAGAGGTAGCCTGTTTCCCCATTGATCATGGCACTTCTCAGCTGCAGAGGTGAACAAGTTTGGTGTTAGTGTCTCCAAGCAGGGCCCAGCAGGAATTAACAGAGTCACTCATCATTAACACACAGGGGCTGGCAAAAAGAATTACTGTTGGTTCCCTCTCCTCCCCAGCTCTGTCTTGCTTCTTTTAAACAGAAATCCTGTTTGCAGTGATCAGAATCCTTGGACAGCCAAGCTGATAAGTGATACAGAACAGTAATAGCTTGTCCTGAAAGCTTGTTGATATGTCTTTTAGCAAAAAGAAAGGATCTGGAATCCAAAAAATTGCCAGCCCCAGTTACAGACTTCACAGTGTGGCAGCCAGAAATTCATTAGCTTGGTGCTTTGAGAGCCTGGAAGAGGAGAAAACTGAGAAACCCACTAACTCCCTCAGACTGAATCCAAAGCTCTTTGACATTTTTAAAACTGATTTATAAATTACAGGCTGTATTCAGCACCATTTCTGAAGTGCAGCAAAGCAGCTGTTTAGCACAGCAAAGCAGGACTGTATGAGAGCAGGGCAGGCAGTGAGAAAACCACTTTATTAAAGCCAGGTTCCACAGGTAAAATGTAATTTTCACAGTGACTCCCAGCCTCTTGCAAGAAAGATCCAGGAAATTTTTCCAAAAGTACAGAAGCTTCGACTTCAGGTCCAGCCTGCCAGAGCATATCAAATCTATTGCTTCAGGCTGGACAGAAACAAACAGGTGGGAAGTAACTTACTCATTCACAAATTGTTTCCTTACTACCAGAGACAGGCCTCCATTCAGGTGCTAGCCAGTCTCAACTGCATTGGCTTTACAAGGCCACGGTTTTGTTTATTATGGCTGTTTGATGTGGGTTATTTACAGACCTAGAATATGAAGCTCATGTTTCCCAAGGCCCACATATTGGAAATGAAAACATTGACTGGTACTATTACTCCTTTTTCGGCTAAGAGTGTTTGACCTTCTTCCAGAGCCACAGCATACTCCCTGTTCTGGTCTGACAGCCTGCAGGATTTGCTATGGGTTCTGAGTTTGGAATCATAGAATATCCTGAATTGGAAACAAGGATCATCAAGTCCAGCTGCTGTCCCTGCACAGGACACCCCAAGAGTCACACCATGTGCTCAAGAGCATTGTCCAAATCTCCTTGAGCTCTGGCAGGCTGTGCTGTGACCCTGCCCTGGGGAGCTGTTCCAGAGCCCAGCCACCCTCTGGGGAAAAGCCTTTTCCTGATACCCAACCTAAACCTGCCCTGGCACAGCTCCAGGCCATTCCCTCGGGTCCTGTCACTGTCACCACAGAGAGATCAGTGCCTGCCCCCTTCCTCCTCTCTCAGGGAAACTGTAACTGCAGTGAGGTCTCCCCTCAGGCTCCTCCAGGCTGAACACACCAAGAGACCTCAGCCACTCCTTGTATGGCTTCCCCTCCAGACCCCTGACCCTTCCCCTTTTCCCCTCACACTGTGAATATCCCTGTGTTGCTTTACAAGCAAGCCAAAACCCTTACTGCTGCCTGGCTGCAGGTTGCACCCATGCACCATGCACCAAAAAGCATCAGATGGGTGCTTTTCAGACAATGCCAACTTCCCTCTCCTGGATTTCCTTTTGCAGCTGGCTGTATTACACATCTTTAGCACTTGGGCATATTTTTCCAGCCTGAATGTGCTGCTTATCAGTGTTGCTGAGATTATACTGCAACTGATGTTGAGTCTGTCATTGATCTAATACCATAGTTACAAATATGAGTGTTGAAATGTTGGCAGTTTTCTGCTGCAGTGGGTGTATCTTGAGAGCCTCTAGACTTGCTGAAGTCACACTGCAGATATCACTCACGTCACTGAATGTCTCTGCACCCTCTGTGACTGCAACCTTTCTTTTTTTCTGGAAGATGCAGTACAAGAACACAAAGTGGCTTTTGTTTCTCATGCTGGCTTCATGATTTTTTTTTGTCCTGGAGAATTTTACTCTGATTGCCTATGGACAGAAACCTTACAATTGGTATTGTATTTGCATTCAGGTATCAGTGTTAGTTGGTCAGAGAGGAACCCATTAGCCAAATAAATATGAGAGCAAAGCAAATTTCTTTCATTTCTGGGATTATTTTTTAAAATAGCACACTAGGAAAAGAGGAATAGCTCTGAAAGTGGCTCCAGTGAGAGAGAAAACCACAGTGGGAGAAAAGTCCTATAAAAGATCAGTGAACCTACACAAAGCTGCTGGCAACTTGCATCTTGGTGGCTCCACTGCATGTAAAACCTCTTATTTTTGTCTTGCTTTCCACATTGCATAGTTATGCCACTCTTCCACCTCCCAAATTCCTTTGATGTTGCCTTTATACTTGGCCTACACTAGTGGCAGTAGCTACTTTGATCCTCTTGCTGCTCTGTTTGTCCTACCTGTTTAAGTGGATATCTATAGCATCAGATCAGTTTATCTCAGCAGTCTCCCCTGTAATCCAGAACCATGTGTCTCACAGCTAATTCTATCTTACTCCAAATTCAGTTCTTATCTTAGTCATTCAAGTATCTGTTTCCTCCTAGTTCTGAGTAAAACAAGCAGCCACAGAAGAACCTCTATATTCCCGTTTTATCTGGAATCCTAGATGTGCAAAGCAGCAGTGTGCAGCTGTTACAGGTGCACATTGTGTCTTCTTTATCACTTGTTAATAATTTTGCTCAAAAGACAGTAGAAAAGAGTTTGGTTTTATTTTTTATCTTTTCCCTCTGGTCAGGTATTACTTTCAGTGCCTCTACACCTGTACAATAAGGTGGTTTCTGGATTTTTCCCCCAAGTGTCTAAGTCCTTTATTCCCTGTGTCTACTGTTAATAGTGACTGCAAATTTTAGTCTCTTGATGAAGTCTACATTGTCTACAATGTAGATTAGTCTACATTGATGAATGTACTTCCTTGTTCCTGATCCTGTTAAGTGGCCTCAGCTCCATCTCATATACTGCATGTGCGGAAGACATCACAGGGCACTGCCACATTCCTAAACTACTTTGGCTTTATATTAAGGCAGCATTAGGGTCTTGTACACACAGACTGGAGCATCCTCCAAAGTGCTTGCTTCCTCCTCCCAGCATTTCTTTGTTCCATGAGAAAGAAAACTCATGCTGGGAAGGAAGACAAGCACTTGGTAAGGGAGCTTCATGCTTTGCCCTCTTGTAAACCATCCCTGTCTCTTAGAGCCAGTCAGGCACAAAAAAACAACAGAAGTGCCCCCACATCTTCCATACAGGCACACAAAGTAGTGGAGAGAAGGTGCCACAAGAATGGCTAAATCCATTTTCTGACACTCACTATTTCATCCTGGTCTTCCCACTCCACTTCGGAGAGATCTACGCTGTTGTAGTTCGGCTTTGGCTTCAGTTTCTTTCCTTCTTTATACTGGCATTAAAAAAAAAAAAAAAAAAAAAAGAAAGAAGAATATTCAAGTAAGAGGCTTCCTAAACTAACCCTTTGAGAATTGGTGTGTAAGTTGAAAAATAGGGGTGTCTCATTTCTTCTCTGACTAGGAAGGCAGAGTTTGTGCAAATATCTTCTTGATCCCACCTCACTTATTTCTCTACACTGGCAGTGAGAGGCCAGGGCAGTTCCAGTGGGACAGGCAGCTCCAGGAGCAAGGGACAGACAGGAACACAGCTAAACTTACAGGTAAAGGCTATGGCCTCCTTCTCCTAAACAGATCAGTACAACATCCTTGCCTGCAGGAAATCAGTTTTTTTCCTGCAGCTAAGAGTATAATCCCATTAACATTATAATACCAGCAGTACATCTTTTCTGATGAGAGTCAGGCTTTGACTCCACTGACTTTTCACCTAGAGCTAACTGACAAAACAGGGCTACTCCACTAATCTCCAGGATGAGGGAGAAGGCAACTGGGAGAGGCCAGTTGACAGTGGAAGGATAAAGCTTTGCCTTGCCCTGCCCTGCCTGTGGTCTCCCTGGGCAAAGCTGCTTTTTTGAGGACAGGGCCACCATGGGGCTTCACAGCAGCTTTCTCTTGTGGTGACCACACCAATGCTCATAGCTGTGAGCAGGTGGGTTTGTGCTGACCAGCGTGTCTGAAATGTAAAATCATTGCAGGCCTTGGCATCTCAGCAATGAGGTCAGCTGGCCCTCCTGCTCCTGGGTGCCTGTATGTCAGAGGCTGGTGGCCTTCACAGCTCAAACACCCCAAAGAAATCAGAAGCAGCACTGTTCAAGTCAGCAAAGGCTCTCAGATGCACAGTTGTACGTACCAAAGGACGGAGGTCGGGGTGTGAAAGGATGTAGCCATTGTTGGTGTTCAGGAAGGCGTAGCCATGGACACCCAGCTGAGAAAGAGGCATTAGAATAATCAGTGCTTTAGCCACAAACACTGCTGTGTAATGGGTGCTGCTGATACCCAGGCACCACCAGTACTGAGAAGTATTTTTCTTTTACAGGTGTTGATCAGCAGAAAATAGAATCCATCCCAGAACAGATAATCTGTCTGTTCTGTCTGTGCTTGGATGCACAAAAGGATGTGCAGGTAGTAGGTTTGTGTACACACTCAGAAAAATATGCCCTCCTACAGTCTGATTGTCATAGTGGATGATTAGCACCCAGAGGCAGACTGAGCTCTGTACAGCAGAGAAATGGGCAATGATGGGGAATGCTGCAAACAGTCCAGGAACAGAGGTGACAGCTCTGTGTGCCCATCATTGCACTGCAGGGCAGTGAATGAACAACTGAGGATGAATCTCACAGATGGCTTCCCTGGAAACCTGGTCAGACTTCAGAGGAGCTCTGCATTATGTTTCAGCATTGGCAAGACCTGACCTAACCCAGGCCAATTGTACAAGGCTGTAGTCTTAAAATGCTTTTTAAGGAATAGCATGATCTAACAAGAGCAGATGCTGGCTGACCTGATCTGTGAGAGATTTCTGAGACACAATTACTCAGCCCAATCCCATATATAATGCAAATTCCAGCTACACCTCGAGTTGCTAAAAACCTGCAGATTGCCTGTGCTTGCCAAAACAAGAGGTGTCTCAAGGAAAACAAAAATGGATAAAGTTTCCATCTGCAAAAAAAAAGTTGCAACTCTATTTTCCTATAGAGACAATCCTGGAGGGATAATGGTAGGGAAGTGAGGAGGTAAGTAATTTACAATCTGTCTCTGCATTCAGGGAATCAATTCACTATTTCACACATCCCAGACCAAAATCTTGGACATCTCTACGTGAAGCAGTTTTTTGAAAAACACACTTGGCTTAACTCAGTGCGGAAAGAACAAAACCAAGACACTGGATCAGCAATTTCTTTTTTGGCCTATTAAAGCTGAAATTTCCCAGTCCTGTAAAAGCACAATCATTAATATACAAGCTCCAGTGGTCTGGAATGCTGGAACTGGTCCTTTTGGAGCCTATATGCTCAGGAATTCAAGTTGAGGATCCTGTGTTTCCAAACTGGTCTGGAGTTGGAGGAGTTTCTGAGAAGATGTGTCCTGCCACTGATATAATGAAATCCAAAATTTTTTCCCCCTCCTTTCCTGGCACTGCTTGGAGGAAAGAACAGTGACCCTTAGCCCAGAAAAAAAATTATTGTATATCTGTCCTTTGTGTGACATGGGGGAAGGGAGATGAAAAGGCACTATTCTTATACAGAAACTAATCATATAAAAATGGACCCAAACCAGACAGATTTGCATGCAGAGTGCAGGTATCCTGACACTCACAGTTCCAGGATCACTTCCTACAGCTGCCTGTTAATGGTGTGACCTGCATCCATGCCTGGAAGCACCACAGAAATTCACAGCTTCTGACAGCACTTTCAGTCCTGTGAGTCTTCAGCAATCAGATTTTGGACAACTGCCTCACTGGTAGTAGTCGTCTGATAGTTATTTAAGAGAAACCAAAAAACTTGAAATGTTGGCTCAAATTGCTAGATTTCATGGTGGTTCTTGGATGTGCTTGTCTCCTGCTGTGCAGCCTGACTGAACAAAGGGTCACTGCCTGGAATTTACAGCAGAAACCAAACCAAACAGTGCATCTCTGGGGTAATTTCTTATGGATGAAGATTTTTTCCAAGATACATTGAACATAGAGCTAATGGAAAGTTTTTTGACTAACAATTCTGGAGAGCAAGTACTCTATCCAGGTACAGCACAAAGCAAGTGAGAGCCAAGTTTCTGTACAGTGTCCTGCCAAGAAACCATCATGCTGATCAGAAGAAAGGAACTCCTAGGCATGACAGGAGAGTTGGCTCTCCATAATCCATTCAGCCCTCAGTTTTTCTGCTAAGAATATTGACAATGAAACAAGTGCATTTTTTGCCAGCTGGCATGGCAACTCTTGTCCACTGGGAACTGGATATAAAACTTTAATTCTTCTAATATAGGCTGTCACCTCTGAGGGATCTAGGGTGGTGACCATTAGGATGCAAAGGTTCCATGACCTTTTGCCAACCTATTGAATCACCCAGTCCTTGTGTTGCTGAAGCAGCCTAAAAGCTTGTAGTAGTGAATGATTTCATATGTGCTATGTAGAAACCACACATCACTACATCCAACAACTCTTCCCTTATGCTCATAGTTTTTCCTACAGAGCAGAGAAGAGATTTTTCAGTTGTGCCCATGGAAGTGTGAGGAGTGACTTCACTGTGCAAAGGAACCAACTGCATTATCTCAGTCTTACCTTATATCGTGGAGCAAGTTTTAACAACTCCCTCAGTGGTACATCAGAGCCCACCACACCCAGAAGAATGCCATGGGATCGCTTTAAACAAAGGAGAATCCATTTTCAGAAACAAAACCTGGGTAATTTTCTACCTGAAAACACATTATTGTCTCTCCCGAGTAGTCTCTCACCCATCCCCTCTAGGCTTGTGTGAAAGTGGTTATTCAAAACCAATTAACATCCTTCAAAAAGTCCAAAGAAATTATTCCAGTGTTTATGGAGAAAAGTATTCCTACAGAACACTAGTCAGTACTCACTACTGTGATTCAGAAGTAACATAAAATCACTGTAAACAAGTTTTGAGGGCAAACCTCTGCATCCAGTACGTGTAAATACCAATAAGGTAAAAAAAAATAATGCAAACCAATGGAACAGGTTGATAAACTGGGCCAACTAAATCAAATGCCAAATACAAAATTGTTAACCTAGAAAAAAGGAAATCCCCTCTCCATGACTTTGGGGTCTGGGTGTTTAATAAGCATCTGGAGAGCACAATGGATAAATTACACACAGGCTCCCACTGCAGTGCTGTGCTAATGCAGGCTATAGCCAGCCCCAGGTGCAGAAGGCAGACAATCATCTCTATGACCTGGATGAAGAGTTTATCCCTTGTACAGCAACACTAAGGTACCATTCTCCATTCTATGAGGATGCTGAGAAATTAGAAATGCTACAGAGAAGAGTGTCTAAAGGCTTTCAAACCCCAGATGAAATGCCCTTATCAAATCATCTAAATTATTCAACCTTTTTAATCTTATCAAGATGGACAGGTTTGATTTTATGGCAGTATAGAAGATGCTTCCCATGAGAACTTACTAAAGGGTACAGGCTTTTTAATCTGAGGAAGCCATTATGACAGGAAGGTGAAGTCAGACAAATTAAAAGCAGAACTTAGACACCAGTTTTTCATAAAAACTTAGAAATGACGATGGAGAGAGCTTGGGCCTGGATGTCTTTGTTCAATGACACTTTTGCCAAAAGTATTTGGCTCATCTATGTGAGATGTAAAGGCCTGCAATAAAATGCAGCCTGAAATTTCAGAGTCTGTGAACTAGGCTCAACTTGAAAATGGAAGGGATAAAATAAGAAGTGTTGTATTTAAGGAGTATTTTGAAGAAATGACAGACTATCATTCTGACAGATAAATTACCACCCACCCACCCTTCCAGAGGTCTGCTGCCTTCCCTAATGGCCAGGTGTTGGTTCAGAGGTTTTAGGAGCCCACAAAGTCCTGCTGCCTCCTGCCCCCTGCGCCTCACTCACCGTCTCGTTCTTCTTGCTGAACACTGGCATGGCCACGGTCGTCATGAGCAGCAGGCTCTGAGCCTGCGATGCAAAGAGCTGCCACAGAACAACAGCATGTGTGTTAGCAAGTGCTGCAGCACCCCAGGGAGCCCCAGGGCAAGTCTCCAAGGAGCCCAGATGTGGACTGCAGCTGGCCACCTCCTTGCCTCCCACCCTTCTCGGAAAGCAGATGGCAGCACTTCTAAATACTCTGCATCCAAGAGGATGCTTGCTCGTGTGGGGGGATGAGGATGGGATGAAAGACAGTGAAATGCATTGAAGAGTTGTTTTAATGGGGAGACAGGAACCTGTAGAAGTGGTGGCACAGCTTATAGCTACCACTCTTCACAATGTAGACATAAGCACTTATACAATAAGTGCAAAAACCACCAGCACAAGCAGCACAGAACAGAGAAAAGCAACACAAATATGAGCAAAATCACAAACACATGAATACCACAAATGAAAAACACCACAGACAAATATTTAAATGACACAAATACACACAAAGCCTACACTTGTTACTCAACCATCTAAGCTCAGGAAAAAGAGACAAAGTCATGACCCAAACACCATAGTGAGCTATCTCTATGAGGGATACAGGACATGCATGTGTAATGGGATAAGAGATGTTCCCCATTCAACAGAGGACAGATACTCTAAAAGCACACAAGAGGAGGTAAAACAGGCAAGCCATATGCAAAGTAGTCCCTGAAACATGCCTAGCTAGCAAAAGATTCTAATCCTTTTGCCAGCATCACTCCTTCCAGCTCTTGTTTGATGAAGTGAGTGGCAAGGCAAGAAATGACCTCCTGTCCCTATTACAGAGCATGCTGGGAGCCATAAAGGAGCAGGTCAACAATCTAGTCTCCACTTGATGGAGATTTGGTATCTTGAGTTACTCCTCTGGATGATTTTGTGCAGAATCTTCCCATTCACAGCAACACTCACTAACACACAGCAAGTAAACTTCTCTTGCACTTATTGGACATGTGGAAAAAGAGATCAGGTGAATTAAGCCACTGCACAACACAGACAGCCCTACCTACTCTGAACCAACAGCACAGCTCTCCAGTACATCCAGCACTTCCTCTCTTCTTGCTGGTGCAAGAGGATTCTGATTGCTGCAGCCCCCACCCCCTCCAGATGTACAGGCCAGCTGTGGCTGTGGAGGCTGGCACTGACACACCGACTGGCACAAGGGAAACAGCACACAGCACAAAACACAGCATGCAGTTACCTCCTCAGACTGTGGCAGCTGGTGGGAGACATGGATGAACACACAAATGAATACATGAATGGAGGAATGAATCACAGACAGGAGAGGTTGGGACAGAAGAAGAGGATGGCAAGACAAAAGGCAAGAAACAAGATGCAGAACAAAGTGTGCAGCAAACAAATGCCTGTGGCTGCCTTGGGAAGCGCGACCCTACACACCAGTGCCAGAGGTGGCAAGTTTGCTGATAAAATAAACTTCCTGGGTAATTAGTAGCATTTCTGGAGGCTTTGATTAGTACACTCAAACACCATGTCCCAGCTCTCATTTGGCACAGCTCATGCAGCAGAAGATACCCCAGACTCACCCTCTAAGAGCCAAATGTCTTCCCACAGGGCAGGGCTGAGACAAAGCAGGGGGCATTGGGAATGCTGACTGGTCCTTTGCCCACAGGGTTAGGTGAGTTAGGTCTTGCTAGTTTAAGGAAGGAGTGAGCCTGCTGTCTAAGCTGAAATCTGTGTCTTTGAGTAGCAAGCAATTTGCAGTCAGCTACTGGGCTGGAGGAAATCAGTCTCTGTGACCCTACCCTGAGCCATGAGTAATCTATTGTGTGAGTAATCCTTCAGAAGGGAACCTGCTTGCACAGAAGCACATCTCAGGTGGAGTTGTGCCTGTGTGATTAGTCCCGGGCACCTGAGTCACTGCAGATTCATGTCTAAGTCTGCATACACATCTTAGCTCCAGGAACAGAAAAGAAATATTGTCTGTCTCAGCAGAGCCAGAGACCAGTAATTTCTATCAATCAACCAACTCCTGGCTTGTTTAACCTGTATTTCAGGGCTTGATTTAGGTTTTGACTGGTGCTGGAGGTCCTTACCGCGCTGTCCATGTAGGCTTCGGTCCAGATGATATCGTGGTCGTGGTTGATGACCATGGGCCGGCTGAGCACGTGCAGGTACTCCATGACATTCTCCTGGACGTCTGCCAGCGTGGAGATCTGAGTGTAGTAGCCTTCATGGAGAAACAGAGGCATGAGTCACTCTGCTGACACATCTCCCCTGTTTCTAAATGAAGGCAAAGCTAGAAAACTGAATGTCAACAACCGTGTCTACCCAGGTGGGTAATCTGCTCTTTGTAAAATGGGCCTTGACATGCCTTGTATCCAAAAGCATCTGTGGAAATCTAGAGTTTCAAAGCAGCAGTTCTCTTCTAAAAATGCTGAAGCAATGTGCCAGACAAGAGTCTTGATATAACCAGATTTGTGCAAAGCAGATGCAAAATGTTGCTTCAGGTCTCGGGAAAAACCTTCCACTAATCAGACTCCCTTTAGTCTGGAAGGCCAAATATATGCAGAGAAAGTTTTTCACCAGGCTACCCACTTGCCCTGCCCTATTTTATATTAAGACCAAATTCCCACCTCCTCTTCCAGATTTTTTTCCAGCACTCTTCAGTCTGCCTAGCTTTGCATCCAAGGATGGCAACTACTACCATCTACACATTGGAAGCAGAATAAAAAGTGCAAGTTACCTATTTCCAAAGCTTGGTCCCTGCAGCTGGACCTACAGCAGTCTAAAACTACAACAAGGAGTAAAGGGAAAGGACGTTCTCAAGCTACCAAAAGGTCCTCAGAACTAGCTGCTGGTTAGAAGTGCTAACACATAGTAATGTCATGAGGATTCTTGTGTCCTGCTTCTCACCACAGGTATTGGTTGCACTTGGTATAGGATAGAATATGTCAGATGGGTGGAAAAATTTCCCATCACCAGGAAAAAACACTGTCATGTGAAAGGGCTCATGTTATGATAAGCTTTGTGATGTGGAAACAGATTTAGCGTGCTTGAAAACAAGGACCAAGAGTTATATAGTGCATTGAAGTAGAATAACCAAAATCAGGGAGCCCTCTGCACAGCTCAGATCTGCTAAGTGAGAATGCAAGTGCAAAGAGTACATTTTTGTTACCTGGTTATTCAGAAGAACACATTCTGAAATTTTACAGTGAATCAAGAGTACCATGAATTCTCTGTCACTGATCTCCTGGCTGAATATACAATCTGAAACCCGGGGGTTTGCTTCATTTAACAAAACCTAAAAATATAGTGTAATTCATAGTGCTAATTAGATGAATGCTTGAGCCTTGAGCATCCCCAGCTCACAGACATTCGACAGGCCAGCACCTCTCCTGTCAACTGTTTTCAGCTGCAAATGTTCCCATGCATTTCATGCTCTGCTGGAACCACTGCTCAGGCTGGAAAACAGTTTGTACCTGACACCCAGCTTCAATTTTCCCTTCCTTTCCCTGTTTTAACAGGACACTGATGTAGCTAGCATTACTACCTCCAGAGGCCCAGTCATCCCCAAACATGGATGGCTTTTTTCCCCCCCTCCCTTTATTCCTTTACTCTTGCAGACTCTGACAGTGCTAACTTGACTTTTTAACTAGCCCCAAGTGCATAGAGGTGACTCACCTACTGTGGATGGATTCTCTCATTCACGTAATTTCATGCCAGTTAGAGAGAACAGTGGGTTTGGGGTGGGATTAACAAGCTATTTTGGTACCTCAGTGAAAATCACTTACACACAAAAAATTTGGCCAGGATACAGGGGTTAACCTGCAGACTTAGTGAAAATTGCTGCAAAACCTTTAAAGCAGCAATATTTGTTTTAATATCTCAGCCAAAAGATGTCAGGCTCTCTGACAGAGCTTTAGACAGATTGTCAAAAGCCAGCAACTGGGACACAATAAGCACAGGGGACTTGGGTGGACTACAGCCAGTGTGAATCTCGGTCATAGTGTCCCTTAGCACAGTGACAGGAAAATGCGGTGGCTCAGCACCGAGGACTTGTGATAGTTGGACACAGGCACACTTCATGTGTGCTAGCAGGGTCTGCTCTTTCCTTAGCTTGTCTTCCAAGCAAGGACTTGTGGGCCCCAGCAGTGCTGGGTAAGCCTTGGAGGGGTGCAGGGAGATTGGGCACCATTCCTGCACAGCACCTTTGTTGTTGCAGGCGATCCATTTCACATTCGGCGCAAAAGTGACCTCCCGGCCAATGAGGTACGTGAACACCCGGACCTAGAAGGAGGCAAAGACAGGAGAATTAGGCTGTAATGTGCTGCCAAATCCAAATGGCTGAAGTTTGGCACCCCCTTGTCCACTGGTGTGAATGTGGTGGGGGCAATAGCTCAGCCTCCACACAGAGACAGGAGCCTCTCGTGCCATTTGTTTCCTGTTTTGTGGCCTGGAACTTAATTTTCAATTACAATACACCCAGAAATCCAAGCAGCACCAAGGATCATTTGAATAACAAAGCAAAAGTGCAAATTCTGTTTGATTTTATGACAGCAGCTCTTCCAGGAAATCAGCAACCACATGCAGAGAGGTTTATAGCTCCCAGGAATCCTTTACCCAGGGGAGCAGCTGGCCACATGAATCATTTAGAGAAAGCCTTATCATTTCTCTTGCATTTGACCACCAACAAAAGAGCCAATCCTGAAATAAACTGTTTTAACAGCTCCCTGCTCTGGTCTCTCAGTAGGCTGCTTCTCTCCCTTTGTGCATTGCTGCTAGCTGAGATGAGGTAAACAAATAAGTCAGGAGGGTTTAGGATGAGCATTGGTCTGTTCCACTTTCACAGGCTAGTGCAAGCCTGTAATCACAGACATCAGAGTAAACAGGGCTGGAAGGCACCTAGAGAGGCTGTTTAGATCATTCCCCTGACTGCCATAAGAAATCAGAATAGCCAAACCTTTCCTGAACAGGACGATTATAAACAGTCCTGCGTGGAATTAAAACTCTTAGCAAAAGTTGGCTTTTAATTTTTAAATATTCAGTCTTTATAATCTTATCAGGAGAACATTCTGATTGCCCACACCTTTCTAAAACAAAGTTGATGAAAAAGAAAAGCTTCCCTGACGTAGAGACAGGCATTAGTAATCCTCTTAGCTTGGAAATCACCACAGTGGGCTCCTGCCTGGCTGCTTTGCTTGCATTTACAGTCAGGTGCCCATGGCTATTTAGGTACTGGACTATGTGAATGTTCAGCTTTGCCTGATATCCTGGCTTATGCTGTTCTACTCCCACCCCAGCAGAACAGCACCTTTCCCCTCCCTTTCTATTCATCCCTCCCCAGACAAACCCTCCGATCAGGCCAGTTGTATTTTTCAAACACGGCTTCGTAATCCTCCACGGCTCCATCGGTGATCAGCATGATGGCTTGGTTACACAAACCTCCTTGGCCAGCATCTCTGAACTGCAAACAGAGAGGAAGAGCACTCCTTATGCCAGCACAGGCTGGTTTTGAGGAACTGCACTCTATTTATTCACAGTGGGCCAGATCCTGACTTCCATTTGCAAACCTCACACCGCTCAGAAAGAGGAGTGTTTGCATGCTCCATATAGATTTTTTTTTTTATTTATACAGCCCTGCCTGGCAGATGCAGACACAGGAGGCCTTACAGAAGTAAAATAATGAGGAGAAAAAGAAGTGGAGGAAGTGTGCGATTCCCTGCTGCTTCACATCTTGCACAGTCACATTAGTTTATGCAAAACAACTACAGACTGACCATAAACACAGTAATTCTGATTTGACAGCATTAACTGTCACTTTTTATGGCAGAAAATGTGAGAGGAGTGGGAAATCAGTCTCATTATTTCAGGGTGAATCCATCAATCTGCCAAAGAATAGCAAAGAAAAGCACGAGCATATGAAAAGAAAAGGCTACTGCCATCAGAGCTGGGAAAGGTTATGGATGTGCCAGATAGAGAGGCTGTACACTGACATGACAGCTGACCTATTATCTATGCACAAGTGATTTTCAAGGCAGAGCAGAAGTGCAGCAGGACTCTGGTACAAACACTGACGTGCTCCCAAGGGCACCTGCAGAGGTGTTGGACAGATGTGCTCCTACCAGCGAGCCACACCCTGCCTGTCCAGCCAGGCAGAACCAGCCTTGGAACACTGCCTGTCTCCTGCTCCCTGTGCTTCCCATGCCCTCAGGTACCTGCTCTAGAGAACTGAGGGCCTTATGCAACACCAACACAGTGCTGAAGCCAAGGGCAGAGGCAGCTGAGGCCATCCCAGGGACAAAACTGAGCAGCCACTTCACTGCAGCTTCCAGCTGGGTGGCACTCTGTGCTTCTCCTTGTCCTGCCTCTCACTGCTGCTATGCTCTGAGCAAGGAAAAGCCTGATCAACAGAGGAGGGTACAGAAACTGATACAGAGCTAAAAAATTATGGGAAGAAGGAGAGATGACAGCTCTCCTGCTAACAAAGATTAATAAGACAGCACAAGATGAAGAGTATGCAGGAGACCAGCTGAAGGGTGACTAAGGTTACATCAAACAGCAGCAATTTTAAACTGGAGAGGATAGTTATATCTTAAAAATGAGAAAAAAGGTATCCAACTGGCAAGATTAATTGCATAAAATGAAATTCCTGAATAGGGGAACAATAGCATAGACTGTGAACTGGGAGTTTTTAGATGTTTTAGAGTTCAATTCCCAACTCCTTTTGGATTTGGTAATGCTCTGTTATGACAGACAAATGCCTTTACCAACATGGCTGGTCCTGTGGTTCCACTGCAGATGAACTTCATGACCATGAATACCTCGAAGCCAGTTCCAAGCCCAGATTTCCCCAGTAATTTCACCACTCCTACAATCATGCTGCAATTATCCCTTATTGTGAAATTACTGGTTCAGTGCTATTATCACCATAATGTCACCTTCTGCCACCAGCTATGTTATCAGTCCTGCCTCCTCCAATTTCCCATAGTCCCTGTAAATATACTGCAGGAAGCATGGCTTCACCAGCTTCTGGATTTCCACAGGTACAAGCCCCTCTCTGGCTGTGCCCCTCCTTGTAGCAATGACCAGAACCAGGACAGATGATCAGGAGTGAAAAGGGTGCTGCAATGGGGTCATTTTTAACTAGCTGCTCTCAGGTGAAACATCTGTGGGAAACACTGAGTCAGGCTGAGGGTGTACAGCAGGAACAAACACAGGATGCTCTTAGGAGCAAAAGTAGGTGAGAGCCACATGGGATTCTGCTAAAGACCAGGAAGTAGGAAATAACCAGAGCATCCTCAAGTGAGTTATTTCCAGGACAGAGATCAACTGGGTGCAGATTAGCAGAGAGAACAGGCAGTGCGAGTGCCCACCAGGGAGGCACAGGGTGCAGGAGATGCTGTCAGAATGAGGCTCAGATCACAGATATATGAACCTTGTGGTTATGAAAGCAGCTTATGCCAAACCGTTGCAATTTACAATATGTCTGTTTAGATTATTATTAAATTAACACTTAAGGTCACCCGTCATTTCATCAAACTACTTAAGATCTCTTCATGAAACTTACTTCAGGACTCATAATACCGAGATACTGAGAAATTAGATGTTGTATCAGAACCAGCAATCTCCTAATTACAGGAGTAGATGATATTTTCAACAGGGAAAATGAGATCATCAGTGTCATAGAAATGGAGATTAAAAAGACAGATTTAGAAAACAAACGAACAAGAGGTAATCCCTGGTTTTTAGGTCCTTTATGACTGGCTGCAGCTGTAGCAAATCATCTGACAGCATACACAGCAAGCTCTGAGCATAATTCCCTGCTCTGACTGAAGTCTCAGGAGCGTGAAAGAAGGGGAGATGAGGAATACCATGTCCACAGAAGAGATGTCTAAAGAAATGCAGGCTAGAGCTGGGTCAGTGAAGGAGGCACGGGGCTGTGCAACTTCAGTCATGTTGCCAGGACTAACAGGCATGATCTAATTAATTCAGGGTCACAGTCTCTTGTACTCCCTTGTTTGCTCATTGCCTTTTGCTGTGCAGTTGTAGGCTGGCACAGAGCTCCTGGTGAAGCAACAGGAATCATCAGCATAGCTCAGAGATGTGCAGGCACGCTGATTATGTGCACGTCTGACCAAGGGACTGAGAAGCCCCTTTCCATCTCTTCCTGCCCCATTATTATGCAGACCTCCCTCTGGAATAGCCTCCAGAACTACTGAAAAATTCAAACTTGGTGGAAAGCGTCTCATGGGGAGAAAATCAGCAGCAGACAAGAAAACAAAGCCAGTGAAGGAGAAACAAGAAAGGGCATTAGGCAAAATAGTAGCAACTGGTAAACAGGAAATTTTGAGCTTTGAATATCTTAAAAAATATGCTGTAGAATCCAGGTCCATAAAAATGTGATTGGAATCAAGAAACAATTTCTAAGCGTTCAGAGAAGAAGCAAGAAAGGGAGTAAAAATAATATGATGCCAGATGATAAAAAAAACAGAAGGAGATGGTCAGGCAGAGAGGCTTTAGAGCCTCCATCCATTATCATTAAAAGGAAAATATTTTAGTGGCTGAGTAGCCACTGAAGTGATAAACTAAGAAAAGAATGACTGAATGAGAGGCAGGGTCATGAAGTGGTAGGGTTAAAACAAAAATTAATTGAAAGCATGTGAATAATCTGTGCTCAGCATGAAGGGAAAGAATTGCAGAAGATGTAGCTGAACTACTTGCTCATGGGCTGAGACCTGACTGGGACAAGATCCCAAAAAGGGAAGTGAAAAGGGAATCAACAAAAAGCTCAGAAAATGGATGGATAAACTGTCCTTAAACATCTAGCATGCTGCTAGAAAAATTACTAACACATGCATCCTGGGAGTGTGTGCACGAAAAACACACAAGTAAGACATGAGAGACCAGAAACCTTTGTTTACTTAAATCAGCAAACAGGTTCATTCTTTGTATGGCACCAGTTTTCTCAAGTTACTCAGAATTTTATGTCTCACTGAAATCCAGTCTGTTACCAGTTTCACCACCTTTTTTCCCCCTTCATTCTGGAATGACCCACTTAATTAACTTCAATGTTTATGTGATTTCTGAGACTGGCAGTGAGACAAGGCATGACTGAATCAGGCTGGTGGTGAGAGAAAACATCATTCCAAGGTGGCCTTGGAAAGCAGGACTTGGCTTTTCTTGTCCTCCACAGGGTGGGAAAAGCAACAGCTTTCAAAATACTGAGTGTATGCTGAGAAAGGAGGACACGTGTACATTGGAAAGGAGAGGCAGTGGCTCGAACACAGAAGAGGAGGGTGGATACTGCCTGGGGAGGGATGCTGCAGAGACACATCAGCTGGATAGGAATTAATAATGTGACAGTGCCTGAAAGAAATGTAGCTGTTGTCTTATGTCCTGTTAAGAGGACCACGGTGTGTAGAACAGCAAAGGCAATTATTCTGCTCTGCTTAGCACCTGATAGCTCTCAGCTGCAGCACTCATACAGTGCTGGGAGGATGCTTCTTCAGCCTGGAAGCAAAACAAAAGGGTATAAATCCTGCAGGAAAAATGGGAGAGAACAAGGCAGGCCAAGCTTGTTGAAACAAGGAAGAGAGCAGTGAGACAGATTAAAACTTAATAAATAAGAAAAGACCTCAAAAGATAGCACTTGACACTTGAGAATTTTGAAGCACTTTATAAATGTGTGCTTAAGACCATGGTTTCCTTGGGATGCATATTTTATTGAAACCACTTGGTTTGTGCCTAAATTGAAATGGAGAGTTCAAGTGGTTTATTGAGCATGGCAGAGAGGCACACGGAGGTCCCTGGCTAACTGTTCTCCTGAAACTGGTCTGAAAATTGCATCATGGATTAAAATATGCCCTGTCTCCCCCAGAGGGTAATGGAGGAAAACAAAGACAGTGAGAGATCTATGCTCTTCTTCAACCCCTCTTTGCTACTCATACCTCATTGAGCAGGTCTCTGCTGGGCTATTAATGCTGTGAGCAATTGGACTGAGGAAAATTACCAGGGAAATTTTGCAGCCACTTTCATTACAGATATTATTACTGGCTGTCTATTGTAATCAGCAAAGCCTCTTCCATCAGTGTGACGTCGCAATTTTCATTCTCTTGCATATGAGCAATAACAGGAGAGTGTGAGGAACAGCTGAGAGGGGGAGTTTTGTCTGATGAGGAAGGGGTGATCTATTCCACCAAAGTTCCCCTTTCTGCTTTGGGGCACACTGACAAAAACCCTTTTCCTTTGCTGTTACTGATACAGGTCTAAGAAACTCGAGGAGATGATTTCAGAGAGCCCTTAAACCACAGGAGCACTTGGCAGGGGACACCCTTTTGCCTTAAGCTGTGGTATTGCAGAGCCTGGGGTGCTCCAGCTGCTTATGTTAAGGCACTCTGTTTCACACATTTCTCTGATAATGAAGATACCAAAGTATCTGGACCACTGTTTTATGGACAGCCATTTCCAAGGCACAGAAGAACATGACACCTTTCCTCATATGCAGGTGCTCAAATGCCTGAGCCCTGTTCTCAGATCCAAGGTGATAGCAAAAACATGAAGGGTTATTCACTTCACCTTGTGAGTGAATAACAGCAGAAGGTTTTATCACCACTGGGCTCTGTACTGTCCAAGAGCAATCTCAGAGCTGTTTAGAGCTCATTAAGCAAGAAAGAATCAACAAGAATCAAGATAAGTGATGACTACTGAAATTGTTGACTGCATTTTTTAATGCCAAATAGAGAGAAAAATTAAATTCTTTACCCACCAAGGAGTTTCTTCTTTATTACTGCAGTGGAGTCATGTTAGTCCACTGGGGTGCACAGGCAGCACTCTCTCCTTGTATCTTTGGTTCAGCTATGTCAGGGGAGGATGTTTTTTGTCTCAGCTTTTAAGGCCCCTTCCAACCCAAGCCCTTCTATGACCCACAATCCCACTATAGACAGTGCCATGAGGGGATGGGGCTGTTTAGCTGGTTCTTGGTCCTTTTTCTTGTTACCATTCCTTAAGAAACAGAATTAAATTGTATGTTTACCTCCATGCTACTGAATTTCCCATTCACACGAGGCAATGAATCATTTATGGTTCTTATCAGAGGGATTAATTCTCCTGTACCTGTGATTTCTTCCCCAAGCACTGATACTCAGCAAAGTGACATTGAAATAAACTTGAAGAATAATCTTGCACGTTCCTCATTATCATGACTGCTCACTAATAACATTACTTACAACCAGAATTGTTGCCCTCACCTGACCAGTTGTATTTTATTGCCACCATCTGTAAAGGTGCCTGGGCAATGCCCAGTTGTGGGGCTAGTAAGAAAACTCATGAGGCCACAGCTTTGCTGGCTCCTGATCCTTCCTGGCCAGGCACTGGTGGCTGTGGGCATCATCAAACCAACACTGCCCCTAAGATGGGTGAGCCCTGCACACTGCTTGTCACAAATTTGGGATCCATGAGGGATGTGCTGTCATGGGTAGGGAGGAGTGCAGGGGTGGGCAATGTCCCACACCAGCATCAGCACCAACTCTTACCTCTCTCAGGATTTTGAAGGATTCTGTCAAAGCCTTGCTCACAGTCCCCACTCCTTTTGCCTGCAGTTCATCCACCAGCTGCTTGAAGTGCTGGCATGAAGAGAAGAAAAACAAAACAGGAAGGAGTTGCATGCAGGGTGTTCCTTTTGACCAGGGCAGGAAAGGGAAGCCCAGAAAAGGCTGTGCCCATCCAACTCCAGCAGGACTGCATTTCTCAGTCTCTGGGCTGTGAACCACTGACAATCCATGTAAGATCATGGAAGGGGAAAAACTGCTGGAAATCTGGCTTTCCCTTATCTGCTCCTTCAGGAAAAAAAAACAACCAGTGCACCCAAAAGCAACAGGATGGGGGAAAATAAAAAAAACTTGTCTATGACTTAAGCAATATCGATCTGCTTAAATGAAACCCTCTCTGCAAGATAGTGCCTAGGATGTTTGGGAACTCTTTGGGAAACACTGCAGAACACATCACCCTCTGCAGTCACACTCTGTGACCTAGGGCTAATCTGGGAAAGATATCTGGTTGTTGAAGGTGTGCAGGGATGCAGTAACACAAAGTAAAAAAAAATTGAAAGAGGAAGGGAAAAAAAAAAGCCAAACAAACAGGGAGAGAAGCTAAAAATACCAATCAGCCCAGAGGGCAGTAGAGCAGCTTGGCCACCTCAGGGCTGCTGAAACCTCCTGGATCAGAGCAACAAAACCCCTCCTCAGAGAGGGCTTGCTGGCAGTACACCCTGATGAAAGGACAGATCATTCCCATTTCTGAGGGCTGAGGTGGGGTGTCTAAGATGGAGACCTTTTACCCTCTGCAGTTTTTAATAAGGCAGTCTGGGCTAAGTGTGAGCCAGCACACAGCACTGAATTGGTGCTGGCTTCAAATACAAACCCTGCTCCTTGTCCCTGGTGTTTCATCTCTCAGCATCTCAACCCTGTGCTCTGCTTACATGAAGACAGTTCCATTGAGAGGGGCCTGGTACTCACCTCTCTGTTATCTCTGTCTGCTTGGACCAGGATACCCTTAAAACAGGGCTCAATAAAATGAACATAATCATTGTACTGCAAAGAGAAAAGGAAAAGAAAGAGGTTGTCATGGGAGAAAATTCACAAAATGGGTTAATGTCCTAGGTGCATGTTCAGAAAACAGCATGGAGCATTATGCCATTTTATACCTGTTTCCCAAAAATATTTTTATAGTGACCATGGCAAACTAGGATTTTGATGAATCTTCTGTTTGTTTGAATATCCCATCAATTACAGTGTTTTGCTGAGTTCTAGCTGAGCATATCTACACATACAAAGTTAGTTCTTTTTCTTTTCCTCCCCACTCACACCACAAAGTTTTTAGCTCCACTTTATGAACTTGCATCCCTGGCCTTGCTTCTAGCACTTTTTGCACATAATTTTGACTTCTGGAGACTTTGTGAGTCCCCAGCCACCAGCTCAACCCTGCAACCTGAAGTTTGAAGCTTCTGGTGCACAGCTAAACAATAACAAACCAGGTGAGCACACATACACTGGGATAATTAGGGGAGTGGATGATTCCAGGCTGTTACATGTGAAGTAAAGCTTGGTAAGGCCCCGTGAACCTTTTCCTGCAAGGCTCATGAGAGTGCAATTCCTAATTCCTAATTCACTGATGCTCAGCTGATCAATGGGAACTTAGGCTATAATGCCTCTGAGCCAGCAGGTTCTTGCTGTGACTGCAGTAAAGGAAAAAAATATATATAACAGGGTATTTCTGGGATTGTTTTTGAAGAACAGATGATATTTCAAACTCCTTAATGACTCCCCTCCATTTTTCTGCCAACACTGTTCACTCTTCCATCTGTCCAGTCACATAAAGACAGAATTGTTGCCACTGGAGTTTCTAATTAGCTAACATAAGAAGCTATCAACAAAAAGTAGAATTTATATCTCAGTGGCTGTGCCCTGGCAAGCTATCATAGAAAGAAGGCTGGGGAAGGAGATGGTGTTTGAATTAGCTGTGAAAATTAGAAGGTGAGGAGCCTTTAACATGGCACCAGTCTTGCTATGAGTCATGGAGAGAAGTTTTGCTTTCTGTGGTCAGTGGTGCTGGTTCTCTGTGGGCAACCAGCCCATCCTCACCTTGTCAGGGCACAAAAAGGAAGAGAGTAACACTGAGGCTTCCTAAGCAAGCTCCATGCAGGCACAGCTGATCAACTCTGAGCTGTTAAGCAGCCTTGCAGGATGCTAGTGCACAAAAAGGCATATGGTGGTAGCTTTCTAGCCTGGAAAGGTTATCCTGAGGATTACACTGCTGCTGCTGGACCCAAACACAGTGTTATGGCAGGCTAGGTGAATTATCAGCTCAGGTGTCTCTCTGCAGCCCTTTGTTATCTGTTGCAGTCACATCCCTAAGAAAGCAAAAAAAGATGCAGCCAACATCCTCTGTGGAGGAAAGATGAGATGACCTGGCAGACACCCTGCTGAGCACACAAAGCTGCCTTCCCAAGGGTAATTTGGGTTAATTCCCCATCCCACACAGGTACTGCTGTAGGTAGGTCACTGTGATTTGCTGAGGGGAAGGAGGAGAGGGTGTGAGGCACCAGGAACCCAGCTCAGCACTGGAATGGAGGCAGACATACTGCAATGATGTTGACAAAGTCATTTTCTCCCAGAGTATCCAAAATGGTGATGATGGTGTGCTTGGCAATGGTCATCCTCAGGCCCTTCATGCTGCCACTGACATCCACAATGATGACAATGTCCTTGGGAGAGGTGGCAGCTTGGATGTACCTGCAGAGTGACAATTGTTCAAGTCTGATTTAGCCATGCTGAGCAGACTGAGTAAACGCACCACAGCTCTGAAATAAATTTAAATATAAATCTAAATATCTCAGTCACAGAAGTGTAATTTCCATGTGGTATGTGTTAGATGCCACAGGGAAAACTGCTGCTGGCAGGGCTTCCTAACCTGCTATTGCCTTTGTTTTTATATCCCCATCTCTTGCAGGGGCACCACAGGACATCAATTACTGATCAGTAACTCATCTTGGAGAAGAAGGAGAGAGGAAGGATCAAAGGTGCTTTGGCCAAAACTCACCAGCCACGGTTTCTGCAGTCAAAGGAGATGACTCCATTCTCATCTGGTAACCACTTTATTCCTGAAGAGAGCAGCAAGAGGAGCAGTCAGCACACCCAGGCAGGCAGGCAGGCAGGCACCTGCACTGCTGCTGTTCCCTGACTACCCTAGGGGCACACCAAGCTGGCCAGCCACAGCAGTGGCCTTTCTGCAGAAATATAAGCAGACCTGTTTGGTCTTTGGCAGTTCTGAGTAAACTGTTCATTAACTTTCTCTTAAAAAAAAAAAAAAAAAAAACCTAGGCATAGCCTGTTCGAATTTGGGAAGCAACTGCTTGTACTTTGAACATTTTATCATTTTGATGTTGTTCTCAACAACAGATTTTTTCTCCCAGAGGGTGGTTGAGAGCATAAAAAAGCAGCAGCAGGGATAGGGATGCATCCCAAATTCCCTGCTACAGGCTCTGCTCACAGTCAACTCTACTTTTACCTTCCCCAGCACGTGCCAGGTCACAGAACAAGGACATGCAGCATCTGACCAAGTGGCCATGGATTCTTCTTGGATTCTTCCATGGCACAGACCCTGTCCTGCACACAAAATTATTGTGTTGCACTGAAAGAGCAAAGCCAATCTCTATTCTTTTACCTGGGTACAACCTGAAGAATCCAGTGGAGCTGCCAAAGTACTGCCAGGTCAGTGTGGGATCCCTTTCAAAGTTGTCTACAAAAATAGGATTCAGGGCTTCTGACATGTAAACTCCATTGAGGATGGCAGGGTCTGTGGGGAAAAAAGTGTGTAAAAGAAGGGAGGGTATTCACCACCCCAGTGGAGGAGAGGGATGGGAACAAAGGCAGCTCCAGGAGGAATGTAACCTTGTCCAAAGCTTTTACATTGATGCATCCCTGTTCCCTGTCCGTTCAAGTGAATCCTGGAGGCCAGGCCACCACTGGCCACTGCAGGTGATCTCAGATCACACAGTTTACACAGTTGCACTCTCTCTCCTCTTTTCCTCAGCAAATCTTTCTTTTCTTCTTTGCATGTCCTTTCCTTGACAAAACCTGGGTTGTCCTGCCATGCCCCCATCTCCTCAGAATCAATAGGAAGCTGCAGATTCAAATCTTAGGAGGCAGTGTGTACTTGGTGTCTGTGTTTAGACTCTGCCTCAGGAGACCAAAGAGAGCAGCAGCAGTAGAAATAGAGAATCATGAGAAACTGGTCATTGTAGGATTAACTGTATTAGTGTCAGAAACAGTGGGGCTTTCACCTACCACTCCCTATTTAGCCACTTTAATAGTGACTAAACCACTTAATTAGTGGCTTGTCTTAATTTTCTTCTGTTTTCACTCAGAGTCCGGATTAAAAACATGAAGGAGATGAATTTTCTCTTTTTTCGTGTTTGGGCTTGGTAGTTGATTAAATCTTATCTAAAGTACAGAGAGCTCTGCAACACTTCTAGCTATCAGCTAAAAGCAAGAAAAATGGAGCTGAATTCAGCTACTCACAAGGTCTTTTAAAGCTAAACAGTCCAATAGAGAATTAACACCTATGTTATTTATCCTTTTGACCCAATAACCAAACTCCTGTGACCTGCAGTGCAGCACTAACCATCCAACCAAAAGCTATTACCTGAAAGCATGAAGAAGGAAGAAGACAGATAGGAGACAACATCCAAAATCTTGTCCCATACCTATTACTATATACTAAAACTTTCTAACTCAAAACCCTTGACCATGTGAAATCACACACTTCTATTTAACTACACACCAGTGATTCCAACTCCATCACTCAAATTTGGAAGCCTTCTTCAAGGTCTCAAATCAAAAGCAGTGTTCTCCTGGGGGTCAGTTTTAGAAAGCAAAGAAAGTTCAAAACTCCCAGGTTTCTGGGTTCCAACAGGCAGCAGCCTACTTTATACAATTCTGCTGAACCTACCCACAGCCAGCTCTGCTGGTTGCTTTATTGTCAACAATATTTTAGGGTCTGGGGCTGTCAGAGCAGATGGAAGTGATTTGAAATCAATCTCTCTATTGTGTCTCTAAATAACAGCAGTGAGTGAGATTTTTGACAAATAAAGGCCATGATAGAGCCAACCCTTCATCCAGAGAGACAATTGCCAACAAAGTCTCATCTCAGTTTGTCTCACAGCATCTCTGGCTGGGTAGAGGAGCTGTAGGAGAATACACTGCCTGCCTGAGATGGAAGGCTGTCCACTATGAGAGGTTTTCCAAGAGCAGACTGTACCCAGCACCAAGAGCTGACTGTGACAACACAGAGTTCAGACAGCACCTTTCAAACCCTGCCTTTTTTTTTTTTTTCCCCTGTTGTTTTTTTTTTTTTTTTTTTTTTTTACTCCCATCCTTATTTACAGTATTACTGCTGATAATTTCCACACCAACTGACCAGCAGTGAGAAAGTAGAGGCCATTACCTTTGTTGTAGACATTGGTGGGCAGCTGGATATCACTGTAGGTTGTGTTCACCAGCAGGTTGTTGAAATGCTCATTTGGCTCCAGAATGAATTCATCCCCAAGCTCCACATAATTGTCATTTTCATCCTTCTCATTAATCAGGAGAGAGTTGTAGTAATCAAACTGTTGATGAAGATAATGGAAAAGAAAGACAAAGAACAGGACAGGCTATTACCAGCACTGTGGAGGATGGGGGGGGGAACACTCTTTAAAACAGAGGGGACACATGGACAATCACAGCTTCAAAGAGGATCAAAATGAGCCACAGACAAGCTATTACCAACTGAAAGTGTCAAGCTGCCCAAATGATGGTTTCTGGCCAGTCTGTTGTTGTCATGTGCCCATATGACCAAAAGGAGCATTGCTTAGGAGTGATTTAAGAGCCAAGGGGCAGGGTGGCAGCCTCCTGTGCCCTGTCCCCAGAGGTATTTAGGGGATTAACTGGAAAGGTGAAGTGTTTTACAGGGTCTGGCTCCCAGTTTAGCACAGGACACCCAGTGCTGCCTCCCCTGCCCTGTCTCTGCAGCTGTCACTGGCTGAGTTATTCCTGATGGACATCCAGCCAGGATTATCCCCTCATCCTGTCACTCCAAGGAGCAGGCACTCATGGAGAGCAAAGGACCAAGCAGAAGGTGCTCAAAGACAAATGCAGTGTCCCCCTCACCCATGGAGGTCACTGGGGATTTACCACCTACAGTCACTTTAGTACACTCAGGGCATTCTTTGTCCTTGGATAACCAACGTTTTTAAGATGTTTTTGCTGGCTTTATCTGAGCCAGAGGTTATGTAAGAATTAGTGAGTGTGCAAATACAGTCATGTACCCCAACTCACCCATGACCTTTACTGTGAGTGCAGCTCACCCAACTCACATGACTAATGGGACTCTTTAAAATAAGAAAAAAAAAATTCAAAAGTGAGATGAAATTAGTTACTAGGTTGATTTCAAGGAGAGTTTTCATTTTTCCCAGCACTGAGATATGCACTCCCAGGGGTAGCCTGTGCTTGTACTGTGGACAGTGGGCTTCCTTCCACAGCCTTTTCTCTCCAGCTCCCTTCACCAGCAATAATCCCATAGCTTGGCCACAACAAACAGTTATTAACAGAAAGCCAATTATCCAAATTGCTTGGACAGCACCAGACTTTCACCTTAAGGGAAGACCTGATGGGTGGGTGTCTGTCTGGTACAGAAAAGATGATGGGAGCTGTTAAGAAAGATGGTGAGAAACTCAGTTCATTTGGTTTGCTGTGGGTATTTGTAACAGCATCCTCCTCATTGTTCATTCACACTTAATTTTAGCTCATTTTCCAGTCAAGTAACCCACAAAGTGCCAGATAATTTGCACTAAAACGTCACTGTGCAGTAAAAGTAATGCCAGTAATATCATGCAGCCCAATGTCTTCTCAAATCCTTCCCCTCTTAGAGCCAAAGGGACAAATCTTTTTGGTGTTCCAAGGTTTGGGATCTGCCAACAAGGATGTCTCTCACTTGCAGCAGCCTCTGGAGGAGCTGAGTGTCCTGCAGACAAAGCAATTCCTGACCTGCCCAGGGGGCACTAATCCACGCTGTATTACTTAGGTTTGGGTTTTGTGAAATTTTTTGTTGTTTTTTTTTTTGTTTTGTTTTGTTTTGGGGGTGGCCTCCTGGCTGTGTGCCACATTTTGTCACTGCCCAGGACAAACTCACCTCCAGTGAGGAGTTATACTCATGGTTCAGATCTGCATCTTCTGCTGCTTCCACCAGCCTCTAAAGCAAGCATACAAAGGAAGGTGAGTGGGTGCTGTGGCAAAGCCCTCCAGGAGTTATTCCAGCTGTATCAGCGACTGCCTCCTTCACCACAACCCAGTCTGGGGTTATAAACTTGCCTCTTTCCCCCCTTTCCTGCTGACCTGTCATCCTGTGCTACAATTTCACAGCTTGGAAGGTACATTATTTGCAGCTATTTATTGACAAGTGTATTCACACCTACTTACTCCAGAGTCCCTGCAATTTTAGGTATAATAGGACATATACAAACAGAAACAGGTCCATTTAGAGAAACGACAGACAGATTTAATTTCATTTTCCATGAACCCTTCCAAAAAGCCATGGGAAAGGCATTTCAGCCCCAGCTTGATGTCAGTATCTCATCAAAGGAAAAGGCCTTGTGGGAATCTCAGTCTGGTATTGTTGCTGAGACAAAGACCATGCCTGGATTTAGTAAAGGGCTCAGTGATGCTGTGGCCATTTATAAGCTCTTACCATTTATGGAGGGCAATAAAACCAGCCAGTTTTCTCCAGCATGATGCTTCAGGGCACTAATTCTCAATTGGTACAGACTAGGAAGGGATCCAACTAAACACATACGTGTTTTCAGGGTTGCACAATCAGCAACAGTCTCAGCAAAACTACATTTTGCTCCCTCACAAAGGATAAGGCAATGCCAACACTGGAAAAGTCTGACTAAGAATTTAATGCTATGGGCCAAAGCTCTGGGACTGAATATGCCCACATGTCACTTGGAGAGTCAAATGATGTGTTTCTGGATGACTTTTCCACATTAGAAGCCTTAAACAGTCAAGGCTCTGTGATTACAGAAGTATGCCTTTCATAGTAGGTAAATACACAGGAATATGATAAATCCTTAGATGCAGGAAGCAAGAGGGGCCAGAACTGATTGCCTGCTCTGATCTCCCACATTGCAACAGCTACAGACCCCTTGCCACCTCCTCCACACTTCCCCATGTACACAGCTGGAAATCTAAGCACCTTCCTTGCAGCCTGTGCTCAGGAGGTGCAGAAATTCCCCCTGAGCCACACACACAGCTGAAACAAGCCCCTAGTCTTCAGCGTGCATTATTGAAGAATGAGCTGGATTTTTTCACTTTTGAGAGGTTTTCTTCCCCCCTTCTTTAAACAGCCTGTCTCCTAGAAGAGTGCTCGTTCCCTCATATTTATTTCTAGACTTTGTTTTTGTCTTCTTTTCTAATTTGAGCAGAGGGAGAAGCCAGCATCCCCTTGTCTAAACACCCACACCCTCCCACCAATGTCTGCTTAAAGCTCAGCGCAAGCAGCCAGCTGCACCAGCAGGATCTTGCTTGGGCAGGAAAGTCCTCACACAACCCCTGCACCCACACACTCCTGGAGCAGGCAGGAGGCTTGTGCCTGCTGCTCTGGGGCTGGCAGGACACAAATTCCTTCCCAAAGCCCAGTGGTCATACCTCAACAGCTTCCACCTTCCTGCGGAGCATGCTCTCCATCTGCTCCGAGAACTTCTTGACCAGCTCCAAGCCATCCACCTCCTTGATCTTCAGAGTTGGCTCCACATCCTTGTACTTCTAATCAAGGGAAAGAAGAAAAATCATGCTGAGCAGGAGGTTCTTAAGGAGAGGGATGAATCTATGATTGATAGCTGGGTATTGTCTTTGTGTTGAAACAACTGCTCTGATTTTAGCACCTTCCATCTTTGTCTTTCCCCTTTTTCCACCCTACAGGTGTGCAGAGCAGTGGCCCTAACTCAAAGTGCTTTGACCAAGTCAAAACAGCTGATCCACTTGTGGGCTTGTGGCTGTTGAAAGCAGCAATGCACCTGAAGCTATTTAGTGCCAACAAATCAGAGAGAGCAGAAGGCCAATATAACCGTGGTGGTGGTTTGCACCCCTTAATTACTGATTTATTTGGAGTTTCTTCTGTCTTCATTCAGAGCCATGACTAAAAAACACATGAAGGAAATGGATTTTCTTATGTTTGGCCTTGGTTGTTTATTAAATCTTATCAAAAGTACAGAAAGTTCAGCAATGCTTCTAGCCACCAGCTAAAAGCAAGCAAAATGGAGAGAAATCCAGACAGCTACCAAGTCTCTTAAAATTAAACAGCCCAAATCAGAATTAACACCTATATTATTTATACTTTTAACCTAATAACCAAATTTTTGTGACTCTCAGTGCAGCACTAATTGTCCAACTAGGAACTGCTACCTGAAACTACAAAGGAAGATGAACACCAAAAGAGATACCACCCAAAATCTTCCATTTTGTCCCGCACCTATTAGTATATTATAAAAATCTCAAATTAAAAACCCTTCACCAATTGAAAGCACACACTTTTATTTAACTACACACCTGGATTTTAACTCAAATTTGGAAGCCTTCTCCAAGGCCTCCTGTCCCAGAGCCACCACATCTGTGAGGGAACCTGCCAGGTCTCCAGCAAGAAGGGTCTGCTCAGTGTTTTTGGGGGAGACTGCTAAGGACAGCTGAGATGGACAGTTGTGATGCCACTTATAGGGCACCCAGGAGCATAATTTAGGCCAAAAGCATCACAGAGGCAATTCCCAAAAGCTGGGGATTATGAGCATGGCTACTTGGTGCTGTAATGAGGAGGAGCTAAATCTGACAGCTTTAGAGATAACCAGTTTATTCTCACCATGTTTCATATAACCTAGGAATTAAAAAAACAAAAAACAAAAGTACATCTAAACTGTGTAACCATAATCTGCCTCCTTAAATCTGTTTTTTTTTAAGACTGGATACAATGGCCTTTATTTCTCCTTTCCAAAAAATCCCACAGCTAACAGAGATAACCAGAAAGCAAGAGTAAAGAAACCTGTGAGAGGACACAGGATGATTAACTTATTTCAGAAAAGACAGAGCCTTATCTCCTGGGCAATGTGGAAACACAAAGGCAACCAATTGCAATTCCCTGGTCCCTCATTGTCAGTTTTGTCTGCAGTGTGTACAGCTGCCCTCCATCTTCACCTTGTGTTAGCATCACAGCAGCAACCTCAGCCAGGGCTGGGCTCCTTGTGCTGGGGAAAAAAATGAGCTGGTGAAAAGGGCAAGGAGATGGCAGGGGCTCTGGTGACACTTTTGAATTAGAGGGAAGCAGCAGGGAATTTGCATGTCTTTGGGGTGAGCCCCTTTTGTTCAAGAAGTCAGGGAGGGTGGCTGAGCACAGGCAGAGGAAGAAATGCCTTGAGGATGGGGCAGACTGAGGAGGTCAGACAGAAATAGCAGCAGCATCCAGCCTGCAGCAGGCATGGCAGGGAGGCTCTGTCTGGCATGATTAACAGCAAGGGTTTTACTGGATTAAAAATGCCAGGCTCACATCCCCTGTGCTGGGGCTGGGAGCTGGGACAGGCAGGCGGGGGGAGCAGCAGGAGGAGGAGGAGGAGGAGGAGGAATTGAGCAGGAAGGCTGGGGTAAGCACACTGCCAGAAGAGGAATGTGCAGCCACAAACCCTGACTGCAGTCCCTGGGTGGTGATGAGGCCACAGCACACATCCAGCTGGTGCCTGTCCCTTCATCTCCATGTCATGGCTCTGCCAGGAGAGAAGTGATCCCTGCCAGGCTGGGTTTAATCAGGCCCTGCTCGGGGGGAGCAGGGTAATCTCTGCTGGGAAAGCTCACCAAGGGGGGACACACCAGCACGTGCTTCACAAAGCAACCTGCCACCACCTACCTTGGGTCACAGCCTCAATTAAAACCAACAGGGCTCTTCCCCCTCTCAGTTATTATTATTATTATTATTATTTTAATTGACATGCTCACAAGTAGGGGTAAAACTAATCATGAGAAATCACAAGCAGCCTGCCAATGGCATACACATCTCAGCCCTGAGATCCGGCCAGAGATGGGAAAAAAAAACAACAACCAACCCCTAACACCCCCAAAAAAACACCTTTCTGCAAAGTTCCTGTTTGCTAAGGAATACACCAGGTTTGAGCTCAAATCCTATTTGAGCTTTTTACCTACAAAAGCCACTGCATGCCTGATTTCTGCCACGGAAATCTCTGGCTATGCATGACTATTCATCCAAGATTTGCTAATGGTGGGCAACAGAGTTGTGATTTCAATACTGACAACAGACACCATGGCTGAAGTCAGCTCAGGTGCATGTAGCTGGCCAAGATTATCCTGTACAACCTGTGCTTAGGGTTCAGGCTATCAGGTCATTATGAGTTACAGAACAGGAGTCAGGCTAGGGAGAACAGGCTGAAAGGATCTGATGTTGAAAAGAGGCCAAAAAGTTAGCTCAGCTCTAACAGAAAACCTTTTCTTATTCATTTAGCACTTAGCATTCCCCTAAAACAGCAGAGGCAATTCATTAAGATTCCCCTTCTGCAGTGACGGGGGTGGTGATTTAAAAGTAGAATATCCAGAATTCAGTATCCTAAGTTTTATCTGTGAAGAGAGATATGTCACCAAATATATATTCTTGTTCCCACCTCCATAAAATTCAGCCTATTGAAGTACACAGTGCTGCATTACTCACTGCTAGTGGAACTAAATTAAGAGTGTGAAAGACATCCCTTTCATCCTCACCCAGGAAAACGTCTTGACTGAACTCCTCAAGTTTGTCTGCTCTTTGCCATGTTTTTTTGGGCTTTCTAATAATGGCAGAGCAAAGCTCTGATGCAGGGTAAAAGCCTGCCCTTGGGGATTCAAGGGATGTCTGTTAGCTCACCAGGTCTCCAGGAATTATATAGCCTGGTAGGAAGTCAACTACTTGAGTTTGCAACGTGATTTTAAGGTTCTGGAGGAAACAAACAAAAAGTCCAAAGAAAACTAAGCAATCTCAAAACCACAAAATTAAGTTTATGCCAAGTATTAAAGACAAGGTTTACATGCAAAGCATTCAGTAACTGGAAAATTATGACTCTCACAGCAACAATAAGCTGGTTACTTCAAGGCTATTAGGCACGAGGGCACATGAAATAAGATACAAACTGAGATAACAGCACCTTTTGTATTTCCTCAAAGCAGAAATTTCCAACAAAATGCCTGTTGACTTAGAGAAGCACTGAGAAAACCATCACCTGGACCTCTGCACTGTGCTCCCCACCCTTCTGCTGGTCTAACACACCCGTGCATGCAGAGAAATATTTGATGTGAAAAACAGGTAATAGCCCAAAACAAAGAAAGGTGTCTGGGGAACAGATAAATCCATGTGTTTAATTTTCAGACTTTGGTGTGTTTGGCTCCCCAGGCCTAATGTGCTCACAATCTGTGCCAGTGAGATGATCTACATAAAATTATAAAATTATTTGGGGTCTGCCAGGGTGCATGAAAATTATATTTAATAGTAAAAGATCTGTCTGCATCCACTTGCAGTGCTGGAGGTGCCAGGGATGCTGTGGGAGCCCTCTGGGATGGTCCCTGCTTTGAGATGATGGATTGTGAGAGGGTGCCCAACCTATCTAATGAAAAGGATCCTGAGAGAAGGACTGAAGTGAGTGCTGGCTGCTTCTCCCCTATTTCCTTATCTCCCAGGGAAACAATAGGAGATGAAAAAGTTCAACAAGTGGGGTTGAAAGACAAACCTGAGTTGCCTAAACTGCTCAAGTCAGGGCAGAGCACAACACAACATGAATTTAGGAGAAAATTCTTTGCTGGAGTGTTGACAGAGTAAGGCTGGATCAAGCTCATCTGTACCCCCTGCACAAAGTGACATTTTCCTTCTGAGTCACAGACATTGTGTCCACTTTGCCTCTGGGAGCTATGGCTTGGGGACCCCAGGGGACAACAGGCAGTGCAGAAGCATCATCAGAGCTGCTAAAAGCCCAACTTTTGCCTGCATCCACATCCTGCTGCAGCTGCCTCACGCTTTGTGCATGAAGTACCTTTATCAGGGCTGACAGCTTTTCATTGCAGGGTCACTCTTTGCTCCCAAGAAGAGCTGATGATCAGCACAGACCTTGGTGATGGATGCTGAAAGCCTGTCCTGGTCAAACTTAGCAAAGTTAGTGCTGCAGGATATGATCCCATACTCCAGGCAAAAAGCAGAGCTATGGGGACAGGGAGACAGGGCTCAGCAGCAAGGCAAGGAAAGTGACACCCAAATCCTGTGTTTTGCACTGGGATGTGGGTATAATTGCTAATATGAGGACAGAAGTCAGACACTTAGAAGGTGCAAGGGGCAGCTCATGGCTTGTGTTGGAGAATCAGAGAAAGAGTAAAGGAAAAAGAACTGGATGGCCCCAAAGTGGAGTCTGCATTCCTCTGGGTGCAGTCAGCAGCCACCAGTCCCCCAGAGCAGCACTTGGGAGGTGCAGGGCAGAGATCCCCAGGTCTGAAGGAGGAGCAGCCATTCACCACTGATTCAAGAAAGCTCCTATACAGCTGCACAAGGGACCATGTGTTTAAAGCCCCTGGAGCTACACCCTTGAATGCTGGTAGAGAGTTTACTGCAATTGTGTTTGGTGAACAAGCCAAGCAAAGCTGTCTGAAGTAGAGTCTTAAGGGCAAAGAATTGATAAACAACTGGCTGAATACAGATGAGAAAGGGGAAAAAATAGTGTCAGCTGGAGAGATGCAGGAGAGGACAATGGGGTGACAATGAGTGGGTGAGTGATGAGTAGCAGAGGGACTTAGGAAAGGAGGAATGTGGGGTCATGGTGGGAGAGCAGCAAATGATCAGAGGGGAAACCTGAAGAATGCTGTTAAAAAAGTATTTTTAATAAGAAGTGGTACAATTAAGGTGGTGTTCAGCAATGAAAGCAGTGGGGGCATTGATGGATCTCCCTCTCCAGTCCATGGAGAATGGCTACAGGGCATCACTCTGGGCTTAGGGATATGGAGGTCCATGGTTTTACAAGACATCTGCACACCAGTGTCATATTCTATCCTCCACCCTGAGGAGAATCTTGGAAAGCACATAGGGAGGTGAAATGAAGCAAAAGGAACCCCCACAGACTTTGCCTACCTTCTGCAACAGGAGAGAGCCTGAATACTTAGTCACAATGGAGTACAGCTCCCCACCAAAGGCATCTGCCCAGGACTTCACCCTAAAAAAAAAGGACAAAAGAAGGAAAATCAATGTTAATAATTCCAAGTCTGCAGAACTGGTTACTTCTTCAGACAGGTAAAACTCCATCTTCCTGAGTACAAACCCCTGTATTTCTCAAAGCCACTCTTCAACAGTGGCAATGTTTTGTCCCCAGACTCCAGCCAGACAAGCAGTAAGGCAGGAGACAGTGCTGCTCTTTGGCATCCTACCCAGGACATTGGCCAGCAGGGAGAAACACAGAGCTCTTGCTGGTCTCAGTCATTGTGCTTGGAGTTGAATTTGTCCCACCTAACTTTAGATGTACAAACTTGGTCTTAGAGAGCATCAGAGCTCCTTCTGTTGCTCGCAAAGTGAAATAAATTGATTTCTGCAGACACCTATTTGTCTTCCTTGGCAGGCCCTGGGGTGAAGAGCCAGACACTCAGTGCCAAATCTGCTGAAGAGAAATAAGTGTCAGGACTTAAAGAAGGTGTCATGATTCACCCCTTGGATTCAGCTCCTCCAGAGACTGATGAGCCAGACGAATTCTCTGCTCTCACTGGTGGTGCTGCTGCTTGAAAATGCCACAGCAGATGATGCACATTGTCATTGTAAAGCACCCCTCACACTTGTGCCATCCTGGAAATAATGGATGGCAGTGATCCCACATGGAGAACATGTGGATGTTGAGGAGCAGCCTGAACACCGAGCCATCCAAATCAAAATAGATGGCTCCCAAAATTGACAGAAAGCTGCTACATGTTAGGCAGCTCCACCTCCATGCAGCTCCCTCAACAAGGATCCACTTCAGAGAGATTTATTTAATGCAATAAGTAGCCTTCTCTACTTACCAGAATACACTACTTATTTATGATGTGTAGGAGTCTTACCTACAGCTCCCAGTGGAGTCCTCTGAGCCCCAGGCAGGCTTTAACCTCAGGGCCTGATTTCCCAGTGCATTGCACCACAAATTACACACCAACACAGAGGTGGGCTCAGGGAGTAAAGCCAGCACAGCAATGGTGGGATAATCACAAGAGCTCACTTCACCCTAGGAAAGCCTGCTTAGACTCCCCTCTTGCACACAGGAGCACACAGGCAGCTACAGGGGATGATCTGGCACGAACACAAAGCTCCAGCTCTGCTCTGCACCTCTCTCCACTGCTATATAAAAAGCATGAGAGGGTGGGTGCCTTTTAAAATCAATCCTTAATTGGCAATGAGCCATTCATATCTAACCACTCGGTGCAAAGTCAATTTTTTTTTTATTGTGCTCTGCATCTCATTTTGAGAGCCAGAGCTTTTATCTCATCATTTTATCCTTAGAGAAAAAAGAATACAGGTATTTTCTAGGAGACCAAGATTTATTGGGCTGTATCAGTGTTATTCTAGCAAGCCTGGAATAAAAGAGGAAACGAGAAACAGGGATCCCATGGGATGCTTTCCTGTTTGCTGAAGTAGTGACTAATGCATTCCCTTAGATATGAGGATCTCTGGATCAACATTTAACATGATGCCCATCTGCTTCTGCTGGCTTTATAATTTTATGTATGAGATGTTTTGTGCTGAATTTAACTAATATTCTCCAGTCTCCTCTCCTTTTACTATAGAAAGAGAGAACATAAACATGAAGGGATAGTAATTTTAGCAATTTTTATTCCATTTCCCTCCCCCCAACCTCTGTTTTGTGTCATATGTGTAGTGTGCCCCTACTCCTTCCAGCCCTCAACATTTTTCAACCCAGCAGGGTCGAAGAGTCTGTGGTAGTAATTTCTGATTAGTGGGTGCAGTTGAGCATCTTCTTGCAAGTTCTTGAAACTTCCTGTAACAGCAGAACTTGAATTAAAAAGGGGTTTGTGTGGTTTTGGGAGGTCTGCTCTGGCCCAGGAACTGGTATTTCTTCTGGTCTCAAAGCAGAGGAGAAACAAAGACAGAGGGAGCAAAGACAAGGCCAAAGACTGGCAGCTTTGGAGGACAGGTTAGAAAGTTAAAGGGCACAGAGGAATGAGAGGGCACAAAGGTCTCAAATCCCTGTGTTACAGGGCTAAAGTTTGTGTCATTAAAAATATCTGGTGGCATCCATGGAAGCTGAAAATTAGGAAAGTGAAGAGGCAGAAACACACTGTCATTTACATATTTAAAAGACAATTATTTGCTGGGGAAATGAGCAACATTAGAATACTGGGAATTAAGGGCATCCTGCTGAACTTAAATAGGTTTCCTTAATTTTTTTTCATAAACAAGGAAGAGAAAAAGTCAGTCTGAAATTCATCAGGCCGCAGAAGAAATTTCTTCTAACTTCTCTGGCTCTGTCCAGCTCAGGAGCAGACGTATAAAGGCAACAGCAGCAGCCTAAAGAGGCCATACCAGGCTGATCTTTGCCTCTCCCAGCAGCATTTCCCAGTGTTTCCATTATCCCAAGAAGAAGCCAGCCCTGCTCCTCACCAGCACTCCTGCCCACGCCGTGGCTGGCAGACGAGCAGAGCTGTGTCCAGTGGGGAAGCAGAGGTGCTTTGTGTGCTGCCCTTGCACTCCAGAAGCATCACTGGAACTGACTGAGCAGATTTCTGCACTGCTGGAGTTGGAGCTGAGTGAGCTCTGGAATAAACTGGAGGTGATCCAAGCACGATGCAGCAAAGCCAGACACGGCTTGGGGAGCAGCACAGCCAGGCTGAGACTTGTGTCACCTCACCCTGATCAAGCCCAGCTGCTGCTTGAATGTCTCTGCTTTTGTGTCCCCAAAATGTCCCCATGTAACCCATGAAACAGAGCCATTTTCTGCTGATTTACTCCCTCTGGGCCTCTGGCCAATGTATTTCTCTACTGAAATTTCATTTCAAAAGGGGACTTCTGTGTTTTGGTTAAATTCATGAGTGGATTTGAAACACCAGGGATTAATTCAGCTGTTGGTCTGGTTTTAGTACCAGAGGAGAAAAGCTCTTTTTCTATTGTTTATTCTTCATTCTTGTACAGGAATAAGTTCCAAATTATGCAAAGTGACGCAAACCTTTTTTTTTTTTTTTTTTTTTCTTCAGTAGTAATGGGCTATCACATTATAACGAAACACATCAGAAAAGGATTTGGTCAGAGATTGCCTGCCTCTAATCCCTGCTCTTGTATTCAGTGACAAGAACAGCAGAAAGGACAGGCTGGCTTCTAAACACCACAGGCTTCAATGCTGAAAGGTATTCCTCTGCAGTATTTATCCTGGACATGGAAAGTTGATTTGCACAGTTTGAACTTGGCAGAAGTTGGATTTTATCTTTTGTAACCTCTGTATCCTTTCTGTGAAACCCAAATCAGAAGCACTTTTGCTGGGGAAGGGCTTGATGGTGCAAGAAGAGAATTGGTAGCAAAGTTTCCTTGAGATCCTCCTGGATAATGTCAGAGCAGCTCCTGGTCAGATGGGTATGGGTGGCACATCTGTAGGGGTGTTATTGGCAACTTTTGAATAAAAAACATTTCCCCAAACGTGGGAAAGGGCTTAAGCTGCCTTGAGTTGATTTTTCAGATATATCTCCTTCTGAAACCGGCTGAGCAGTGTTCTCTCCTCTCCAGACCAAGCTGCTGTCCTGCACTTACAGCCCTAACCCAGCACACCAGAAGCTGCCCCACTACAACTTTTACCCATGGCAGTGCTGACATTTTTAATCCTTACAGGATTTAACGTGTGCAAATCAGCTTAACAAGGTGAAGTTTTTATAAACTGGGGTTGCTGAGAGCTGCTGGGGAGCTGCCAGGACTGCATTGTTGGGGGGGAGCTTTGTGTGTTGTCCCACCAACATGCGGGATTGGGAACCCTGCAAACCCACAGCCCAAAAGATGCATCAAGAGTCCCTGCAGGGGCAGTGCATGCACCAACCACGGCTGGGTGTGCTTTGTATTGCAGCTCAGCTTCTCGTTCCTTTGCTCCAGAGCTCTGGGAAGGGCCATTTCTCCTTTTGGAGAGAGGTGGAGCAAGAGCAAGCAAGAAGTGCTGAGTTCCCTCTGTTTAGGCTCCTCTCACTGACATCTCTGACAGCCACACACGTGGATAAACACGGCTGTGTGAATTACCCAGGCCTTTTTCAGCCAGCACTGATGCGGACCAATGCAAGGGATCAGAGATTTGGAGCTGCAAACCTTGCCCTGCACAGTCTGGGTGCAAAGAGACGTGTCTTTGCTCAAACCCCCCTGTGTGCACCCTCCACAGGCAGAACCTGTGCATCCTTTGGGTGTCCTGGCATCCTGAAAAACAGCAGTGTCTACTGAAACCACTCTGCTCAGCTGGGAGCTGCCAGACTAGGGCCACTCTTGTCTGTCTCCACGGTGGGGTCTCCGCAAGCTGCAGCAGCAGCAGCAGCGGGGGTTTATTAACATCTTTACACTGGTTTTGCCTTCTGCTGCCCAGTGCATTAAGCAGAGCATTAATAGATGTCAAAGTACTTAACTAAAGGAGATGAGTATCATTGCTACCCTCGACGGGCGGGGAGGAAGAGGGATTGCATGCTGGTCTAGAGCTGGGCACGGAATTCGTGCCTCCCATGTCCGTGTCCTCTGCCAAGGTAGGGAGACGCCACCGCCCTGGAGCCACGCGTCCCTCCGGAGGGGACAGCATTCCCACCCTCCTGTCCTTGCCCTCGGCATCGCCAGCAGCACAGAGAAACACTCACGTCTCCAGCGGGATCTTCGTCTGGGCTCTGGCACAGGGCGGGAGGCAGAGCAGACCGAGCATCATCCACGGCACGGCCCAGGGCCGCATCCTCCGGGCACCGGCCATCAGCAGCGGCTCCGGCCGGCGGCGTGCGGCGGCTCCCCGCCCTTCCTGCAGCCCCGGCGGGGCCGCCCCACGGTCCCTGCCATGGTGCCGGGCTGGGAGCCCCGTCCGTGCGGGGCCGAGCCCCGCGGGCACCTCGGCCGCGTCTGCCCCGGGAGCGCCGCTGCGGCCGCCGGGCGCCGTCGGGGGTGTCCGGCCCGGGCACCGAACAGGGAGCGGAGCAGCTCCGAGCCCGGCCCGGGGTACCGAGCAAGGAGCGGAGCGGCTCCGAGCCCCCTCAGGGCACCGAACAGGGAGCGGAGCGGCTCCAAGCCCCCCTCAGGGCAACGAACAGGGAGCGGAGCGGCTCCGAGCCCGGCCCGGGGCACCGGACGTGGGTGCGGAGCGGCTCCGAGCCCCCCTCAGGGCACCGAACAGGGAGCGGAGCGGCTCCGAGCCCGGCCCGGGGCCGAACCGGAGCGGCCCCCAGGGCAACGGAGCGGCTCCGAGCCCGGCCCGGGCACCGAACAGGGAGCGGAGCGGCTCCGAGCCCCCCTCAGGGCACCGGACGTGGGTGCGGAGCGGCTCCGAGCCCGGCCCAGAGCACCGAACAGGGAGCGGAGCGGCTCCGAGCCCCCCTCAGGGCACCGAACGTGGGTGCGGAGCGGCTCCGAGCCCCCCTCAGGGCACCGAACGTGGGTGCGGAGCGGCTCCGAGTCCCGGAGCGGCCTCGCCAGGAGGGAGCTCCGCGCTGAGAGCTGCAGCGGCTCCGTAATCCCCTGCCAGCCCTTAATCCCCTCGCCAAGCAGCAGCAGCCACAGATTTAGGGAAGTGGGGTGGGATAAAATCACCCGGGATTACTCTGATTTCTGAGGACGGGTCTTGGCTTCTCCAGCCGGAGGTCAGGCCGTGCCTGCTTGAAGGGGGTCGCATCCACATGCCCCAAACCTCTCCCTGACCTTTGATCTCTGCCTAGCCGGGCCTGATGCAGGATATCCCTCCGGCAGGTTGTGCCAGTGTTATTTATCTCGGGTTCAGCGGCGGCCGGGGCCGTGCCGAGGTTTGCACAGGGATGATGAGGCCAGGCAGAGGCTTGGCAGCATCCAGGACAGCTCCAAGGCAATCTCCCTCCAAGCCGTGTCTGGTCAGGGAGAGAAGGGCAAATGAGCAGTGGGAAGTAAAGCGATGTGGAGGAAAGGACTCTGCCAGTTTCAACTGATCGCCTTTTAATGGGAATGATTATTTATTAATAGCCAGGCCTCTCAGTTTGGCCAACATTCGCTTGAGATTGCCATCCCCTCGTCTGTGTCTGGAGAGCAATGAATCAAAGGAGCCCAGTGCTGAGCTTGATGAATAGCAGGGAGCAGCAAACTGCACGCTCGGGTGAGGGATACACTGTGCAAGCTCATTATCATCATCAGAAGTATGAATTATTTATAAATAACTACAGATATGGCAGCAGAAAGAGCATAAATTACTACAGCAACCTGTTGAACAGCTTGACTCTATGGCTATGAATTAACCCATTTATTGCCATACCTTCCAATCGTGGTTTGCCTGTTTACAAATGGCTTGTTGAATGTAAAATGTGATGTAAAATGCAATGTAAACCGCAAAGCCACACTAGATCATTAGGTTTTCTAAGGGCATGGAGGGGGAAACAGTCAAAGCACTGAAAGAAAATTAAGACCTGTGGTATAGGTGGCAACTGTAAAGAAAATTAACTGTATCCCAGCCAAAACCAGCCCAGATGCACTTTAAATGGGATAATAGAAGTGACAGAGGAAATGCTGGAAAGGGAATAAAACCAGGAAACATTGAATAGAGTTTAAATTGTATGATGAAGAGGTTGAAAGCCTGTGGTAAAGAATTAAGTAATTCCAGGAATAACTCACCTCAAGATAGGAGGGTTTTTTCATTTATTACAATATTTACTCTAGAGTGATTGTCTTTTTGAAAGTTACAATCTTCTTCAAGCAGAAGCTGTGGGCCTGGAGGGCATAAATTTCTCTTATGTTTTTAAGTCTGTGCAAAGGGTTACATGGGTAAGTTGAAATCTTTCTGACCTTGAAATCTACCAAACAAAATCAATTTCTACACAACAAATACTCAAGAGTAAGTGCCTTCAGCACATCACAGCAGCTGCCTGAGCAGCTTTGGAAGGCAACAGGCAGAACAGATCTGGGCTATGTAATTCACCTCTCTCAAATGGCCAAAATGTGCTGCCTCCTCCTGCCCCTGCAGTTGGAAATGAGGAGAAAATTTTCTTAGAGGAGCTAGGAAGACTGACAATGAAGGCTTCATTTATCTGTGATTAAATCAAGATTAAAAGTGAGGAGTGGCATCCAGGGTGACAGGCTTCCCTGTCTGGATACTTGAGAGAAGAGAGGATAAAAATTCCCATTCTGGAAAAAAAAAATTCTGAAAAGAGATCTGAAGGCAGGAATATCAACATTTTAGATAAATTTTTTTCTCCACTTTGCAAGGAGCCATATAAATTGTTATTGTGAGTGATTTTTGCAGGATCTCTTCAGTAACCCTGTATGCTTTTTGCAGCTGGGACCCAGGTTAGTCCAGATGGGTTCTGGCAAAAGCCCTTGTCTGGGTGTGTTTGGTAACCCCTGAAACATTGATGGAGAAGGCAACGAGACAGCTGAACTGGGAGATCCAAATCCCTTTATTTGGATTTATCTCATTTACTGGATATATCTCACTTAACCCCTTAATGATCTAAAATTGCAAGGAAGTAAGATTGGAAGATTAAATGAAAATAGCACTGAAAACTGAAAACCCTAGGTGCCTGGAGGGGCCTTAATGGGATTAGTGTGCATCCAGTTGCTTCTGCAGAGCTCAGCCTCCACAGTGTGTGAGCACAGTTGGAGCAAGGGCAGATAGCAGCAGGAGCTGACTGGGGAAAAAGAAAATAAAACCTGTGAGAAAGAATGAAAAAAAAATACATAACAAGGAGTGAGAACTTAAGGCTGCAAGGGATGTGAGGTGAGCAAGTGCACAGCAATTTAGAGCTACATTTGCAAAACCATGAGGCAAAAAAAACCAAACAAACAAAAACAAGTGTGATTTTGTGCTGTAAACAGAGGCAGGGGGGAGATTTACCTGCTGTATTTATTTCTGGTCTGACTAAAACCCAAGCTTGGATTATCATGTTATGGGAAGATACTGGCAAATGTTACAACCAGGAAAAGAACAAATATCATCAAAAGGCTGGTTAAGAAGTGCAGTCTCACAGTGGGATTCATACCAGGAGAATGTATGTAAAACAAGTGATGGGAATAAACTATGAATAGTATAAACTATAAATAATATAAATAAACTATAAATGATGGGAATAAACATGTGGCCTCGCTCCCAGCAGATGCATTTACCTGAGATTGTAACCTTGTGCCTCTCATTATCTCTTGACAGAGCAACTTAGAGGAGTAACTGGGCACAAAATCTCCCTTCTACCCTTGTGAAATACTCTGCTTATGACACTGTGCTTGAGCTGGTGTCCTGTTGGGGAGACATGAGGATGGTGTCTATCTCTTGCACTGCCCAAGGTGTATCCTTTCAATAAATACTTTTTTTATTCCTTTTGCTCTGTCTAGTCTCTGTTCCAGGTCAGCCTTTCCAGGCAACACCAGGTGTGTTTTGGGTTAAATGAGGGACTTTGACACCATCTGGGTACAGGGGAAATGCTCCACACAGTCCACAGCTGTGCATGGAAAGGCTCTCCTGCCCCTGGAGACCAGGCTGAAGGGTGCCAGGAGTCACCAGAGACCCTGATAAGAGGGGGCACAGCAAAGGAGGCACACAGAAGTGTGTTCACCACGGGAATGTGCTGATCCCTGCACTCCTGACACCTCACTGAGTCTGTAGAGCAGTACAGAGTCACCCCTGGTGTGACACAGGGGTGTGGGGTGCCCCCACTGCCATGGAGACAGGCACTGCACCCCTGCCTTCACTCCAGGTGGGAAATGGGGGAATGTCTGGCCTGCAGACATCAGCAGGGTCACTTGGAGCACACGTGTCCTCCCAGAGCCCACATCATACCCTGGGGCTCTGCACATTTCTGCCTGCACACCATTCATCTGCAAGCCACATGCTCTCCTGCAGTTTATAGAAGCAGCCACATAGGTGTCATATTAATTAATGCCTTCAGCTGGTTACTTTGCCTTTTTCCTTTTTAGCTTTTTTTTTTTTTTTTTTTTTTTCCCCACAGCTCCGCTCTAATTTTAGACTTGTTTAAATACTCCAAGATGAAATGAGCATTTTTTTTTTTTTTAATTTGTTTTTGCTAGCAGCATTTTAAACCCTCATCAGACACAGTGTTCTGAGCAGCAGGAAATTCAGGGCACAGAGGAAGACACCAAGGGAGAGCAGAATGCACAGGAAACAAAGAGCACTGGAGCATCTTCCCACCAGCTCTGAAGCCATGGCAAGAAAAAGAAGAATTAATTAAAAAAAAAAAAAAAAAAAAAAAAAAAAAAAAAAAAAGAAAAGGAAAAGTAAATGAAAGCAGATGCTCTGTTTGGGGAGAACTGTGAGCAGAATGCAGTTTTCCTGTGGGCTGCCACAGAAGCATCTGGAGTGAAAGTCAACTTTATCCTTCTCTCTCCACTATCAAAGGGTTAAACTTAATCTTTTACATTCCAAGTCCACCTGAAGGAACTTGATTAAGAGAAAGGGAAATCCCATTTTAAAAGAGATTAAAGCTTTTTGTGGTAAACTTGGCTGCACTAGAACAGCTTTCTCGGGGAGGAGGCTTTGCTCTGTGGGCTGCCCCAGGAATTTTGGTGCACCAAGTGACTGAATAAAGGATGGCAGTCATTCTGCCAGTCTGTGCTGCAAAGACACATCTAGTAACATAATCTATGCTGCCAATCCTTTGTATTAAATGCATGATGAAATGACCCCATTCAGGGAACACGCTGCAGATCCCTCCTCCTCTCTGCTCAGTGTGTTACTGAGGATTCAGGATTTTGCAAGGTTATCAGGACAGAGGTATTTGGGCCGAATTAAAGTTGTTCCAGCCTGGCAGGGCTACAAAAAAGGAGGGTCCTTCCTCCATCTGCTCCACTCTCAGGGTCAGCGGGTGTGGAAGGCATGGAATGAGTTACTTGTCTGTATGATGTGATGTTACTGGTTCACCTACTCGCTGAAATCCTGATAAGGATTTGTTAGGTTATGGCTGTTTTGGAAATACAGTAATTCTCTGAGCTCTTGCAGGGGGAGACAGCAGAGCCTCCAGTGCCAGGGACTCTTTTCTGGCTTGGCAAGTGAACACAGGAACAGAGCAGCAAATCCCTCTGCTTCCCTGCCCTGCCCTGATGCATTGGGATCTCACTGCCAGTGCACCAGGGAGCTTTTCTCTGTTCCCTGGCAAATAGGGAGGCCATGGAGCTGGGCTGCAGCACTCTGCAGGAATCTCTGGGGTGATGCAGGCGTGGAACATCTGCCTGTCAGGATAGATGGCATCAGCAGAGCTGAGCTGTGGGCCACGGGCTCTCCAGCTGTGGGCATGTACAGCACTCATGCCTCATCCTTTGGGTAGCTGCTGCACACTACCACGACATAAATAAGGGACAATGTCTGGCCAGAATGATTTTTCTTTTTCTTTTTTTTTCATCTTTCAGAGGTTGAAAATCTTTCAAACTTTTCTGCTAATTTTGTTTTGTTGCTGATACTGAGTGTTCAGGTGAGACTTGTAGAAATGTGTATCAGAATTTCAGGAATAATCAGAACTCAATTAAAAAAAAAAAAATATCTTAGAAGTCTTATTATTTTTTTCCCCTTCCTTTTGATTTCACAGAAGGCAGCAGCTTTGCCAAAATTCTAGGCCACAAATTATAACTTTTCTTCTTTGAAAGCAAGACTACTTTATTCCCCCACAAAAATCAGAGGCGATCAGTTTCAGTATGATTAAAGATAAAAGCTGGGCTATGGATACATTTTACCACACATTGATGTAGGTGTAGATAAAAACAGTCCATTCTTTCATGAATATTAATGAAAACATGTTTTGTGATTTTAGGCAACCATCAATTGTTATTAAAAATACCCTGACAGTTCTGAAGAAGAGAAAGAGGTGGGGGAAGGCTCTGCAAAAGGCTTTGCACATCCAATTAACACAGTTTTGTGTTCTGCTGTGAAATTACCCCGCAGTGAGTGTGAGAGGTGCTTCCCTGACCTCCAGCTGCTCAGCGGGCTGGCAGGGAATGGTGCTCACCCATCCAAGCATGGCACTGCTCCTTTTGAACTCTTTTAACTTCTGGTTACAATTCAAGTCACTTCCCTTCACCCTAAATTGCCTCTGAGCTCCTAATTAGCTCAGTCACCTGCCAGCTTCCATAGGACATGCTCAGTTCTTCCTCCCTTCCACGTCTGACAGCACTGAGTGCTTTTCAAACAGATTTCCCCTCCACCCCAGGGCTGTGCTGTGAGCCTGCCCTGAAAGGATGAAGATACAAACCACATTGTGCCCAGAAGGATCATTAAATGCCTTCTTTGATTTCCTTCAAGGAGCACAAACGAGCTGAGGGAGGGAACCAGCGTGTTCATATCCAGGGATTTTTTTTTTTTTTTTTTTGTTTTTTTTATGTTTTTTGAACCCCTTTAGTGTGGGGTGACAGAGCTGGTTTCCCCATGCGCTGGGTGAGGTTTCTCCAATGTTCCAAAGGATTTAGCCTGGCCTGGGCACATATGTTATGAGAGAAAATAACCTCTCTCTTACTGCTGGAACGTGTAGCAGTGTGTATAGTATGTGTCTGAAAAAATCAGTGTCTAGCAGCCTGGCTCCTTCCGCTTCCCCCTGCTGCTGTCAGCATCTGGGCAGCACATGGGACAGGCAGGAGAGAGACAGGGAGAGCTCAGCAAACCATTGGGTCAGGGGCAGAGCAGCCTGCAGCACGCTGGAGATAAAACCAAGAACTGCCGCCACCATCCGTGACAAAAAGTGGAATGTAGGATTGCAAAATAAATAATATTTTATATATAAAAAATCTAAATATAAAATTTTAATAGAGTAAATATTTCTAAATTTTATGTTGTAAGAAAAGAAATTTCTATTCCAACTTGTGATGTCTGTCTCAAATCATCTTTCATTTGCCAAAGCTGCACTCCAGTTCCTGCCTTCTCATCAGTGCAGCATTGAGGCTGAAGTTTACATCTTTCTGAGCCAGAGGCTCCTGAAATTTCAGACAGAAGCCAAACAGTTGTGCCCTGGGGGATTCCTTCACAGGAAATCTGATGTACATAAAGTCGGCAGAGCAGCACTGAAATCTCATTAGTGATGGTTGCTTGCTGCAGCCCTGACCTTGGCTTAATTCGTTCAAGTGATGCTGGAGTTAATTGGCGCTCTCAGTTTGGAGTGATTCCCTTTTACAAGGGCAGCTTAAGCCTAGATCTACTCTGCTGGCCAGGCCTATAACTCCCCTAGACAGGAAAAGCACTGTTCTTGTGCTCAAATGTGTGGTGTCACACTCTGACAACCACTGAGCTGCTCCACGGCAGCCCCTGAGCGTCGCCCTCCCACTTGGAGCCCAGGGCTGGAGGGAAACCACGACCAAACAGAGCAGCTGGTTTTTCCAGCAGATGCTGTCACTCAGCCTTAAGGCTCTGCATGCTCTGTCACCAGGCCCAGGGACAGTCACCCCTCCCAGGACACTCCACCTGCTCTCCTGCTCCAGCAGATGCTCAGCCTGCACCTCCCCTTTGCCAGTTCTGGCTCGTTTGGGAGGTGGATTCCTGGCACTGGCTGTGGGTCCCTGTGGTTGTCAGGGAAGCACACAGGGCCAGAGACACAGCACTCCTCATCCTCCTCATCTTCCTCATCCCACCTGGAGATGGAACTAACTGTGCCCAGGATTCCACAAGTCCTTTCCTGGGCCACCTTCAATCTGTGCTGTGCTATTGTCACAGTCCTCAGTCCCATCCTTGAAGTGCAATAATTTTCTGTTTGCCTTGCAGAGGTTTTTCCAGAGCTCTGCTGGTATTTTTTCCTAATATCTGTCTTCACGTCCACCACCAGCTGTTTTTTTCTCATCTACCCAGGCAGAAACAGCAGCTGGAAAGGTTATTCACTTCCAAAGCCTTCCCTCCAAGGATGGTCTGCAGCAGCAAAGGGCAGGCTGGTGTTCCCTCTCATCTCACAAACCCCTCTTGAGGGTGATCAGGAAAGAAAGGAACTCACGGCTTTCACAGTCCCCCCAAAATGCTGAGGGGAGTCCAGCAGACTTCCAAATTCCACAGCATGCTGATCATACACAGGCTAAAAGATTAAAAAAGAAATAACACATCTAGTATGGAATAAGATGGAAGCAGAGAAGGTTGATGTGACTAGAACTCCTTAGAATTGATTGCTTGGGGGACTGGGAAATCAGATAGATTAAAATAGGCGTGGAGCCCTTTTCCTGCTTTTTGGCAGGGAAGACACTGATTAACAGGATTCAGTACGCTGCTGAACATGTTAACCAAGGAGAAAATTGATATTAGCTCCAGAAAATAGCCAGTTGTGCCTGTGGCAGCTCAGGGCCATGAAGGTGTAGAAACAGATGCAGAGAGCACAGAGTGAGCACAGTCTCTGGACAGGGGTTTTGTGCAGGTGAGCGGATCCTGTGCCCAGCAGTCAGGAGGATGTTTTATCACCCACAGTGGGATGTTTTCATCATTGATGAGCAGTGCTGTTCCCTGCCACATGAAGATTGGGGTGGCCAAGGGCACCCAGACCTCAATAGCTCAATAACCCATCTCCTTCTGGCAAAGTCATGTTTGCAGGGAAGGAGCTGACATGGGAGGTTTTTCCTTTTCCTCTCCCAGTGAAATGGACTTTTTGTAATTCTTGTCTTTTCTGAAATGACAGTAGCAATTGCTCACCTCCAGACAAACCATCAAAACCACTTTAAGGCTCCCATTAAGCTGCTTCAGTCATCAGGCAGGAGGAAAACATTTCTAAGGAAGAAGCACAACAACAGATTTGACAGCAGCACGTCGCAAATCACATCAGAGACTCTGAGCAGAGAGCAAGGGAAGAGCAGAGCTAATGGGACAGGAAGGATAATGGGAATCTTGCACCAACTGGCCTCCTTAGTGACATCTTTGTCACACAGCTGGAGAGAGCAAGTTTATTATTATTTGGGACCAACAGTAATTTATTTTTTGATCAATACAGGAGCTGCATATGAAAATGCTCTCGCTGTTGTGGTCACTCCTGCTGGCTTTGCTCATTTGCCAGGCTCAGGGCATGCCAGGCTGCCACGTGCCAGCCACTGGGATGCTGCAGAGCAAGGGAGAGGGGAAGGGATTCCTGCTGAGTGATGCAGTACCTGCAAGGGGAAAGGAATATAATATCAGAAATCCATCATTTGTCTGGATTAATTTTTGGTTGCTAGGCTCTGCTGTTGCCTCTGTCTGCTCCTTGCTTTTTCCAGTTTTTGCTGCCTACACAACATGCTGATCTCTTACCAAATGCTGGATCTGGGAAACAGAGCACTTTGGGCTGGACTGAGGGATTTCTCAGCTGGCTGCAAACAAAAGTGAAGTGTTGGGAGGGGAGTGAAACGCCAGTGAGGTGTGACTGAGCATCAGTCTCTGCCTCTTCACTTCTTCTGTGACCTCCAAACATCCACTAAGGAACCGCTCTTCATGTCCATTTTAAGTGGGATAATATTTCCTTCTGTCTCCTTTAGAAGGGTATAAAATATATACCCATGTATAAAAAGCACTTTTAGACACTTGTATGTAGTTATTTATGTAAATGCACTTGTAGAGCAATGTTGAAGACTTAAAAAATAGTGTAAGAAATAGAAATCCTTTGAACTCACATAAGAGTTCTTGTCCAACGATGTTTCAGGGGATTATGAAATCATCACTTCCAGAAGAGGAGGAGAGCAATTTAGGTTAAATACCTGAAGAGTGTTTGTGCCCCTCTCTTCTGTCTCTGAACCTGCCCATGTTCCCCTCCCCTCCTTCTGTCTGCCCTCTCAGCACAATGTAATTAAGCAGCTTTTTTTATGGTATCATGAGGAGAGCCCCACTCCTATCTTCCTGTCACCTCCTAAGCTGATATTTTATCTCTGAGATCTTCCTGTTCCCTGGCTTCTCCAAGGTGTGCACAGCAGAGACAGGAGGGCTTGTCTTCATCTCTGGGCATGTGGCTGCTCATAGCACTGGACACTGGTGAGTCTTTGCTGGATTTAGCAGCCCTCTGCAGTGAGGGATTTGCTCAGTGTCCGGGAATTTAATGCTCTCTAAATTTCTGCTTTTAGCCACAGAAGTGAAAGTTTCCTGAACAAAACCATGTTTTGTTTATGCTCTTCCATCTCCCTGCTCCCTCTTCTGATTTCCACACCTTCACTTCTGCCCCTAAAGGTGAGCTGAAAATTTCCAGTTTTCACATCGCTTTAGAATTTCTTACTAATTTCAAAGTCCTTACTGGATTTTCTTGAGTACACAGTCATCATTTCTTCATATCTCTCAGACAAAGGAGTTAACTGGAGACTCCTCAACTTTACCCTCCACTCTTCCCTCAATTAAGCTGCTGTTTTATGACCCCTGGAGGGGCTTTTCTCAAAGACAACAATGCTTTTATTTGTTACAGGATTCATCATCCTCACCTGTGGTCCTGCTGACACTGCTGAGACATTCCTAAGTTGTGGCACACTTTGAGTGAGATGTGATGGACTTGAAAGGAGCCCGTGGTGATGGCCTGTGCTTGCTTCATGGGGCAGACAGGGGCTAAAAAAGATCTTGCAGCTGCTTTGGAGGAACTGGAGGTGGTGATTATAGGAATTGGGGCAGGGGTAAGGAGGAGGGCACAGATTGCTTGCTGGGGGTAAAAACAGGAGAAGGGAAAGAGGGTGAGACAGCAGAGGCTGTGGCTGATGCTGCTTGCAAACACATCTCTCACAGAGATGTGGCAGCTGCCCTAATTCAAGCTCTTGGCCACAGCTCTGCACCCATGGCAGAAACCAGGAGAGGCAGGACTTTCCCTGGTAAGGATCCAAGAGGGGAGCACAAAGAAACCCTGGATGTGAAATGCAGGCACTTTGACTAGGTGGTAGGTCTGGAGCTGCTGCTCCAGGCAGAAAGCAGAAGGCTCTTGGTGAGCCAGACTGCAAAGCAGCAGTAAAAATGAAGGAAAACAGAGCTTTTGTTCCCAGCCTGAGTAGCCCTGCTCTGGGAGGGCTGCCAACAGCCTGCACACTCCTTTCCTCTCTGCCTCTCAGCCTCATATTTACAGGCAAGTGCCGAAGAAAAACCCACAGGTTGGTAGGGTTCTGAAGTGACATAATAATAATAATAATAATAATAATAATAATAATAATAATAATAATAATAATAATAATAATAATAATAATAATAATAATAATAATAATTTCTCTCTCCCTTCTAGGATGTTTGAGAAGCAGATTTCAGATTTCTTTGGTGAAGAAATCCAGGGCAGGTGGCTGTACCTGCAGACAAAGGGTGTAACACAAAGAGATGTGTGGCAGCAGCACTTGGGCAAGAAAAATGGTAATATTTATGTAGGGTCTAAACATGGGATTATCCCTCTATGCACACAGTAGCAACTGTAGGAATGCCATCATTTTCCAGAGTTCCCTCATGGTATGGAAGCAGGATACTCTTGCTGATGCTAAGATGTCATCCTTTCTGTTTCTTTTCTCTTGTTTAGTCACCACATGCTGGAGGGTTTTTCCTTCTGCCTTTACAGGGCTGACCTTGCTTTTTGTGGAATTTGTGTCCAAATAGAGAAAATACATATTTTAATTAATATATGCTCCAAATGGCTTAAAAATATTGTGTGGGGGTTTTTTTATTACCTGTTTCATTGAAGCTGCTGCTTTCAAAATATGTGCAGTGACTTCCTATTGTGTATGCCCGATGTTCATTCTAAATCAATGTATTGGGGTTTTTTTATGTTGTTGCTCACCTATTGAAAGAAAGAAGCATGGAGATTACTTGCAACTCAAATTCTTTCCACAACAGCTATAAAGGAAAGGCATTCCCACATTAAACACATTTTCTCCAAAATCTGTTTTTTAAAGTGACGTAAAAATCTCCTTTTTCTCTCCACTTTACCTCTTTCCAGTACTTATTTCCTGCTTTTTACAGCAGTTATTTCAGCTATTCTTAAAGCAATGTGGTTCCTGCATTTCACATTCGCTTCCATGCTGGGCAGATTTATACTCTGTTCTGGTTTGAGGATACAGTCTCCATTAAATTAAAAAAACCCCACAAATCTGAAGGCCAAATTCATGCCACCTTCTGCTGCACTCTGAGGAATGGCAGAGGCTGACACTGGTGCCAGTGCAGGTTCAGCACAGGGTGCTGGTGGTGGGGAAGGTGCCTGCCCAGGCTAACTTTATCCCAGACACTCTAATCCCCCACACTGAATTAGGTTTTGCTGCCCTCGCCAAGATCCCGTCTTTCCGCCGGCTCTGCACTGAGATTAGGCTCGGGATCAGTGGGAGGGTACCTGCAAACACTCCTGGATCCCCAGAGCCAGCCAAGGTAGGGGATGCAACAAAGTCACCTTTTGGTATTTGTGGCATTTCCCAAGTCCTAATGTCAGCTAAGAGGCAGAGCCTTGGGATCCCAGTTTCCCCAGCACCTCAAATGAGTGGGAAGGGAAAAGGCAGAAAAGGTGTGGGAGCAGGGATGAGCAGCAAGGAGTGGGGCTGGGATGGGCTTCCTCAGCAGCAGAGCCAGCTCAAAGTATTCATGGAGCCACAACCTTTGTTTCCTCAGTGTCTTGCAGAACCCCATTTTCCCATTGCAGCTTGTGCATGTATGCCAAGCTCCCTGCTCCCACAGAATTACATCTAAAGGCCAGAATAAACTCATTAGAGATATTCACAGGAGTTTGGAAAAGGCACAGACTTGTAAGAGTCTCTGAAAAGTCCTCAGAATTAGCAGGAAAGTTTACTGTAGGCTGACTGAGGATTAAATTTTTAGTGCATTATTCATCTCCAGGAATTTTGTCTTTCTGTAGGTTTCATGGATCCCTCTGGGTAAAGCTGCCTTCACGTTAACATTTTTTTCATTAGAGCCTCCAGTGCTTACTGAAAAATGTCTTTTAATTTTGCCTTTTCCTCAGCAAAGACTTCCCAGTTTGCTAAAATATTGAACTATGATTTTAATGTCCTAAAGGGACACTGGTATCTCCAACACCCACTGCTTTTATGACTGGGGTTCAAAGCTCAACATGTTCTAAATAGGCTGTCAGAGGAGGTGGAACATCCTGCCTGTTCAGCTGCATCCTGCTCCTGGAAAATTTTATTTTGCTGCACCATTTTAATTATCCCCATTGCAGCTACAACAAGCAGGAACAACGGAGAGCTAATGAATAAAAATCCAATTAGGAGGTGGAATTTTCTGCAAGAAAATATTTGGATGCCTTCACTGAGTATTGTTGATTTCCATGATGAAATGATGCTTCCATGTTTCACTAAATTTTTATTCCTTGTCTTCTCACTCTAGTTTAATAGGTGTGGAATTTTTTAAGGAAGTGGACAGTGGTTAAGCAGATCTACACTGAAAACTAATATCAACTCAAGGCTGAGAATGGATTAATGCATAAAGCACTGCTGCAACTGCTTCTGGAATTCTTGCTGGTCCCAAATGTACAAGTCATTTAATTCTAATAGAAGAAGGAAAAAAAAACCAACAAACCATAACCACAACTCAAAATGAGCAGTATCACAGAAGAACATAAACAATAAAAAAAATTACACATGCATGCTGTGAAATCATCTAAAGTTAATGTGATCCTTTTATAGTTTCTGATTTTCTACTTGCTCTCTTTTTTCCATACTCAGATAAAGGAAAAACAAAACATGCCCAAAGAAAGGCAATTCTAACTGTTGCAGTCTTTTTTCTCAAAAGACCTTGTTAGCCTAAGAGCTCATAGTTCTAACAGTGTCTTAAAAAAAAAAAAAAAAAAAAAAAAAAGCCAAATGTTCAAACCAAATTCAAATGTTCACAAGCACCAAATTCATAGGTAATCTACCAACCCCAAAACACCCTTTCTGGTAAAATGCACAGACCTGGCTGCATAGAGATACTCACAGCTGGTACAAAATGACTAAACACCCACAATGCCAAAAGGCAGAGATGAAGTTTTCAGAATTCCATGAGAATCCCTCAGGTTGCCAGGACACTGGAAGCCTCCAACTATATTTCTGGATGCAGTTTGCAGTAGAAAGGGACATGGCTCAGTTCTACACTCCAGTATGACTCCAAGCTCAAGTCTCCAACTCTCAAATGCACCTGATAAAGCAGATTCTGTCCTCTGAGATGGAAATCTAGAAAATAAGTTTGGTTTTATTTCTCAACAGATTTCTCTCACTACTTTTCCTCTTCAGCTGTCAGGGTTTCTTTCTGAGCTTGTTCTATCTTCTTACCACTGCTGTTCTTGGTAAGCAGAATAAACTTTAAAACAGCACCTCAGTTCTTTAGCAACTACTTTTCTTCCCTCCACAAAAGGGAAGTTTATGCCTTCTGAATAATCCCAGAAATCCCTTACAGTGCAATACAGTGAGAGAAATCAAATTCTGCCAGCATTATTGGTGTAGATGTAACCAGTACAGAAGGCAGTGAAAAGAAACCCTGAATTAGCTCAGTCCTTGTCTGCTTTAAGATAAGCCTCAGCTTGTCAAGCATAATGCCAATACTACAGTTTTCGTAAGCACCAGGAGTTAACAGATGTTGTAAAAAAAAATGCCTTTAATTTCTGTGAAATGCTCTGACAAGCAATAAATAAGAATGTTTTTGAAACTTCTATTACCTTTTAGTAACTAAAATATTTCCCCCATAACTAGAAAATCTATTACCAAGATAGGCTGAGATGCTTAAGGGTTATTTTTACCCACCAATTACAGAAGTTCTACATGTCAAACGAGGTCTTAACTATGTGTCCCCATCATCTTTAAATTGCACTCTGAGATAATCCAACATCACAGACACCAATTAGCCATGTATTTAGTTTCAAACTCTTTTGTGTAGATTGCAATTTCTTCCACACCAGTTCATTCTGAAATAATACCAATTAACTCAGTAGAATCCTATAAATTATAAAGGGTACATAAATTATGAAGGCTACAGGATTAGAATTTGCCTTCCTCAAAGTCTGCTCTTCCCAGTATCTGCTGAACACATTGATTTTACTGAAGCTGCAACAATCATAAAGTAACAAAATGCAACCAGAGCGTGTTGCTGCCTACCAGTTACTTAGTGTAGTCAAACTCCAGCAGTTTCTTGGAGTTACTTGCTTATATGAATAAAGAAAGTCGCTCTTGACTTTTTTTTTTTCTTCTATGTATTTGAAGCCTTTCCCCAGAAATGGGAGCAAATTCCCCCTACCTTTGCATGGGGCAAGAGCAACTGTTTGGCTCATTAGAATTCTACTAATTGAAACCTGCATCCAAATTGACACTGAAGAACTTTCACAGATAAGGCTACTGACTTGTGCCTACATCAATGCCTACAGCAAAGAAGACTGAGTAATCATTCATGGATTACAGTTTGGGTTCTCTGCACCCACAGAAGAAGTGCCTCCTCAGCAACAACTGTGTATTCCTAAACTGTAGCAAACTGGCACTTCAGCAACAGATGCTAATAAAAATATACATTAAAATTATTTCAATAATTTATTCTAGTTGATTTAAAACTTCATGTGTCTTCTGCCAAGTGTAAAAACATTTTGGAGTCATACAAACTAAATATATGGCCCATGGTGCAATAAAATGAAATCAGCACATAGTAGGAATTATCCATTTTTATTTTTTTTTTAGAAATGGATGAATGAAATCACTGTGCTCCAGGAACACACTAAAAAAAAAAAAAAAAAAAAAAAAAAATCACACCAGGTAGCATTCCCCTTAACAAATTTTCACATTGCTTATAATGATGCAGATTGGACCTGGAATAATAGAAACATGAATCCAGTGTCACCCCAGAGCTCTGTGACAACAAGTACATTCACAAACCCCCACCCCCGCCCCGCCAATTCCTCAAACACCTGCAGAATCCCATTTCTACATCTATCTAAAAATATTCTTGTCAAAATAGAAAAAGATTTTCCTACAAAAATTTTGGGGGAAGTCATGACACCACTTCTAAACTGCTTCAAGACAAGTAAATGACGATGAGTCTACCCGAAGCCTGCGGTTCCAAAATTTCAGCCGGATTTTCACGTTCCTAAGAACAGTCCAACATTGCCACCATGTGGTCCCTGCGCAGGACGGCTCAGGGAAAACCAGGGACAAATACCTCGGCAATGAGTAACCACGCGGCAAGTAAAAAAGGAAAGTGGATCCTGAGAACTGAGTCCTTATGCAGGGAAACCAGCTCTAAGTATGGACCAGGGTAAGGAAAATAATTTAAGATATTTTGTGATTAATTCTTCAGCGTCGTGACGCTCCCCTCGCTAAAGGCACAATCCATTTCTGCTCACTTTTTTTTCTCAGTACAGCATGTATTTGCCAACAAGGAAAATCTAGGTATGCAAAATGCCTAAGACCATTCATTTCTTCAAAAATAATCATACTTGAAAATTTCAAAATCTTCTTCCTGGAGTTCAGGAAATTGATTTAAAAGAGGATCCTTCACATAGACTTTTTCATTGCTGCCTTCCTCACACTGAAGAGATATGCTTCATAAATAATGTTTAAGAAGTTGTCATCATTCTGAAAAAGAAAACAGGTAATTGTTAGCAGGATAACTGCAGTAAAGAGATTAGAAGGTTATTCCATTATATGGACCAGATACTTTAGCCTTCCTCTTTTTTAAAAAGAGAACAATAGCAAAGCCCTTTTCTCCACTGAAGATCTCTTAGATTTCCCATGACTGCACCTCAGTAAGGAGCAATGAGTACACAGAAAGAAGATTTTCTAAACTCTCAGTGCATTTAAATTGAGTCCAGTATTGTTGCATAGTAACTCATTGACAATACTGAAGTTACAACCCTGCAATTTGTCTTCTCTGCCCTCATTTATCTATATAATGAATAATGAAACACTCTAGATTGTGATCCTACACTAAAATCCTACCTGGGAAAATCCTTGCACCTTGTTTAGCTCTTTTAGGCTTAATGCTCCTAAAGGATGCTGATTCTTTTGCTCTGATGTTTTAACTTTTTTCTTCTGGGGAACATTTTGCAAGAGTGAGTCAGCCCACATTAAGAAAGAATGTTATAAGTAGCTCACATAAACATATGAGGATAATTACAATCAAGATAATATTTAAGGTAAAATTAGGCACATCCAAGATTGTAGTTTTATATAATGGAAAACAACAGCTAACAAATTGGCAGTGAACAATTTTCAGGTAACTCAGTTAATCCTATCTACCACCAAGAAGAGCAGGGTTAAATACATATTTTACAAGTACAAAGTTACAGAGGGTAAACACCAATCTTCCTTGATTAGTTTCCTCTTTAACTTCATGTATGGCTTTAATAGTATCCAGACACTCAAAGTATGTAAAGACAAGACAATGTTATTTTTTTTTTTCATCCCAAAATAAAAATACAGGGGAAAAAAATGAAGAAGCCCTCCATCTTGTTAAAGATACTATTTTTTTCCTGAATTTATAACTTAAATAACATTTCAAGTAACTTATAATGATGAATTTTAATTTTATTCCAAAGCCTTTCAGGCACATAGTTTTGGCCTACAAACTGGACGTGTTTCTCTGCTCCTTGTCTTTAGTTATGTAATCTCTCAACTTCTACTCTTCAGATATAACTCACACAGCAAGTTGAAGAAAAAAAATTCATAATTATGCATGATGCCAGAGCAGTAAATAATCATCTCATACATAGCACTGTTAATGCTTTGTAAAAATTAAACCTGAAAAACTGCAGCAAAAGGAATTTTATTCCATGTAGTTCTCTAGTTCAAATGCTGAAGTGATTTAATATATATTCATGTTATCTAGCCCATATTTTAAAGTGGCTCACACTCATCCTGCAATTTTAATCTCCCATCTGAATTCCTCTTACTGCTTACACACATCTCTGAAATATCTGGCAGCTAGGATAATCACCCATTATTTATCCTTAGCTAAAATATAATAGATGTCTCTCTGGCTCATAGGCTGACCTTGCAAAGCTTTCAGTCATCTTTGTTCTTCTCCACCAAATTTATTACCTTTCCTGAACCCCAAATCAGATGCATTAATCAAAATGTAGTTGAGCCAGCAGGAGACCCTTGCACGAGTAGCCCAACTTCCAACACGTATTTAATTGTTTGTTTTGCCTTTAGACAGATACAACAATCGCAGGGTGCTTGTATGGAAACGGGCAGCGGGATTTGCAGCGGAGTGGGAGAACTCTTGGCACTGTACCTGGATGAGGTGCAGCAGCGTTTCCTGCAGCTGCAGCTTGCTGATGGAGGTGCTGCTGGCCACGGCTGGCTCTGGGGCAGGCAGGGGCAGGAGCAGGCTGGCCGAGCTGGCAGCGGGCTCGGGGTTTGCGGCTGCCAAGCGCCCGCTCTCCGCGGCTTTGGGTGCAGCGGGCGTGGGCTGGGTGAACACCATGGGGGACATCAGCAGGGTGGGGGTCACAGTGGCAGGGATGCGCTGAGGGGAGATGACCTGTCCGGATAAAAACACAGGCATCAGTGGAAGCTACCTGCTCCATTCTGTGGGAATGGGGAAGGGGAGAACTGCAGACAGACTGGCAGAGGGCACAGACTGCTGTGAGATCAATACTGAGAGATAAAACTCCAGCTCGACACCACCTCTAGGGTCTATTCCCAGATTAAAGGGCCTTCCACCCAATCTGAGATTGCAGACATGGATTCAAGAGTGATACATCTATCTGAAAGGCAAATGTTCTCAGGACAAGAGAATTTTGTTACAGGAATGCTCTTGTAAAGTCTTCCTCACAGAGACAGCAAGTCAGGAAGTTTAATCCTTGAGAACATGAGACATGCAAATATCACTATTAAAGACTAACCCCTGCACCTAATACTAGAAAGTATATTCCAATTATAACTTTCAAATTACTTCATAAATATCTATATATGTATTTTACCTTCTCATTTTACTTAGAGAGAAAACAAAACCCTAGATTCAGTGATTTAGCTAAAGATCCATAGTGAGCTCATGGCACTGTCAGAAACAGAAGAGACTCACAACCAACTCACCACTGACAAAATCAAAATGGCCTCAAAGAGAACTTTGATGCTGCAGCACTTCCCTCAGCATCCTAACCACACCAAACTACACATCTGCCAAATAATTTTCACCTTCAAATTTTGCAGTGAATCTTGGAACTGTAAAAAATGCAGGATTAGCCAATACTATCAGATATAACATTAGCAAATACTATCAGATGTAATACACAACATAACAGACTGTTAATTCACTCAGCTTGCAGACATCAGATCTCTCTCCAGGTAATTCCAGTAATAAACCTTAATCCTAATCAGCCATCTCCTTGCTATTCAAGTAGCTAATCTTTTTAGAGAACATACAAAGGAATTGACACAAGCTCACCAAAGTTCCTCCCTTTTGGACTGGAGCATGATTTATTGCTACCATATTAAGGTGAAAGGCTACTGCATCACTTTACTCTGTGTCCTGAATTACATTTCAATTTTGAAGAAAAATTAAGGTTAACAAAATGGAAGTGAAGCATTCAAAACCACACAGAGCAGCATTAAAGAACACTTACATTTTTGTAGCCTTTCTCCTAGTTGTGATTGTTATACCAAAGATATTTCTGAACAGCATTTGTGAGACCACGATACAAAGAGAAACAGAAACAAAGAGGACTGAGATCTCCTGCTGTTTTATGGAAAATTTAAGGAAGCACAAACTGACTAAGGGTCAGGAAAGCAAGCATGTGATACACACCTAATGGAAAAATCTCTCTTCTTTCCCTCCCCCAATATTTACCCACTTCAGTAAATATTGTGTCTGTTTCTCAGATGCAGAGTAGTACAAAACTCTTGGCTGCAGTTTTCTTCCAACCCCACAGCATGTATTCAAAACAACAATCACCAGGTCTATGTTCCAAGCCTCTGACTGAGCAGAGGTACAAACTGACTGAAGGTTTTCATATCTATGCTTGAAAAACATTCATTTTAGAAGAAAACAAGTGTGAGTCCCAAGTGACATCCCTCTGTAGAGTGAGACCTTCAGACTCTGCACAGATCTTCTGCTGCCTGTGGAACATCAACTACACCCAGATAGTCATCCATGCTGCTGCAGCAACTTCTTTTTAATTTACCTCTAGAAAAATTGGCAGGGTTTGTTTAAACAAGATTATTCCTCCTAATGTGATTTCAAGAATGCATATACAAAACTGCTCTACAAGGGCAAAAACCTCCTGCAAAGGGAAGGTTGGGATCAGCTGGAGGAGATAGTGTCCCACTAACACAGCTGAATCTACAGCAGACTCTGTCATATCCAGATAACAGGGCCTTCGAAATCAAAAGATGTTTTTCTTATTTGCCCAAGGCAAACAAAACCTGAGACAAACTGTGCTTTTAATAATAGACAGCTCCTCCTGACAAACACATGTTGTGGTTTAAAAAACACATGAAGAATGCTTTGTCATCTCTGCATAGAAAGGTCTGTTAGGTAGGACAGGCCAAGCATATGGAAACTATATGGAATGAGCAATATTGCCATCTGCTGGTGACACAGCCAGCATCCACATGGTACTGCAGAACTTCAAATACTGACTCAGAAGAAGAATAGAGTATTTGTGTCTTTATTTAGTGCATAGCATTTATGTCTGCACTCAATGTAGAATGTATTTTTTGCTAACAGCCCAAGCTCAAAGCCTCTGCCATTGAACAAACTTCTACATAAAAAAAAAAAAAAAAAAAAAAAAAACAACCTGGATTGTTTGGGGTTTGTTTTAAACATAAAGGAAAATTTTCATCTGAGATTCAGCTCAGATCACCTTGAGTCACTGGGACAACTGACAGCCACCAGAAAACAGGGCACTTATCTTGGCATTACCAGTGCAACTCCTGTAACACCATGCTTTTGCAGAAGCCACTCTAAATGCTGTGTAGGGACACTAACAGCCTTTGTACCAATCTTCTAGCTTTGAGTAACTTCTCACCAGTCATAACAGCCCTTTCAAAATTCTGTTGATCAACTTCTTACCCACAGAACCTGAGCTGCTCGTTCATCCATTCTCTCCAGCTATCAGGTCAACACTTCAATCTCTGAGTCACTAATAACAGAGTCTGCCATCAGCTGTGCAGCAATGAAGTAAGAACAAGAAAAATGTGCAGAATAACTGGTGCAGTATCTAATATCCTTTCCCTGAAGCCCAAATGCTCACTGAGATACCAGCTTGGTGTTCTGCTTGGCTGTTGGCAGCTGGATGACACCATAGCTGGCAAATTCACGTAACACCTTGAACCAAGGAGTGCACTGCAATGCAAACTGGCACCTTCTGTTGCTTCCTGTGTGAACAGAAGCCCAGATGGATCAAGTGCTCCTCTGGAACATCAGCACCCAGTGGGTGCTGTGGGCCAAAAACAGTTTTCAGAGGCATTGCTTAAAACTGAGAACATAATTCTAAAAATGGTTCAGGAACTTTAAAGGCAATTAATTAAAACAAAGCTAGCTACAACACTAACATTGCTTGGTTTTTAAGTTTAATTTAGAATATTCTAATTGATGTTTAGCTACAGAAGCTGATATTACATTTTGAAACAAGTTTAATGCACCTATTTGCATTACACAATTGAATGCTGAAACTGCAGTCAGGACAACAGAGAAGCAGTGATGAGATGCTCACACCAAAGACACTGAGTTTCATGCACACACTCAGAAGATGTAACATTATGTACAAAATACATTCTTGATGGAAAAATGCTTCAAGAAATGCAATAAATGAGCTGCAAGATAAGCAGCCTTCTGAAGAAATGATATATTTGTGTCTGGGTTATTGTAAGCACTTTAAAAACCATGATTCTTATTAACATAAACACTTTAGCATGCATGTATCTATAATCAGGATCACACACGCCTAACACTAAACATATCCCTAAAAGCCCACTGTAGATGAATGCTTTTTTATTCAATCTTAAGCACACGTTACTCACTGTCTGCATAAGGAATATTTCACAAAACAGGCCTGGCACCAGACCAGGATGAATGCTTCCAAGTATTATTCTTTGGCTTTTGCTTTTTTCCTTCTTCTCTCTTTTCCCCCCCGTTTTTTGGTAACTGGTCTCTTCCTTTCCATGTGGGAGATCACAGCTCTTATACCATATGGAGATGAAGCAGAAGCCAATTTAAACTTGGACTTGTAATGTGTCAGTTGTGGAAAGGACTATTGCTTACATTTTCATAGTGCTGCTGATGGATTTAGGGTGTTCCTTTAATCTGATTTTTCCCAACAACAGACACTGCTCAGACATCTCTCTATTTCTCTCAGACTTTTGCTTTTTCTGTATGGTAAAGCATAGCAGGAGAGGCAATACCAAAAGACAAATAATTACAGAGAACAAACCTTTTGCTGCACTTGTTGTCAGAATCTGCTTTGATCAATTTTGCATGAGCATGTGCAGATATATTTGTGCCAATTCAATTTCACTCAAATATCTACTCTGCAGGCATGGCAGCACTTGAAGCCTCTGGTCTACTGCAAGGATAATATTATAAAAAGATTAATGTTGGTTTTAAAAGCCGTTTTTTATCTTCCAGGTTCTTTTTCAAAAGCAGGCATGTTTTGTGTGACTAATTCATGGCTTCCAAAGGAACAGAGTCCTTCCTTCACTTTTAGCCTCCCTGTTTTTGCTTTTGTGGCAATCTGCTGCACGTGAAAGAGGCAATTCCTCCCAGACTGTGGAGTTTTATAGGTGTCCTAAACAATAATTAGTGACACTTTCATTATCACTTTTACTCTATGCATTGAATCTCCAAATTTAATGCATCTAATATTGTGTTGATAGCAGCTGTGGCAGCCTGTGAAACCACTCCTAGACAGACTCAGTCTCCTTGTTCTGCTCACAGCAGTGCAAAGAGAGACTGAGAATCCCAGTTACTGCCTTTTTTTTTTTTTTTTTTAGGCAAACTTGCAGCAATAACCACAGTGAATGAGCCTTGTTCCAGAAAAGACTTTTCTTTTCTCACAAGCTGCTGTTCTACCTGTACTCAAGCAATCAAATTGTTGCAATTGCATTAGGCCAGACCTTGGGAATTGCCTTTCCATATTGCAACTAATGCTGGCACCACTGTCTTTTTCATATATACAACAATAAAGTCATTGGACATAGCAGCATCTGCAGGAACTTTTCATCTGAAAAATATATCAGCTTATTTCCTAATTTTTTATTCATGCATACTGACTTACAATATATAGCCTGGACTTTCCTCATTTCCCTTTTACCTTCATTATGTCCTCCCTCATGTTATCAGTACATGTACCAGTGAATCACACCATCTCTTATATTTAAAGCAGGCAAGTTCCATTCCCAGTGAAAACAAATAATTTTTTTGACTTTGGATCCTCCTTTTGTTATTTAGCTCTCCACTGGAAAGTCAAAGTTACCATCTGTAAGTAACTGATCCTGAATAATTTCAATGACTAATCCCCAAAAAGCTCTTTCATACAGATTCAAGTCCTACTGCATTAATTAAAAGAACAAAAATGATGATGGCTATTTGCTGTATCAAATTAATATTCCTCCTACCTCTCTCATGGAATTAGAAAACTTGACCTGTCACAAACTTAGTGACAGATGTGGCTCTTATTATTAAATGACACTCTCAACCTCTTCAGGTTACAGAATAACTTTCTAGCATGTTGAAATATCCTGTAGTCTTTCAATCAGATTTTGACAGAATTAGAAATGTAGACTAAAAGAGGAAAACAGAATAAACCAGAAATACAAGAATGGAATAGTCACAATAGAAAAGCAGCTTTTCAACTTTACACTGGAAAGGGGAATGCTTGGGATCAGTAACTTCTAGACTCCCACACAAGTCAGACTTCAGTACAACACAGCCTATCCACAAAAAGCAAGATGAAAAGGGCTTAGATGCATTCCCAGACAGGACATGTAAAGGCATTCTAGTATAGAAAATCGTACAGAAAATGAAGTTGTTAAAGACAGTAGTTGCTTTGGATGGGACATTTTGTAATTGCACATGTTGCTTTTCTGAAGAACACAAAAATGTATTCATGAGAGAGGTACAATCTCTTAACATCTCCTGATTTTTTTAAGACACCGATCTGATTTCCAGGATCAAAATAAACAGATTTTTTTAAATGTCATTCAGGCACAAGACCTTTTTCAAAATAATACACAGCAAATTAAAGAAAAATAGCCAATGAATACCTAGAAGTAGCAGGTGAGGTACAAGATAACTGACCAAAATACAAATACTTCAAAAAGCTGCTGTTAGAAAACAAGGGGCCTTTTAAGTATCTTTAGCAACTGACACACAAAAGAATGTGCATCTACACAGAGAAAGCTATGACTAATTTTGCAGAAAATAATTATTAAACCAAAAATATTAAACTCAGTAGCAAGCAATTACACATAACAGCCCAAGTATGGCAAGTGAAAACTAGGTGACTTTTCAAAGGGGCTCTGGGATAACCCAACAATGCAGGATTTCTGGTCGTCATTGATATGTAAGAGATGACTTTAGGATTTACAATATCACATCTGGGCAAATCAGAACTTACTTGATGTTGGGAAAGCATCACCTGCAAAATGAATCGTGTGCAACATGCAGGACAGTGAAGCCAAGAACAACCTTAGAAAACAAAAAGTTTAAAAGACTGCTGGATTTGTATTTATTTATGATGAACAAATTCCCCATTTACCTGGAAGAGAGCGCTCTGTTTTTCTGTGCCTGGAGCCTTTTCTATCCAGGAATCCAGTGGTTTCAGGGTATTGGTGTTCTGGGTAACAACTGGGAACTTGGCTGCCAACGTTGGTCTGCTGGATACGTGGAGCTGCTGCTCTTGTTGCACAATCTGGAGTTTTTTCAATAATTCTTGAGGTGAAATCACCCCAGAATTGGCTGTTTGATTGCCAGAGAGAGGAAGTGGCTGTCTGGGAAGTTTGGATTGTTCTTTACCATCTAAAGTCTGGCCTGGTAAGGACCCATTGAAATACATCACAGGGGGCTGGCTCATGTTATTGACTGGTGCTGCTGCTGCTCCAACAGGAGCAGGAGTCCTGCTGAACACGGAAACTGTTGAGTTCACAGGTCCTGTGGCACTGGGATCCACTTTAGCCACCGACCCTGCCTGACTTTGCAACTTGTGCAGTAAGCTCTGCGTGCCAGCAGCATCCTGAGCCCCAGCTGCCACGCCGTGGGGAGTCACAGGCTGGAAGAGCCCTGTCAAAGTGTCCCCCACGGGGGGGACACTGCCATTTTCACAGAGGCGGCTCTCAGGGAACTCAGCCAGGGGATGGAGCTCTGTGCCACGCACCATGAGCTTCTGGATGGCAGGGCACAGCTGCTTCTCTGCACAGGGGGAGTGCCTGCTGGGCTCCTCGTAGGACAGCGAGCGAACCACACCCTGCCTGGCAGGGAGGCTCTCCTGGTGCTGCCTATTCAATGGCTCACAGCCATCTGCCTTGTCCTGTTTGCCAAACAGTGCTGTCAAAGACAGGTGCTGGGGCTCAGGATCCACACCCTGTGAGGGGACAGAGGAAAAGAGTAAACATAGCTCCCTTATGCAGAAATTACATTAAGTGGTGACAATATTTAACCGGCAGAATTCAATGAAAAGCTGAGAAAACTGATATGCTCTTTTTTTCCTCCAAGAGGATTTTTAATAGTTTTGTCACATAGGAAGGGCAAGAAGACTGTTGTCAAGCTGCTAATGTGGGAGAAAATCAGCAAATCTGAGATATAGCAGTGGCTTTGCTTTAAATAACATGAAAGAGTCATCTTCTTTTACAGCCATCAGTACAATATTAGTAAGAGACAGAAATCTGCCTGTGTGTGAAGTAGAGCCACTTCTTGTGCATCTGCTGGTCACAGCTGAATTCAGTTTTTATGATTTTGCAGTGTGATTTGGCTTGAAAATATACCAAGATAATTTTCTTTATTTACATTATTTCCCCTGAAAAAACCCCAAACAAACAAAAACCCACAAAAAATGTGGTCAAGCAATTGACTAGATCAGCTTGTGATCAAAACAGCACCTGAAATTTAAAAGACCAGTATTTCTTTGCTGCATCAGGACAGTGTATCTGTAGTTTACTTGTTTCCACACAATATAGTGGGGGTTGGGGAGCTTATACAAACCAGATTAGTTGTGCTTTAAAATCATTCCTTACAGTGGTTCCATCTCAAATTCTTGCAGTGACCTTCCAACTCAAATCAATGTTCCTGTTACTCAGTGCAGCAACAGCAGCAGTCAGAAAACACCACAGATTTTACCTTGCTCTGCTGGGAGATTCGCTGATGCTGATTCTCACTTGGCTTCACTGGAATGGGTTTGATTAGGTTGGGGTTGCTATAGATTGCAGAGGAACTAGTTATTTGTTTTGGCTCTGAGCAGGTCTTACACTGAAACAGAACAAAAGGATTTATTAGTATGTATGAGAGTATCTCCTCTGCTAGCTTCCAACCACAGTAAAATACAGACATAACCAAGTATTCAATAACCAAATACACTAACTGCAGCACTGATGATGAAGTATTATGCTATTAGAAGAACTGTAGCAACTGAAACCTAATTTTCTAAAACCATAAGACATATGTAAAACGGAACATTTGATTCCAAGATTACTCTCATATGAGGCTTCCCTCTAACTTAAATCCTAGTACTCTTTTTGGCCTTCTGCTTTTCCTGCACTTCAAAAACATAAAATACTTTTTAAAAGCACCTTAAAAACCAAGCAACAGACATGCTTTTCCTGCATCCAACAGGTAGCTAGAAGTAGTTTAGATCCATGAAGGAATAATGTGCCCATAAAGATAATTTAAAATGCTTTCATCAAAAAGTAGAATTATAACTCAAACTCTTTTACATAAATCTTCATATGGTGGGAACTTGCACGTGCACAGAAAAGTAATTAAAGAGTTAATCAATTTGTAGAATTGTTTGTCAGATTCAACAGATCCTACATGGACCCAAACTGCACCTCAGTAAGATTAAATAGCTTTTTTTTTCCCTCCCAAACAGTTCCCTTTCTAATGATGCTGCCTTCTCTTCAACATATCTTCTTCTTATTGCTATTTTTCAGCATAACTTTTTGGGTAAAAAGCACATAAGCTTTTTCTTTAACACCATGGATAACATACTTTTGAATATTTCCCAGAGAGTTCTACAAAATTTAAATAATACCCTTATTTCCTCAGGATATTTTAATAGGCTGAATCCTTCAGAAACCTTAAGTACCTTAGATTCCACTGTCATACCCTGCATGATCACAGAACTAAGCATATAAAAATGAGGTGAGAAAGAGCAGTGTTTAACTAAGTATAATATGCTATATGAGCATATTTTAGACCAAATTCCTCCAAATGAGCATCAATATACACAAGAATGACATTGACCTGACTTGGTGTCATTGCTGTGACTTGATAACAAGGCCAGTAGGTTGCTATCTAACACAGAAGCACATGGAAGAGAAAAGAAGCCTGTGATGATATCAGAGGAATCTCAAACTGTTGGAGCTCAGAATATAAAGCCATTTTGGCAGATGGGGAGCATGGCCTTGCTGATGACTAAGTTGGGAGCACTAGTGTGGCATTTAAAGCAACTGTCAGGTAGACAGGTAAAGATGTCAGATGCTATTATCAACAAAAAGCAGCATGAAAGAAATGCCATCATGCTCCTTAGTGGTGGAACCAGAGAATCCTCAGCAGCTACAACATTTGGCAATTACTACTCCTTGCTTCACAGGTCTGTCCTTTATTTAGCCAGGTGTCCTATTCAAAAAATTCCTAAGTAATCAAAAGGTTCTAAGATCAAGTCAAAGAAAGGCTCAGCAACACAGGAACAAAACTAGATACATAAGGTCAATGTGGATGAAAAAGAGCAAGAAAATCACTGAGTGGGTTTTGGCAAGCTTGGTAGAGTCAGAGATTGACTGCTCTGTGTTGTGAGATTCATTCTCCACCTGTACAATATCAAGCTGAAAATACTAAATGCTGGGAGAACTGTGCAGCACAGAGTTAAACCCAGAGCTTGTCCTGCAGTTCGAGACAAGGCACAGTGGTTAAGGAGAAACCCATTTTGTCATGCTTTGTTCTGTTCCCTTGCAGCTCTTCAGCTGGTTTTCTCTCTGGCTGTCAGTGAGGTCAGCATTTTCTAACCAGAGACCAAGAGAAGGCAAGTGTATAAGAAGTACATTTGCATAAAAACAACTCAGTGGTTTAGCATCTTAAAGCTCCATTAACTCAAAAGAGAAGGGAAAGCTGTGTATTTTATTTTGCATGTAATGCAGCCTCCAAATGTGTAACATAATCTGGGAACAAGATATACCCTTAAAAATTAGTTACACTCATAAAAATTAAGCAAAATTACTTAAAAGTTTTGAAAACTGATGCTCTTATTCTACAGCTTCCAACACTTTAAAATGCTCTTCACTGAATAAACACAGAATTCAAAGAGAAGAACATATTTCATAACTAATTTCAGCACATCAGAATGTAAGTAATAAAACATACACTGACAAGAAAGTAGATGTCATAAACCAGTCAGAAAGCGTGACTGCTCTGAAACATATTGACAATAAATAGAAAAATGGTTGTCATTGCCTTTATTTATCACACTCTTTTGAAATTTATATTACTAGCAATACAAGCAATCACACACATCCTGTTCATAAGAGGTCAGGCATTCCTAGCACTCAAGTCCCAGACGAAGATGAGGAGGAAGTTTTCATGTTATTTTTATGTCCTTGGCAATCCCTTAAATGCAGAAGATTAAAGATTAAGTAATAAGCAAATCTGCAAAAGATTCTAAAGGGAAAAGAGTCCTAAAAGCTATTATTTAAACAACAGAATTTCATCTCCTTTGTCTTGATTTCTGTGTGCTAATGCAGAAATGGAAGGTAACATCTTTTAGATTTATTACTCTCTTTTCACAAAATCTGGAGACAGCCTAATATTTTTGTAGTTTTCCATCTGGAGTATTTTTAAGGTTATCTAATGAGAACCTCTCAAACATTTCAGAATATCTCAAATAATATTATCTGATGCCAAGATTAGATACTGATTCAGTATTAAAATATGAGAAAAATAGCAGGTTTTGGAAGCGTTTGTCTACTATAATACCTTAAATCTCTACTACAGAAAATACAAAGGCCCCAAGCTTCAACAGCAGCTATACACAATAAAAAGGGCTCAATTTCACCCTAGCTCAAATAGTGTGCCATCATCTTTCTGAGGATTTTATTAGTAGCTACATTTCAGCAAAAATAAACTCAAGAAATTTAAGGAGAGAAGAAGTTAAGATATATGCACATTTCCAGACTCTTATGGAACACTTAGGAGTTCTATTATCGCATGACAGCACATAAGCAATACAGGAAACAGCAGCAGGAACCTGCAGGCTCTGTAACAATTTGCAGCTTATATATGGATAGTTAAAATTATTAGATTTTTATTCCCCAAAGTAAAACGTTTTTGATTGCTCAATAATAGAGAACATTATTAGTCCATTAGTTACTTCTTTATTTAGAAGCCTCAGAAGACCAAAGCAGCACATGGGCTGAAATCATACTACATTTCAACCTTTTCATTTCCTTCCATTAGTGCCTGAAAGAAGCTAACAACCACAGTTAAAAGCACTAACTTCACTGTCAAAAGTCTCCTGAACTCAGTCCTTTGTGCAAACCACAGAAACTACCACCAGGTAAATACTTCACCTGGAAAGAGGGCAGAGCTTGCAGGTGCTCCTCAATAGGCACAGGAGCTCTAAGGGTCAGAATGAAAGGCAATTTATATTTGCTCTTATCCTCTACCATTCAACAAATAATCAATCATATCCACATTCTCCTTTTCGGAACTTGTTACTGACAGCATTAATTTCTTTGGAATTTTTAGCAAATTCTGTCAAAACTTTTTTTACCAGCCACTTCTACACCAAATTAGAGAGCACACTATCCAAAATCCCTTTGAGTGGAACTATTCAAAATCCAAAATCAAACCTTTAATGTTTCACAATGTAAAGCTGGGAGGAAGTCTCACCTTGGTATACTCATCTTTGGCCTTGGTAAGCATCCGTAAGATATCCACTTCTTTGTTATTAGCAGAATTCATGATCATGGGGGACACCCCTGATCCTGTGCCCTGCCGTGCTTTGAATTGTTCCTGCTGAGTTAAGCTGAAAGGTGGAGAATATATGAGAAAAGAAGTACAAATAAAATATAAAAACTTCACCAGTTACTGTACAATACTTGATTGCAGCTCAAAATATTTGTCTTTCCCCATCTACTGTAAAACATACAGAAAAAAAAAAATCACTATTAAAAAATCTCTATAAAATTGTAGTTTGACATGAGATTGATTAATTTTCTCCAATCTTGAACACACTAGACCATAGAATAAAATTTCCATAACTGAGTCACAATTTCTATACCCAGAAGGAGCAGGGAATTTATAGTGTTATTCAGTTCTGCTGGTGGTGGAGGATGGCAAACACACACAAATCAGGCATTAAGTACTAGCAAATGACCAATTTCCTGCCCCAGCTGTTTTATTATTATTGTAGAATGCTGAGAATTAAAACACACAGCCAATTGGCTGAGCAACAGGGTATTTTTTATCTATATGAAATACTGCTATTATAACCACTACACATGGTTTACATTTGCATGAATCCTCTGAAAACTAGGTTTTATTGTAGTAAATTACCAGTTTGAGAGCACCTAATCACCACCAACTGAAACTGGAGCTAGTTAACTAAAATGAGCTGTCAAAAACCTGCATTTCCTAGGGTTCATTGTTTATTTCTGTAAATTCATCCCCATCAATTATTTCTTGGGTCACAGCTGACTCATTTTAGAGCTGTAGGATATACAGTGAAACCAGCAAACCCCACTGAACAAAACCCCACTACTGCCACAGTCTGTGTTTCACACTGTTTTGTCACTGCAGAATGAAAAGCAGCAGGTAATACTTTAAAAAAAGAATATATGGAGGAAAGATGACTACCTTCCCATCCAGTATTTTATCACAAATCCTATCTGGTGTGTCTAACCTCATATACCACAGGCAGCTGGAACAGTCAATCACTGCCTGTTCCTACCCAGCCCCTTCACTACATCCTTCACATTGCAGCTCTAAAACATGCAGATTGCATGTTGATAAAATCTGTGTGACTTCAGCTCCTTCCTTCTCCAAGCAAACATGAAAACCTGCATGACACAGTCCTAAGAAAAGGGTCCCTGTAAATAGTGCAGAATGAGCCCCATCCATCCTGGACACGAGAGGCAAAGAGTGATACTGAAAAAAAACTACCCATATGACATTCTTAGGTTAAAATACAGCTGAGAACACAGTTCCATGTGAAATCTTCACCTCTGGCTGGACTGCAAAATTAAAGTTTAACATGTATTAAAACACATTTTTATCTGCATGAAAGCGATGACTTTAAAGCTAACTGAAGTCTTGCTTCCACTGCCAAAAATAAAGTGAATTTTGTATATATTTCTAAGAAATGAGGAAGCAGGAATTCAGCCATGATGTATAAACAGGTCAAAACCCACAGCAATTCTATTAGGACAGTATGCCCTCATGATATCCTGCACTTATTTTGATATAAGGAGAAAAAAAAAGGTAACAATATTAAAAAATAAAACCTCCCCAAATTGAAAAATATATTAAACCCCCAAAGAATACAATTCTTGAAAATAGATCTCTGAGTCATTAGGAAATAAATCATATCAACTTGTATAATCTGATGTAGCTGGAGAGCTGCACTACAAATTAGGAAAAATGACTGCAATACAGTGACTTATTTATGAAATGCAGGTTTGACACTTGCAACAAAGTTTATAAATCTAAGTTCTAACTAAAAAGGTATGATAATCCTAAAAACATAAATGTGCATTGTATGTACAGAAAGACATAAAAAACACAGAAGTCGTGTTTACCCATCACTTACTTTTTCATGAGCTCTGCAATTCTTTGGCATTCTTCCTTATCATAAAACCAAATCCCATATATGGACACTGTAAATGCACATCAAACATAAACTATGAGCATCTTCTCAAACAGCAGTTCTACCTGGTAAATATTTAAATGTGACCTGAAAATGAATTTCAGAATTTATTTCCATTTTATGTTTTCCCCATGCAGAAACACAAAATGACACCTTAGATCTGATAAAATCAAAAATGATCAAAGGCACATCTCTAAGCACGTAAATTACAAGCTCTTAAATATTCCATTAAGGCAAAGATATTTGATCCTTTTCTTCAGAACACTTTTTTTTCTCTGTCCTTTATTTCAGTTGTCATATCCATTTGACTCCACTGCCAGCACACTGCAGGGAGCATTGCACGCAGATGGAAGTAGAAAAATCTGTTTAGTTTTCAAACAATGTTCAGATCTATCTTATAGAGCATCAAAGTTGGTGGAGCAGGATGAACACACCTCTGCCTCCCTGTAGATTTGCTATAATTCTGCCCATTTTTCAACAGGAGATCCTGGGTTTCCTCCTCCTTCCCTCCCTAGAGTTGTCTCTTAACCTTACCAAGAATTGGCAGTTCCTACCATGTCTTCAAACATAGTGGTGGCTACATTTCATTTGAAAATGGATTTCATTTGAAATGGGTTGAGCACCTGTTCAAAAACAAGTGCAACACTAATCCAGATGATGTAATATTTCCTGAAATTAGGAGAGTCCAAAAGCAATTCCATAGAGCCAAATCTGTGGCATATGAGGTGTACCTTGGCCTTGTTAATGTTTGGAAAGAAAATTAATGTACAGCTGCTTGCAAGACACAAGTATAATATTTTCTCCATCCCCCAAATTCAAAGCTGTGTGTTGTCTTCTATAGACCTAAAAATGGTCCCAACTGTTTAATACACAGCGCATTGGCAAAAAGTCTAAAATATCCCACAACCCAGACATCCTGTAAACATGCAAAAATTAGCTTTTCAAATATGCACTGTCCTTTTTATGATTATTGAAAAGTGTGATGATTTCTATTATTCACCTAAAAAAGGCAAGTAATATAATATGAACCACTGTTTCTACAAGTGTGCAATATAAGAGCTGAACTGTACAAGTAATCACAGTTTTTAAAAACATAAATATTAAAATATGCATTTAAAATATGCATTAATATTCTAGCATATTCCAGTGGGTGTTCAATAATAAATTGTGGACCTGTAGAAAAGTGTGTGAACAACTCATAAAGTTCCAGAACATCAACCTGTTATGCAAAGTTCCACATCTTTCTGATGAAACACATTTGAAAACTTGTCCAAATCACAAGTAAGTTCATATTCTTCAATGCAACAGCACAGCAAGCAGACTGAAAATCTCAGACAAACCAAATTTGTTTTAATCAAGATTCTTATTTTTTAATAAAAGAATCTCCAATGGAGAAGAGTATTGATGAACTTCTGGCCATCTGCTCCATCTTCTCAAATTTTTTTTAATGTCTACCACAGTTGGTGGCACTATCAATTATGCAACACAGGCTGGACAACTTCACCTTTGGCCAGTGGAACAGACATGTCACAGACTATTTATGAATATCTAATAAATCTCAAAGGTGACAGTCCCTTGGAAATGCCAAACTGCTTCTGGCCATTAGAAGCTGAAAGACTCAAACTGCCTTGCTTCTACAGTTGATTTACCTCAGCTTAATGACAAACACAATAAAGTGATTACCATAATAAATTACCATCTCAGATTTTACAGAACCATAACTAATATTTTGAAATACGATTGCAACAAATACAAACCTATTTGGGTCACAGAATGAGGACACTGGGTTTGTGCCCCAAACCACACCCCTACCCAACAACATATTCCATCTTAACTCCAGTTTTAAGTCAGGACACTGCAGATCCAGAGACCTTTAGCCTAGAGTTTAGCTGAACTTCAAACCGACCCACATTTACTTTTGTGCCTTGGTTAAATGGTATTTTCAACCCAAATTAGGAAGCACAGCTGAAAGCAAACAACAACCAAAGCCCAACATCCACTGAGCTCACCCAGTCAGTGGTGAAATCTTTCAGAAGTGGACAGTGCCACTGTTCTTCCTTCCCTGCCCTCCTCTGTCCAGAACAGATGAACACTAGAAATACACTAAAAAGCAATCCCTGAGCTTGTGGCAGGACAACATAGCCCAGGCTCTTTCTTGCATGTGAGAATGAGTGACCAGTGAGAAGACAGCCACTTGTGGAAATCTGAGTTACGTGGAGTAACCATGGCATAAATTCACACTACGTACTATACTCTGCTACAATCTGTATTTAACTAGTAAGGATGAGTGTTAATGGCATCCATCTTGATTAATGTTGAAGAAAAAAAAAATATTATGTGTGTGGCAACACATAAAACCCCACAATCAAAATGAGAATCTAAGCTGATAACAACCTGTAACTGTCAGGGAACCTGGCACACTCACAGAGACACAATACAATTTCACTGCAAGCTTTCTTCCAGCATGAAAACACTGCCTATTTTATCAGGATTAAACATAAACAGATTACTTTTATCTGCCTTCCCACTCTGTCAGACTGTTTGACAAAATAGAATTCTAGATCTAAGTATCATTTGTAGAGTGGTAATTTGATGTTCATGTTAAAAATGAATCATGAACCATCAGAGAAACAAAGCAAATTTTTCTAGTGCCATACAGAAGAGGAAATATTAAGGCATTTTCAGGCCCAGCTTCAACCGTAAAGTTATGTAAGAAGAGATTATTGCAAAAAAGAGAAAAAAATAAAATCAAAGTCAAGTAATGAATTGATGACATTAAAAAAAAAGAAGTGCCAAAATTGCATGTTGTTAACAAGATTACACAGAACTATGACATAATTCAGCTATGAAATCAAGAAGACCCAATTAACATTGAATGAGAAGCTGAATAAGTTACTTAAATAAACTGACCGAAATTGTTAATTATTAAGGGTATCAGTCTTCAGAATTTTTAGGCAGGCTGCTCATAAATCAAAACTGAAAAATTTTACCAAAATCTGTGAAGCTCCTTTAATAGCTCAGTGATTGAATTTCAGGAAGGACACTATTTAAGTTTTCAATCACGACTTCAGACCCAATTTGAAAGCTTCCGCCTTACAATTTTCATTTTTTGGCTATGGAATTCTCCTGTCCTCACAAACACTAGAACACTTGATACTATTTATAAGCACAAGCTGACAGCTGCTATCTCCCAGAATTATAGATAACAATTTCTAACCTCTCAATATTTGAAACATTAATTTAGTTATTATGATAATACAGAATTCCTTATCAACTTCAATCATTCGTGTTAAGTATTCTACTAAACATAAAGGCATTTTCTAGGTTTTTTTTTTTTTTCCTCTTAATTATTCCAGCAATTGGATTTTTTGCCTTCTGGATAGACAAAAAGCTTTTGTTTTGGTGTACCTGTAACATGTGATTTTTAAGGTATTCCTCCACAGAATGCATAAAGTCTTTAAGGTTGGTAAAAATAGGTACAGAAATAACTTCTGACTAGAGATTCTCCTTTACCTATGAACTGTTTTATACTTGTTGGTGTTTAAAAATAAATCCATTTTTAAAAAATCTTAATTTTTTTGTGTTTTATTCTTGATTTTATGCTTCTTAGGGTATTTTTGCTCTATGTATAGTCTAGACTCTTGCTCCTGAATATGTAAGTCCATATTTGGCTCTATTAAAAGAAGTTTCTGTATCCATGTCTTGCAAGGCAGGCAGACACCTTTACGTCGCTATGTTTAGGACTGCAACAAGGGAAAAAGATAAAAAAACCTGCAGCACAGACAGCTGCACACTATCCTGGAAAGCTGAATTCCATCCCAGAGATGTTATGCAATGATACACAAGCTGTGAAATGTCATCTGAAGTGGCTGCACTGGCTGTGTGGGCTTCATTTCTCAGTGGCTGAGTCGAGATCCTAGACCTGCCTGCAAAAACACCAATCATCCCAATCCAAGTCTGCAAGAAGTGTTTTTGAACATATGAATAATAAATACACTGGAAAAATTTAGGTGGAGTAATTCAAGTCAGACACTCCATATTTAATTGGTCTCTAATTGTAACTACTCTGCCCTAGGATCTCAGTTTGTGAAATGGGAAGAATAATATTTCCCATCTGAGCAAACTACAACAGTTCCCTTTGTTCATGAGTTATCAGTTATTATAGTGATGATTACTGAAGAAGACAAGAAAACCCAATAATTCTGACTCTAGTGCAGAACTCCAGCAGTGCATAACAAAGCAAGTGACCCATGCATGAGTAATGAGGAAAAAACCAGAATACTGAGAAGACTCAGTGTGTGTGAACACAACTCCAACTGTTTGATAACTGAAACAAAGTCCATATTGCAAAAGAAGACAACCACACAATATAAAGTTCCATAAACAGAGACATTGCACAACCAGCCTTAACTATGGTATTTCCTAGTTCAGGAGTAAAGTTCTTTTAGCTCTAAACAGGCTTTATGTTCTGTCAAATACAAAATTTTGCTCTTTAGATACTTAAACCCAAAACATGAGAAAAAAATGTCAATTGTATCTTATTATACCATATTGATAGAAAGGTGGCTCATCAACAGGACTGGAATTTTCAGGCCTCTTGCTTCTCAACATTGTGCAAAGCTGCAACAATGCAAAACTGTGCAAAATGTGCTAGGTAAAAGTATTTGCTTCTAAATAATGGAAATTCCTCTCTGGCTATATTCTGGTATTTCTGGAAATTTTTAAAGAGAAGTCAAAATTTTAATGATTTCTCAGGCATAAAAATGTCAATAAATTGAAGCAAGGTAAGAATTTTTCAAACAACAAAATGTGTATTTTTATTATGAGTTTAACCTAAAATCCTAAAAAGCTCTAAAAAAACCCTACCTGTTAAATTATCAGACACTTGTTCTTTCATTTAAAGGTGGATAAAGCTCCTGATCCACTTATTTTGAGAACTGTTAACAAAGACAGGGAAAGGAAGGCTTGATATTTCCATTATCTCAAATGTTTAAAATGTTATGTCTGAACAAGTAGCCTACCAAAAAAAACCCCCCAAAAAAACAAAACCCAAAACCAAAAAAGCAACAACAACAAAAAAATCCCAACGAATTAGTTGTTAAAGGAAAAAGAAGCCTACTCAGAGACTCAGAGACATGTCGATGCAAAGCCATGATTACAGATGGCTGTTTTTCAGCTCAGCTGAGGAGGGAACTGTTTAAGCAATTTTATTAAAAAAAAAAAAAAACCAACACAAAATATGCAATAACAAAACTCCCAACAAAATGAAAAAGCCCCTCCAGACCCCTTCCCCCAAAAGCAAATGGTTTGAGAGTGGGCAATGATTGGCAACATTACTGAAGTCAAGAATAAGTTCCTCACCACCATCTGTTTAGTTGTGCTTGGAACTATGCCTTAAAAATCAAGACAAAATTTTTGTTAATAGAATGGACCCTGAAATATTCCTACCATAATCTATCAGTTGTGAAAGTTGGGGGACCAATTTGCAGACTTCCAGATCGAGCCAGCAAATATTTCTGGATTCATGAGGCAAAAAAAAGGGACAGCACAGACATGGTGGATGGTTTAATAAATCATGTTTGTGACTCTACTGTGAGAGACTGACTTCAGGCAGATTTTTAATCTAAATTTATCAGAAACTTTTATGAAGAAAAATCAACTGTGTAGCAGTCCAACAAAATATGGTCCCTGGAAAGCCCTCTAAATGGCCTCAAAGCTGAAGTTCTGTAAGTACTGCAGGAAAATGTCAAGCCCATTGATCCACTTATTTCCATAAAGCTCAGCAGATACAAGAGTCCATCAGCAGGTTCTTTACTTTTTTTTCTAAAAGAGCCCAAATGCAAACTGTATTTGCAAGATTTCCCTTAAATATGCCTTCTGTTGATGCTACAAGAAATTTTTAGTCATGACACAGGAATAGCATCTATGTTATGATCCATCTGGCTTAGAGGATTTATTTTTTTGCCCCACACCACTGGTTTTCCAGTCACACCTCCTGCCATTGCATCATCAGTTCCAAAAAATTTTTAAATCATGTTGGTGTGTGACACTGAAATTAAGGCAGGAAGGCTGTAGATGCCAGTCTATCAATTTCTTAAATAAAAAGTTGCTCTTAATGAATACTTTTTCTTATAAATAAGCTCTCTTAAATAACAAATGGTTCCCGTTACTATTTCACAAGAGACTTCCAAAATGTCCCCGTCAGACCAGAGCTCCATAAGCTAAAAACTACATCCAAATATCCTCAGTCAACACAAGCAGGATTCCTGTGAAATAAAAGTCCATCAGAGAAAGGCTTACTGGAAAAAAAATGCAACTCCTCAACACCTGAAATGATTAATTTTTTTTTTTGTTTTTTTGTTTTTTTGTTTTTTTTAGTTTACTTGTCCTCTATATTCTCTGCTAACTTTCTAAAGCAAACAATAAAACATGTTGAAATGAAGCCAGGATCTGATTTACAGAAATCACCTGAGCAAAACACAACAATGCCTTACACAAATCTAGGCTAAATATAAATCCATACCTTCCCTCAGCAGAAAATTTTATACTAACCCAAATGGAAGAGGTTAAACTAGAAACTTCTTGATTCTGTGTACTTCACTCCTACCTAGTAACAAAAAAAGAGTACTCTGCTCAATCAAGAAGGGGACAACACAGCTTTTCCATCCTGGAGACAACAAAAAAATTGCTTTTATTGGAAAGAATAGAAAGGGGAGCTACCCTTAGTATCTCTATTTCCAGCCTTTTTCTTTCCACCATGTTAAGAAAAGCAGCAGCTTCTGTGTGTTTCTTGTGGAGTATCTGGGCTTCCAGTCCCACAGGGAAAAGCTGCTCTGCTGTCTGTGACACACACAGCTGGTAAAGGACTCACCAGAGTTCTCACATCGAGGTTTTCATTTATAATTTAGTCCAATCTAAGAATATGTTCTCAATTATTTTTAAAGTGCATCTCTGAGGTACCTGCCAAAGGTACACCTATAATTCCACAGCTATAGTTAAGTTCAAGGTCAAATTGTTTTCCAAACTCTGACAATGTAATTTTCCTGTACATTGGAAGAGAGGTGGGAAAAAAGATAAAACTATTTTAACCTCAAATAGGTGTTAAATAGCATGTAATTTTTTCCTGAAACCTGAATTTTTACTATAATCAGTATGATGAGCTGTCATTCCAAATGGTTTAACTCCCACAAAACAATGAACAGCTTCAGAAAGGGCTTCATGAGGAAAATAAGCAACCTTAACTATAGATGATGTTTCTAATTCTGACTGTTGTGATCTCATCTCTTACTTCTCCACTGCATACCTTCAGATCCTAAGTAATGGAAATACATTTGCAGATCTGGACTAAGTTCTTAGCCTGCAACAATAAAAAGTCTGAGTTACTTGTATATCCTCATTCTTGTAACAAGAAACATCTAAGAAATACCTAAGATCAAGAGATCTTAAACCCTCCATTTTTGTATTTTTCCATTTGTATACTCTATATACAACATCATTTGTGATAGGCAGTTTTTAAATTTTTCCTACTCCATCTCTAATTCTAAAATGGTTAGAAAAAGAATTCTAGAGATCCACACAGAAATAGGCAAAAGTCAACTGCTCCTCCTGAGATCTCAGTTAGTTGATATTTACAGCAAATCTTATGCATTCCCTTTTATTGCTTTGCCACAGCCTGTTCACAGGTTAAACTCCACACATTAAAGAGTTCTGCACTCATCTGTAGCCATTCCTTCTCTTGCACTCAGCTGTTACACTGCCTTCAGTAACATCTGCTTGTCTGTAGAGCTGCAGACTGAAACTTTGCAGTGCAATTTTTAGCAATATAATACGATTTCACAGGCACAGAAAGGACTTCCACTGTTCTCACAGAATGACAGGCAAATTGTAATAGGTTTACTCCAGTTGTGGGTAGGTTCACACTGTGTTCACAAGCTAAATTTCACCCTGAATCCTTTATCATTCATATATGGTCACTGAATTTTTACATGCTTGAAAGCTAAAGGATTATTCAAGTATTAATATAAATGTTTCACCTGCATTTTTCTTGTAAAATTGCAATTTAGTAATTTCTTTCATGAAGATAGAAATAACATCCCTTTGAAGGACTTTGTTGCATTTTTCCTTTGATTACTGCAACTCTATTTTATTATGTCTGTATAGATTTTAAATTCTTATTGTAAAAATTGAAGTTAGTGTTCAGATTATTCAGAACTTTGTGGACTTTTCTATAGTCTTGCACACAAGACATTCTGTGTGCAAGAATACAGAACATTCTGTGTTTGTGTACAAAGAGAGAAACAATGCACCCCTGAGATCAAGTTGGTCACCAAGAAAGTGTAATTTAAGTAGTAAACAGTTTATGATTCAATCTGTAATTCAACAGAAGAAAAAACCATCACATTCATCAACATCATTTTATATTACCAGCTACATATTTCACAATAGCAGCACTGCAAGGTACCCTGCGACTCTGAATCCCTGATTATAGACTAGAGATACAGTCCTAGTTAAATAAAAATTTGGGATTTTTGCATTGGACTATTTTCACTGCGGCAGCTGAATTGTTTCCACACAAAGTAAAATTGCATATTTCATTTTGCTTCAGAAGTCAGCAGTGTTTTACTAGCTTATGCATAATCCTTTAGGAATAAAACTTAACAGTAATCATCATCTGCTTCCTCAGTCTCTCCCCTCCTTCAGCTTTTAACTCTCACTGCAAATTTGAACATCTACTTTGCGTTCTCTTAAAGAGTGTTACAGAGAGAAATATTCATATGAGAGAAACCAGAATAAAAACAACAGGTAACAATAAACAGAAGGCAGCAAAGCCTTGCAGGAAGACATATCATACTAACAAAAAAACCCCAAAAAACAACAACAAAAAACCCAATGTTATTTCTCTCCTTTTGAGAGATGCTCCATATACCTGTATAGAGGATTTAAGACTGTATGTTGTTTAGGAAAAGATATTGAAATTTACAGAAAGGCAGTTTGCTTGACAGAGACAAAATAATTGGTACAGCTCAAAAAGAAAGTTCATATTCTGTCTAAGACAATGGCCAGCAGCAGACAATTCACAGAAATAATCTTCTTAGTCCCTTTATTACTGACTTCTGACCTGAAGCTTGTGTCTTACATTACTTACTTTTTTTCCCCCCACTGCCTACAGAATCTCTCTGGTTGGTTTTATGCATGTACATAATACATCTGTTATGTAAAGGGATTATTAAAACAGGTCCAAAAGTCCTAGGCATACGTATGTCCAAAACAATGAAGCCAGCAGGAAAAACCCACCGGGGTGTTTTCTGAAATAGATTTAAAGCAATGCATTAGGATAGGAAGACTCTACATTTTACATAAGGAGGCTCTGTTGCAAACCCCACAAGTGGGCTGCTGCCACAACCATTAAAGCAGAGCAGGCAGCAGGCATTAAGCCCAGTGCTGTTACTGGTTTGGATGCCAGTTAAGACAAAAAAGCAACACTGCCTTTGCAGCCTGAGTGGAATTCCACTGGAGCACTTGCACCGTGTTTCTGTATATAACACATTCCTTGTCCTTTAAAGGGTATGCTATCTTACACTTGGGAAGGGTTTCTTTCCTCTTCCCTCCTGTAATTGAAAAGTATTCTTTCCTGCCGATTTAAGGCTTGTTTTGACAAAGAGAGCACTGATGAGGCACTCAAGAGCTTGTATTAAATCAAAGTTAGACAGAAGTGAGCAGCTTGTATATGTGCCGTGGGATACACTTGCTCACATATTTATCTTCCATGTTTTGAGAGAAGGTTACAAATATTTTTATATATATACACACACATATAAAAGAGTGTGAGTAAGCAAGCTCACATTCCAAAAGAAGTTTTCTGGCTATGTCAGGAGTGCAGTCCACCCTCTGCTAAGCAAACCTATTTTTTTCAAGCACAAGAGGATATTATCAGAGGAGCCCGTGTCGATATACAGAAACCAGAGATCGTCATGGCTCGCTGAGGTGATGAGCTGACGGGTGGATGGCGCCCATTATCTTCACTCCTCAATCCAAGTTTTCCTGAAAAACGGACAGGGGGAGGAGAAGGCTCCAACTGAGCATAAGGCACAGAGGACAAGCAAAGGATTAGGAGTGAACAGCAAGAAAAGGAAGGAGAGTGCAAAAGATGTTGAAAATGTTTCAAAGAGCTAGAAAATAGTTCCTAGATTAGAAGATCCAGTTGTCAGCAATTTGAAACAATATTCAGGTTTTAACTTCCATACAAGGCTATTACATAACCCTGAAGCAAGGAAATTAACCAAAAGGAATGTGCCTTTACTATCTATAGAAAATACACTTAGCTTCAGCTGCTTCAACGCTCCTTGGAATTTTAAAATGTTTCAAGCCTTGGTTCGGCAAGCTTATCACCCCCTGCCCAGCCACCAGCCGGGGGAACCCGACGCCAAGTACAAGGGGAAGCTGGTGCATGAAACTCAGCTGAACTGCTTCTACATCAAACCTGGAGGTAAGACAGCATCACCCACTCGTGTGCACGAAACTGTACTGGGAGCTGCCGTGAGTGTTGCCTTCCTGTTTAAACAGAGCAATCTGTGTAATGCAGGAGACTACCCTAATAGCTCACAGTGGTAGTTGGTGATAATGTACTGGGAAGCCCTGAATGTGTGATCACACCAACACAGAATTTAGATAATTCTGGTAATTCTCAAATCTGGGAGTTAAGTATATGGATGGCTTCTCTTGGCTATATATTGTATTTTGAGCATCTAATGAACATGGCTTTCCTGCTTCCACTGTGACATCATTTAAAAAATCAGGAATGCAAGTATAAGGAAAAAGAAACAAACGGGTTTTTTATTGTAGACAAAGAGGCTAAGAATTTTAAAATACACAAAAGCTGAAAATACTAAATACATCATGTGTGCGTATGTGAAGGGATTAAGCTGCAAAGGCGGTCACACAAGGGATTTGTGAAAAGCAGCCAGTTCTGGAATATCCTTGTTTGCAGCAGAAAGATGTAGACACTCATGTACATATTTCCCCTGCTCCTGAAACACCTACCATTTTATGCTGTACAAGGAGGGAAGTGTGAAGCACAGGATATACAAGTAATCACGTGAAAATAACCCCTTGGAAAAAAATTCATTATCTGCTGCAAGCCTAGCTCTTGAGCATTACTGCATCATATGCCTATCTTATCTTGAAAAGACGTCAGGAATGCCCAGCACTGGCACTACACTCTCCACAGTAAACCTCCAGACAAGCTAATTTGTTGCTTATATGCTGACATCCATAAATGGGAAACAAAGATGGTGTTTAGCAGATATATGCAGCATTACTCTCCTGCCATCCCATATAGAAACAGCCCCAGAAGTGGGATGTTTGATGCATGGTTCTAACTCTATTCCACACCCTTTTCCTACTGATTTGTTTGCTCAAGCTGAGATACAGCTGCACCATGCACAAAATAATTACCAACCATCCAAAAAGTACACAGCTTTTTTGTCTTAGCTCCTTAGCCTGTTTCTTCTCACATGGCATACTCTGACTTGTAGATCGGGCTGAAAATGAAAATCTACATTAGGATTACTGCACTTCTTTTCCTTACTTTTTTAAAAGCACCTTCAACACACAACAGAAAAACATCATTAGAGCAAAAAGATGGCTGCAGTCATCACAGTTACAGCTGCAAAAAGCCACCTGACAAACAAAAACCATTCTAAACTGTTTGCTTTGCTTGGTCAAAGGCTTCCACAATTGGCTCCAATCCTCAGGGGAGGAAGAGTAAGGAAGAAACAACTAAAACATCCTTTTTAGAAAGTCTGAATAGAAATATCTGTGCTGAGTTGGGCAGCATGACAAGAGATGTGGTGTTACACATCAAAAATTAAAATTTAAGGCCTTCAGAAGTGGTGTCTACAAATTCCACTGAAAAACATAAATTATATTTAGTTTAAAGGAAAATATGAATAATAAGGCAGCCCTGAAAAAACTAAAATTTAGAAATACTTAATAGTACAAACAACTTTGCTTTAAAATCAATAAACAGAAAGGAATTTGCAGCTCCCCCTCCTTTTTTTTTTTTTTTTTTTTTTAAGTGAATCATAAAAACTTAAATCATAGAACATTTACTCTCCACAATACACAGAAAAAAAACCACCCCAAACACCCTAAAGCTGAATTAACTAATAGCAGCTACTCCTAGAGTCACAGTAAAAATTTACTTGGTTAGGGACTCTGCAATTCACTTAGCCCAGCCTTCTGCTCAGAATAGTGGCAGCTTCAGTGTGAGAGACACTTGGAGAAAGAAGAAATCATGATCAACTACAAGTTTACATAAAAATATATTTTATGACACTTTTTCAGTTAATTTCCTTTAAATTAATTTTCCTGTTCCCTTCACTAGGTTAAAAATCCACTCCTTCATCCATGGATTTAAGAAGAGTTTAGTTACAAGTTTCAAACCCTGTCATTTGTGCACTCTAGAATAGGCAGGCCAAATAACCTGACTGCAAAACCATAATTCCTGGTGGTAAAACCCACTTTCCTTGAGCCAGCACTGCTGCATGTCCACCTACCCTGACTGCACTATTAACCTATGCCATCAAGTTATAATAATATTTTTATATCTCAGCAGGTGGACATCAAAGATTTTCAGATAACCTTGAAAATTAAAATTAAACAGAAAGCATGAATATCTATTAGATAAATGCAACTATTTTATGGTTTTAGTGATAAAAAATGTAAATTAGTATCTATACTATTTCCAAGGGGCAGTTTATAATTTTCCTTGACGTTCTGAAGTAATTTTTACCATTTTCTAAGCACTAAACTAATGATTTTCTAAAATCATTAGTTAGTTGAAGTATAGACCAAAAAGGCAGGAACTATATGGGAAATGCAGTAGAAAATTAGTAATGCCTTTATCTATACTTCTATAAACTGGTTTATTTCTGAGTGCAGGTACAAGGCAATAAACTGAGTGCTAGAGGCCACCTCGCATGAAAGAAATTATCATCACTACGAATCCAAAAAATAAGAAGCAGTAAGAAACTTGCTTGCTTCTCTTAAGAAAACTTGCAGATGACACACCATAAAACAGTTAAGTTGGAGAGAAACTTAAATAGGTTTAAAAAAAATGCATGCAACATGAAAAAGCTCATGCTGCATCCTTCATTTTCGGCATTTGGAATTAACTCTTAAGAAAACATTAATTATTTTCAGCATATATGTTCACTTTGGAAATTTAAAAAGGAAAACAATGTCTATGCTCAAGAGTGTTAGCATTCCAACAGTCTCAGGAAAACTGAGGTTTCACTTTAAGATCAGGAACATCCAGAGAAGATAACCATGACCTCTGCTGTTGTTCTGTCTTGCTAGATACACAATGAATTTTTAAAATGCTGATCAAAGGAGAGAAACTGGAATGGAAAGAAGGAGAGATTTGTTTGTATCTCTGAGACAAAAATGTCTCTAAAGACAGAACCTCAGGTAAACCACAATCATTTATATTCTGAACAAATAGCAGTAGTCAGTTCAGGGCCTTTCTAAAAAATAGCTTTGCCCAAAACTGTTCAGCAGAAAACCAAGCTGAGAAGAATACATCCCTAAAAAGGGCAAGGCCCTTCTCCCAAAATTACTTCGCATTTCTACAGTTTGAGTTTGCACTTTTGTTTCAAATTGAAAAACACATTTCAAAGAGTTTTAAACTATAGAAATACTTTCCTAAACAAAACATGCAGGTTGTAGCAGGCCAAAATAATAGTTCTGCAAAAAACTTAAGCTCAAAAAAACTGGTTTTAAGTTATTCAGTTGTGACAAAAACACTGCATTTTGAGTAATGATGCATAAAGAGAAAGCCATGTAATATTTCTGAATCAGTAGACCAGTGATTTGGAGACATTTAGAGAAAAAATAATACAAACTAGACTAATTTAAACACATTTACAGGTATTTGTTTCAAAATTCTGAAAGATGAATGAGCATTTTGGGAATAATCAATTGAACATACATTTCAGTTTTCTGCATTCATCCTGTTGGGGTTTTGATATTGGACCTGATACTGTATGTGGGCAGGAAGGAGGCTGATAAATAAGGTTCTACTTTTCTAAACTGGTATTTTTACCCAAACCAAAAACATCAAACAGAAACTCTAATACAACATAAAGACAAAAGCTGGAATATCTATTTTGCCTCTCTCAGTTGAGCAAGTAACAGTTTATTGGTCAATATGCAGAAGGCCAAGTCTAAACACATTCACAAGGAAATTTAATCACCAAATGCTGGTTTCATCTTTAAATTAAAAAAAAAAAATCAGAAGAAAGAAGAGGTTTAAAGTACTGTATTGCACAATAATGTAGTGTAGACTATGAACACATTTCAAGAGGAAAAAGACACTATGGTAGCCAAAAGAAGATTGTTTTTCATTATATATTCTTTTTTACATATCACTCCGATTCTCTTCTTGTTGCCTCCTACCTTTTCTGTTCAGAAGCAAACTTTTAAAATCTTCAAGCTAAGATTTTTTTTACAAGAGAAATGGTACTTGCAGGGTCACTGCAGCGTGGAACACTTATAATCCATTTGTATTTTTAACAGGATGTATTTCCTTAGAAGGGAGAACTAAAATGAGCCCAAATCAGTCTCAAAAGAAGATGAGATGTTCTTTTTGAGAGGGCTCATGGATGCTGAAACACAATCTAAGAATAAAAAACAATAGTTTGAGGAAAATATACACTGTTACCTTTCCCTAAACATTTTAATATCACTTGCCCCAAAGCATATATTTTGAAAAATTTTCATACATAATTATGAAAAACGGGGGAAGAAAAAAAAAACCAAACAACCCACAACAAACCACAGATAAAACCCACAAAATTTCTTTAGACAGCTGGCAAACTTCCCTCTCCCTCTTATCCCATTTACCAGAAGTCTCTGCGTTGTAGGAAACTGGGAAAATAATACAAAATGTCCAGGGTTCTGAGAGACATATGGTGGCAGGTTAAAGTGAAACACTGAAACAAGTATGAGGTTATGTACAGGCTACATGTGTCTGGGCAGCCTTGCCAAAACCAAGCATTTCTGCTCTGCTTTTGTACCACTTGCTGAACCTCTGCAAAAGCCCAAATTCAGCAGACACTTTTCACTAGGAAGTCTTTATTCCATTTCAGGCTTAGGAGATGACAGGAGCAAAGCCCTTGCTCCAGTGTGGAAGAGAAGTGAAAACTAACTTCTATATCCAAATAGGTACAGAAACTGTCAGAGAATCTGGTTGACGTGTCACACAATTTCTTTCTCTGCTCAATATAGCAGAAAAGCACCCAATTAACCTGTATCAGATCATTGTCACAATTAGCATACTATTTTAAGGTAGGATCTTGTGTTCTTGGCAGCTGAAATGCTCAAGGTGAAGCCAGCTCTGAGATAAGCAACTTAATATTTCCAAATTCCCTATTTCCTATAAGCATCAAAAGCAGTATTCAGTGATGAAATGGTAAATGAGTGAAATCAAGAAATAATTCCCTGACCCAGCACTCAGACATAAACACCTGGTACAGTAGAGAGTGGGGAACAGCTGTAATTATATTATACAGCTGCTAAAGGGAGAAAATTAAGCTAATTAAATCAATAATTTACTGCTATGTATTTCTTCTGAACCATCTCTCATCAATCAGCAGCAAGGCTTAAGCAGCAGGCTCTGAACATTGGTTTTCCCAATAACCATCACCAAAAACTAATGAAAAAAGTAATAATTACGCAGTTAAGATTGGTCAAATACATAACTCATGAAATTTTCAAAAATCTTTAAAATTGTTAGATGATGTAAACAAAACCAGAATACTGTCTTGCTCTCAGAAAGCAAGCATCTAAAATTGCAGTTAACTATAGAGGCTTAAAGGTCTCATTGAAAATTGCCTGTTTGATCCATAGACCCTCTGTCCTTGCAGGACAAAGATTTTTGCTGGCATTAAAAACTGATTTGAGCTTCCCTCCTGGCTTGGAAATGAAGAACCCCAGCTCTACCCTAACAGATTTCCCAAACAAATTTTTGCTGTGAAAGAATGGACCAGTGCAAACATTAATTGGCATGGATCCCAAATCCAGCCTGAAAAGTCCTGGGATTAGACTCTGTCTCCAACATGGTGTTTAGACAATATTTAAACTTAAGATGACCAGGATCATATGGAACAATAACAGAAATATGAAAAAAAAATAAAGTAAAAAGATGAAATATACCTTTTTATTTTTAGCATTTTTAAAATTTACATTTACTGTGTATAATTTTGGAATTTTTTTTTCTATTGTGATCATGTATTAGCACAAAGCAATCTTTCCAAAAGGTTAGCTATTACAGGACAAAATGTTGTTGGGCTTCTCCAGTACACAAGTACCACCTTTTGCTGCCAAAAAAACCTGATTTTAGACAGTGTGATACAACCAGCCAGAGATATTCACTGTACAAAATGAATTTCAAATACTGGAAGAAACAAAAAAATGGGCAGGGCCAGCAATTAGAAACAGAGGAAATTGTTAGTTTTGTTAGATCTAGTAAGATCTAACATGTATGAAAAACAGCCTAAGAAGTCAAACAACATGTTAGAAAAAGACAATTTATTTCCAGATACTGTTAAGTATTACTGCCAAACTGTCCACTGTTCTGCCAAGTAAACAGCTATTACTGAGTACTCCTTGTTAGCATGTGAAAGTGGGAGATAAAAATAATACTACAACATAAGGGCCTAAACGCCCCAGTTTTGGATGAAAACTTCATTTAACAAGGAATAAGCCTCAAGCCTTAGTTTTGCAAAAAACTATAAAGGCAAGTTGTAGAATAAAGCACAAGGGCAAGAAAATATTCATACAGAAAATTCAAGAGGATATTCAGAAATGTGTTTCAATGAGACCCTTGTGAAAATCCATACTTATTGTCAAGGAGATCCCTTTATTTTAGGTTTCAAAGGCTTTGAAATAGAAATAAGGAAGAAAGGGACAAGAGGTGTCTGCAACTCAGTGACGAAATCACCACATGAACTATTTGTAGGCACCTAAAGAAAAACCTGGAAAAGTCAATTAAGTTGGTTAAAACTGTCTTCCAATTTGCTCTGGAAACAGATGTCTTCATGGAAACATGAGAAAACAACAGCTTTTCCTTTGAAGTATCAAAACCTTCAGTTCTCTTGAAGAAATAATAATTAAGCCTTTGTAAGAATATTTTAGGAAGATGAACAGCTAGGTAACTTATCCTTATACCAGAACTCACCTGATACTGACAGAATTTATAGAGTTTTTTAGTAAAACAAACATGAATCTGCTGTCAGACAACCAAACTCTCAATTTAATTAAGAGGTATAGATTTACCTATGGTTAGATCAAACAGCTAACCCTGGTTTATACATATGTAAACTCCTAATGAAGTTTCAAAATGAGATTAAACAAGATGGAATAAAAAGGTGTCACAGTACTTAAAATCCTAATGTTTGGCCCAGTATAGGTTAGCCTGGAGATGTCTGCAACTCTTTTCAGTTTCCTTCTGAATTCCAATTCTTTGTCAACCTAGCAAATAGTCTCAAAAAGAGCAGTTTCATTTATGCTATTTAGAATGGTTCTACCACATAGTGTGTGTGAACAACAGGATTCCCTCTTGATATATTTCCCAACTCCAAATTAGTTTATGAAATAAGAAGGTCTAGCAGATTATCAAATCAGGCTGCTTTGCAAGAGCTTTTGCCTTTACTTCATCCAGAGGGAACACTTGAGCATCACAGTTCACATAAACCATTTCTGCAATCTGCTTTTATGCATAAAGGACAAAGCTCAGCTCAGGTACTACAGCTCTGCTTCCAAGCACAGCTACAAACTGGATTTACAACTGCTCCCTGCACATTGTAACAGTCTGTGTGCAGGTCTGCATGCACAAATAAGCTTCCTCACGTCTTCCACTCATTTCTGAGCTTGTCTGACACTTGCTAATTCTTGTGCAAAGATAATCACGAAATATCAACAGAAAGCCCAAAGTAATAACTTTGTCTTTCAGCAGGGTTTAGATTAGACTCAGCATTATTTTGTCAAGAGTTATGCCTAATAGCTGAGAAACAACCTGCCTTCCAAGATGCTCTAAGAACAGTATTCTGGAGCTGGAACAGAACGTAGGGTTTAAATTGGTGGCATTTGTATTAAGACTACAAATATTACACTGAGATTTCCCAGCAGTGATTGGGGTGTATTCAGAATACACACACACACTTTGTCTCTTTCAGCCCATCAGATGCAAGCAACCACAAACATCCACAATTTGTCAGTTAAATGAGGAGATTACTCCTAAGCACATCCTAATACTTTCTTTAGTAGAGTGGCATTTCAGGGAACACTGAGCAATGCTCCTCTTTCAGCACATCAAAAAAGCAAAATGCATTCCTTCAATTTCACCCCTTGCACCCTGCAGTCTAAGCACTTGGACTACCTTAACCAAGAACAGACTGACGAGAACCTGACGCCAGTATTTAACTCAATGTGTCACATACTTACATCTGGCATTTCTGTAGAGCAGAAAAGGGTCCTGGAGCTGGAAATCAAGGTCTTTAGTAATAGGTTCCGTTCGATTTTCCATGCTCAGTCTGTTCATAATGGTGAAACCATGCCTTGGAGAAGCCGATCTGAAAAGGAACAAGTTGAGGGAAAAGGAAATCACAACAATTTCTTTGTTGCGTAGTGCTCCACATTAATGACTTATTTACTTCTAAGAGAGGCTACAAAAATCTAATTTTGTTGCCACAGAAATAACAATTGACTCTTGCAGTTTTGGTAATCCTTTTAATTATGGCAAAGCCCTATGCTATGTATGAGAAATAAATAGACCATCAGCATCATGTGATCTGATGCCACCATCTATCCTACAGCTCCTCGCTGCACTAAAAAGCAGCATTCAAACAAGTCAGAGCAAGCCAAGTTCTCAGCACTCAGGTTAACAACTGCAGATACTAATAGACATCAAAAAGAGAATTTTCTAAAATATAAGGATAAAAGTCACCATGTGAGAAACTGAAAGTTTGTCATAGAGCAGCTGTGAATCCTCCTCATCCCTAAATGATCTCTGATAAATGATGAGCCTAAACCATGCTATGTCTCTAAATCATTATGCTCATTCATGGAGAGTACACTTCAAGTCACTTAGATAAAACTTTTAAGCCTGTCATGATCCTGACAGGAGAACGCTCCTTTTGATCCAGGTTTGGCAATAAGGGAAAAGATGATGGCTAAACATCTGGGAAAAGTGTCACCTCTGCTTAATTGCTGGTGTGTGGATTTCTCTACGAAACCAAAACAATTGAAGACACAGAAAATTAAAGTTAAAACTGATGACGAGGGTTACTCACAGTTCACAACCTGTTCCCTACTGCTGCCTAAAGGGCAGCCAGGCAGCAACCTGTGCCCTAAATGGAAACTCCCACAGGCAACAAAAACAACAGTGAAAGATAACAAACACCAGAAGGACCAGGTTTCACATTGTCAGCTCTTGAGCTTTGAGACCAACATACCAGGAAATACTGCTTCTGTTTTGCAGCACAAAAGTCACCACATCGACCTAGTGCCAGCACAACAAAGGGCTACTGCTTTCCTCTCCTGGTGGTAATTTTAAAGCATCTGATCTCTACTTACTTGAGAGCAGCTTAGAAAAATTACTGATGACCATTGCCACTGCTGGTACAAGGGAGCTGCAAAGACTCAAATCAGCATTTCCACTTTGCACAAAGCTCACAGGCTCTTGGGCCTCTCTGTCACCTCACCCCCTTCTCTAAACCATCTCTTGCTTTCTCAGTTCTCCTACTAGATCCTCTTTGATACAAAAGCTGAAAAAGTAACTTTCTGCTTTGGTGTTACACCTCAGCAGCTACTGCAACACCTGCAAGACTATGTAACTCTTGGATTTTAACAGCAGTCATAGAGAAATGCTGGGGCACCAACATGGAAACCCGCAGCACAGGGCAGGCTTTACAACAGAACAAACACATGTGCCAGAACAAATGGTGCAAAAAATGATGCTCTGAAAGCCACAACAAGTTGTTGCTAAAAGAAAGTATGAAAACCATCTAAAATGTTGGATGAAATATGCATGAAAAATGAACAGACACAAGTAGTATGCAAGTTCCCAATGTAAGGGATGCAATATTTCAAAAGCTCTGCTATTCCCTTAATTTAAGCAGTACCATTACTTATTTCACTCTTTTTTGTTCAGACACTTTTAAACTGCAATTTCTATTTAAACCAACACAAAAGATTTCTACAGTTTACCCATACTGGCATTTTAATCACATTTGGAAGTCTTATCAAAATACAAGGCCATGCACCCTTCAGAGTGTTTTCTTCCCACGTTTCTACTGGCAGTTTCACTTTCTTTTTTGTCCTTGAACAAAAGGGAGCATTTTATTTAATTCAGCCATGCTCCATCCCAGCCAGCTTTTCCATATCCACAGATTTCACCTGAATGTCAAAATGTAGTGTCCTCACCTTGTGTAAACAAACAGTGTTCCCTCCACATCTGTCTTCTCCTAAAGAAAAGGAACATAAAGAAAGTTGAAAACAGAGCAGCATTTTGCTCACCATCAGTGAGGCCCCTTTTCTCTGTTTTACCAGTACCAGCAGTTACATCTCTCTCACCCAAGCCAGGAAAAAGTAGCTAAACCAAATTTCAAGGGCTGGTGGTGAGAGGCTGGAGCTAGCACAGGTCATCATGCAGCTGAGGCAGAGTTTGAGGCAAGACATGAAAACGCTGCAGGCACAACACCATGACATCAAACATTGTACTGGGTTAATTCTAAGCTGGGTGAATTCAAGAGGCAGAGACAGGAGTTTCAAAGGGCACCTGCCCTCAGGGGATAGAAATGGGGGAAAACAACACAAAAGGCAGCCTGGACAGGTTCTTCAAACACAAGTCCTGAGTCTCACTGCTAAAGAAGCCAAGAACCACCTGCCAGGAGCCTGAATGTTCTATTACCTAAAGTTTCCCCAAGGTAATTACATTTGTACATCTTACAACAATGCTTTTAGCACTGGTAACTCCACCACTGTTTTGCACACATTTGGGTTTTGTTGTAGGTGTCTGCCTGAGGACTGCCTGACGCCCTGAGCCCTGGGTTAAACCCCAGTCTACCATGGCCTTGGGATAAAAACCAGCCCTGGGTGAAACCCCAGTCTACCATGGCCTTGGGATAAAACCAGCCCTGGGTTAAACCCCAGTCTAGCATGGCCTTGGGATAAAGACCAGCCCTGGGTTAAACCCCAGTCTAGCATGGCCTTGGGATAAAGACCAGCCCTGGGTTAAACCCCAGTCTTCCATGGCCTTGGGATAAAACCAGCCCTGGGTTAAACCCCAGTCTACCATGGCCTTGGGATAAAAACCAGCCCTGGGTGAAACCCCAGTCTACCATGGCCTTGGGAAAAAAACCAGCCCTGGGTTAAACCCCAGTCTCGCATGGCCTTGGGATAAAGACCAGCCCTGGGTTGAACCCCAGTCTTCCATGGCCTCAGGCTAAACCCCAGCCTACACAACAACAAATGAAACCCCAGCCTCCACCACACGTGGCCGAACTTCTCCACCCTGCAGCCTGCCAAAGCCCCATTCCCTGGTCCCCCGGGGCTCCTCAGCGTGCTCAGGGTGGCCGCCAGGGTCCCCCCGAGGCCATGGGCAGGGAAGGGGCGCAGCCCCTCCCGTTCCCCACCCTCACACCTCGGCCCTGCCGGGGGGCGGGGCCTATCGGAGGCGGGGCCTGGCGGGGCGGGGCCTGGCGGGGGCGGGGCGGGCGCGCTGACGTACCCACTGGCTGGCGCGGTGGCCGAAGGTGTAGAGCGCCACCTGGCTGGCCACGTCCACGATGCCGCTGATGTAGGGGTCGTGCTGCCGCAGCGCCGCCAGGCTGATGTCCAGCCCCCGGCCCAGCGCCGCCGCCATCTTGCGCCCGCCGCGCAGCCGCCGCCAATCCAGCGCCGAGCCGCACCGCGCCGGGAGCAGCCGCCGCAATCGAGCGCCGAGCGCCCGCCGCTCAGGATGGCGAGGGGCGGGCCCGGGGCAGGGCTGGGACAGCGACAGGAGGAGACGCGAGAGTGCTCCGCTGTACTCACTCGGGGCACCCACAGCAGCGCAAAAAGACTAAAATTGTTTTAACCATTAAGACTGGAGTTAAGAGGTGGTTTCAGAGCACGACCGAGAATTTCGACTTTCAGTATTCCAGTGCAAAGCTACTGAGAGCCTGAGCTGAAAAGAACACATATTTCAAATTTAATGAAACACACCATCCCACATACGACACGGTGATCCTGGTGGCTTCAGCTCCTCGCTGGCCTCCTGGGAGTGCTGTGGTGCTCCTGGAGTCATCCCTTAGGACGGGACATGCAGGAGCTGCGCCTCTTTAATCCAGCTTTAGGTGTCTTCAGGAGAGAAAATGCGAAGGGGGATCTCACCAGTACAGCTGAATATCGCCAAGGCAGGTGCCTAGGGGAAAGTACCAGGCTTTAGCAATGCCCAGCGACAGGACGAGGAGCGGTGAGCACAAACTAAAACACGTAGAGTTCCACCTCAGCGTGTAGAACTTTACACTGAGGGTGACAGGGCACTGGAACAGCTGTCCGGGGTGGCCGTGGGGTCTCCGGAGACATTCCAGGTCCACCTGGAGGCGTTCCTGTGCCACCTGCTGCAGGTGACCCTGCCTGGGCACGGGGCGGACGGGATCCATGTGGGGCTCAGGGATCCATGTGGGGCTCAGGGATCCATGTGGGGCTCAGGGATCCATGTGGGACTGAGGATCCATGTGGGGCTCAGGATCCATGCGGGGCTCAGGATCCATGCAGGGCTCAGGGATCCATGTGGGGCTCAGGATCCATGTGGGGCTCAGGGATCCATGCGGGGCTCAGGATCCATGTGGGGCTCAGGATCCATGCGGGGCTCAGGATCCATGTGTGGCTCAGGGATCCATGCGGGGCTCAGGATCCATGTGGGGCTCAGGGATCCATGTGGGGCTCAGGATCCATGTGGGGCTCAGGGATCCATGCGGGGCTCAGGGATCCATGTGGGGCTCAGGGATCCATGTGGGGCTCAGGATCCATGCAGGGCTCAAGGATCCATGTGGGGCTCAGGATCCATGTGGGGCTCAGGTATCCATGTGGGGCTCAGGATCCATGTGGGGCTCAGGGATCCATGTGGGGCTCAGGATCCATGCGGGGCTCAGGATCCATGTGTGGCTCAGGGATCCATGTGGGGCTCAGGGATCCATGTGGGGCTCAGGATCCATGTGGGGCTCAGGGATCCATGCGGGGCTGAGGATCCATGCGGGGCTCTGGTATCCATGTGGGGCTCAGGGATCCATGCGGGGCTCAGTGATCCATGTGGGGCTCAGGGATCCATGTGGGGCTCAAGGATCCATGCAGGGCTCAGGGATCCATGTGGGGCTCAGGGATCCATGTGGGGCTCAGGATCCATGTGGGACTGAGGATCCATGTGGGGCTCAGGATCCATGTGGGGCTCAGGGATCCATGTGGGGCTCAGGATCCATGTGGGACTGAGGATCCATGTGGGGCTCAGGATCCATGTGGGGCTCAGGATCCATGTGGGGCTGAGGATCCATGCAGGGCTCAAGTATCCATGTGGGGCTCAGGATCCATGAAAGGCTCAGGGATCCATGCAGGGCTCAGGGATCCATGTGGGGCTCAGGGATCCATGTGGGGCTCAGGATCCATGAAAGGCTCAGGGATCCATGAGGGACTCTGCCTTGCTCCAGGCTGCTGGCACAGCCTCACACACCCCTGCCAAAGGGAACAGCATTGCAAGCTAAACCCTCATGTGCATATATATACACATACACACGTATTTATATATGTCTATATATACTCATACATGCGACATGCAGCTGAAACCTAAACAAGCATTCTATAATATGGAGTTATACAAATAGTGAGCAACAGATGGACAAGACCAAGGATTCAGTTGCCATGTTTTCCTGTCAGACACACATATTTATTATTAATCTATTGGTACCGACAGTTTACAGCAAATACATGAGCTTTATGAGGCATGCAGATAAGCTCAGTACGTACTTACATGGAAAAGATTTGTTTAACCCTCCTACCTGAACCCCCTGCAAGAGCTAATTATTTTTACTTTATCACCTCAGACTGAAGCAGCCATTCTGGAGGCAGTCACCACCTTCCCTGTACAGAAGCAGTAGGGTGATATATTTACATCCTGAGACCAGGATGCCCTGGAAGAACCAAGGTGGTGGTAATGGATGCTGTCTTATTTGTTTGCAATGTTCCTGACACAACATTTTCAAAAGGACAGTAGCTGGACAGAGGGGATGAAGTCTGCTATTATGTTTTCTTCCCTTCTTCTTGCTCCAGGCCAGATGGAGCCTGTGGGATAGAGTGAGCAGTAGCATCTGTTCCAAGAGCACATGGGCAAGCTTAGGTAAAAGACTCCCATCGTGTGAAGTGAGGATAGGAAAGAATCAAGAAACAGCAAGCTGGGAATTCATAGAATTAAATGTAGGGACAGTGAGACTCTTGATGGGAGTTAGGAGTGATGATGTTGTCAAAAAGGACAGAAAGAAAGGCTGTTTGGCTGGTTTTTGGGACTTAGGAGAGACTCTATAGGTTTTTTTGTATCCCAGAAGGCCACCAAAAATTGCATCACTAAGAATAAGGACCTACAGCTTGCTCTGCAAGCATCTATTAGGAGAGGCAACATCTGAACATACTCTGGTTATAACCTATCTCACTCTCACTTTCTCCTTGTCTAAAGCCTTGTTTCATTTGAGGCTGTGATAAAATGCATTTTAGAGTTTGGAATTCTGTAAGTGGTTTTTTGTGATATTTGTGGTAGGAGAATGGCTCTAAGCTGTTCCACTGGAAAGCTCTGGCTTACCTATAGTTCCTGCAACAGCAAGGAAGATAGATGGGCTCTAGATCTAACATCTAGATAGATGTCCTTGGTCTGGACATGACCAGAGTAGAAAGGCAAAAAAAAAAAAAAAAAAAGATAAGTAATGCTTAGTTAACGGGTGCACATTATTTTCTTTTTGCTGATTAAATAGTTCTCAATTCAGTTTCCAGGCATCCTTAAGCACATTCCTCCTCCTGCTGGGGCTTCTCTTTACCATCATCTTCATTTCTTTGGCAGTTCTCCTGCTTACACAAAGTCCAAGCTTGTCACCAAGGCTTAAAAGAGTGGAAATCTTGGAGTCCCACTCCTTGACTTTTCCTTTACAGATGCTTTTCCTGCCTCCAACAATAATACTTACAAAAGCTACCCTGCTTTCCTTTTTTTTTTTACTTTTTTTCCCCCTTCAAATCTCTTGAAGCAGACCTTTCAGATATTTTGGTTGTGGCTTTCTGTGTGTAGCTGCTTTTTTACCACCTCCCTCCCAGGTCCCTGTGCACCTTTCCCACACAGCTGGACAGACAGTTCCCTAACACTGTGTTTTGAGTCAGTGGACCTGTCAAGCTTCTAATCAGGCCTTTTTAATTTTTCTTTTACACTCTGAGGTACCTTTAGCTGGTTCCAGCTGTTTTCCTGCATAAGTGGAATGCAATTGCTCCTTCCATTTAGCCTGAAGTAAATATACTTAATAAAGCCATTAGTTCTGCCCTGCTTTATGGGGTTGCTTGATAGCAGACTAAAAATTTTCCAATGAAACAAGATGCTGCTAAGAAGAGAAACATTGTGAATTCTCACTGCATCTAAAAACTTAAGGATGTTTTAGCAAAAATGTCACAGCTTAAAAACATTGATTCTTTAAACTATGGTTCTTTTTCTCACAGTCAGTAATCCAGTAGCTCATGAGAACTGTAAAATCGAGTCTGAATGATTTTACTGTACTTTTGTTTATGAAACAAAGTAATTTTCGTGCTTTCAAAATGTCATAATTTCATGAAGTGTATAATTAGAATGTCACTTTTTTGCCTTCTTCCTACCTGGATACTGTTTTTTTTTAAAAAAACCCAAACCACATCTTGCTTTTGATATGGCATGAAAAGGATTTTGTGTAGGTAATACTCAGGCCAGTTTAAGGCAAAATCCATGCAATGTGACATTTTGCAGGTCTCCTGTAATAACAAATGTGGAGATGGTTAAGCCAAACCTGTTCACGGGGGTTCTTCAAGCAGTTATTAAACCTTCACATTCAGGGATCTGTGACACTTTTAAAGATTCAAGCATGCTTCCTCCAGAACATTGCTGTGATTTTCTGTGGATTTATTTGGGGGCACTGCTGAGCATGTGCAAGCCCTGCCCCAGGTCCCAGGTGTTCAGTCCTGCCCTTCTGGCACCTTGCTTCTGGCACAGGTGTGTGCGTGGCCTCGGTGTGAACCAGACAGATGGGGGAAATGAGCTGTGTGAGGAACAAGTGTTCACAGCACTGCTGAACTCACAGCCTCCCCTGGCTGCCTGCCTACCTGCCCACACTCACTCCTTCCTCTGAGCTGCACCTTTTTCTGATAGACAGCAGAAATCACATGGGCCTATGCAGTGCTGAGCACCTCCTTTGCCTCACTTCTCCAGCCCCTTTGGAGCTGTTGTTGCACGGTAGTTGCCTTTTCCTTTTTATTCCTTCCCAGGTTGCCACAATTTTCTTCTCACTCTGACTGGTGGCACCACTGCTGCCCCTGCTAGAGGAGAGAGTGCTGAGGCAGCATTCATAAATTCCTCTTACTCATCCAGGGCCACTTAAATGCATTTGTGTGATGCCTTCCAGCATGCTGCTTTCCTGGGAGCAGCAGGTTGCTCTGGTGGAACCAGAATGATCCAGCCAGGCTTGATCACCCATGCTCCACATATTCCTGGGCATGTGCCTTCAGTGCTGCAGCGTGGTTGCTCTCCCTTTTTGGGAACCAGTGCCCTGTGCTTTGTGCTGGAGTCTGGTTGCATCCCTTCCCAGGCACAAATAATTTCAATATGTGGTCTTTTCAGCCCACATTTATTAAGGCTCTCAGTAGCTTTGCACTGGAATACTTTCCTCATGCTTGAAAGTCGAAATTCTCAGTCGTGCTCTGAGACCACTTCTCAACTCCAGCTCTAATGGTTAAAACAATTTTAGTCTCTCTCTCTCTTTATTTTTTTTTTAAAGTAATTTATTACTTGCTGAAGGTTCCTTCATGAGTATATAGTATATATATATAGTATATATATATATATATACTATATATATACTATATACTATACTATACTATAGTATATATATATATAGTATAAACTATAAACTATTATAGTTTCCTCTGTTGCTGTTATTAAAATGCTCTCTGTGCACTAAAACTAAATCTGGCTGCTTTTATTCCAATTCTAAGCAGTTCCCCCCTGCCCCCAGATAAACCCCAGCACATTAGGTTCTTAGCAGGCGTGTGTTTGTGTGTTAGTCTGCAATGTGGCTCCCTGGTGAAGTTTATGAGACTGTTTTGAGATTTTCTGCAGTGTTAGTCCCCACAGGAACAGGATAGTGCTCTTCAGCATTGTTGGATTTGGAATTCAGGTATTACACATACTGTGTATGAAATAATTAACTATAATTTACTATGATTTTAAGTTGAGGGTTCCAGTTTTCCTGCATGTAAGAGTCTAGGTTTTTACCAAAAGGCTTTTTTTTTTTTTTTCTTTGATTGGCCTACTATCATAATCACTTAGCAAAATACTACTCTTTACTTCTTCTTTTGCTATGCATTTATTTGCAAGGTACTGAGCTTTACCATTTTATAGGCCGTGTTTCTGCCAGTGGCTTATCATGCAGAGAGCTAGAGAAAGTTACATACTATCATTAGTAGAGCTATGTTTTTTCCTTTCTAAGTTTCTATGTACATGTTGTAATTGTGAAGAATTCTTTTTGATTTACCTTCTGTCACTTTTCAGAGGACATAATCTGAGCTGCAAAAAACAAATTTAACACCAGGAAAAGACTTATTTCAGGAGGAGGAAGGGAGGGTCTGTATCAATATAATTGCATTGAGTTCTCATGTTATTCAGGAAAAGAAAAGAATCTTCCTTGTGTACATATAATCAGTAGAAACTTTTATTTTTAGCAGTGTTAGATTTTCAGTGTTTTAAATGAGTATATGATTTCACTGTCTTGTCTTTAGATAAGCAGTTTATGATAAACCTAAATAAGATGTGTGGAATGTTTTGTGTGTGGAGTATTTTTTTCTGGTTGTGTTGCCTTTATCCCCAAAATTTGCCTGACTTCTATAGCTATACATTTGTGAGTATGATTCTGTCAGATGTCTTGGTAAAATTCTAGATTTCATCCTCCAGTCTCTCTCTCTAATGCTGATAATATTCTGAACATGTATTGTTGATTTCCCTGCTATAGCAGAGAAAAAATACTGTCAAAACCTACAGAAGGCTTTTTCCTCCTTCTTTATTTATTTAATGTAGCAGAATTCACTAACTGCAGTAACATTTCTCCTAAGGTTTAACTTTGCAAATTCCTTTACTTCCACCCCCATGCTACTTTAATTACAGTTAAAATTTAACACTAGATTTTATCCTGAGAAGGCAACCATTTGGAGCCAGTATGTGATTTCTTTTCCCCTGTGGTTTTGTTACCACAACTGTCTGTGCTAAAGTTCAGTAAAATATTATCAATAGCCATTACCTTATTGCTGTCCTGATAAAGTGACATAAACTGTTTTGAGCCATCAGTTTCATTCTTTGCTCAGTTGATTGGCTGAACAAGCCAACAAAATATTGAAGAGGATCAGGCAGTCCTGCTATTTCCCATAGGTTAATAAGGGACAGTAGCAATTATATCTTCCCTAAGATAATGCCTTTCCAGCCACATCTCTCTGGTAATCACCATTTAATTTGGCAGAATCAAATACCTGTTGCTCCAAAAGAGGTATTTTCCAACCAGTTACAGAGAAGATGCCCCTATTTAATTAATTCCTAGTATGTAAAGTTTCATTAGGTAATTACATTAATTCAGGACCTTATTTTTACGCCTCACCTGGCAGAGCAGCTCTTGCCCTGGGAAGGGAATGGAGCCATTACAGAGCCACTGTTACTGCTGCAGAGAAACCTACAGTGCTGGGGAGCTTTTTATGAGTTCTGAACGTTCCCATCAGCTTTTATTTGAGCTAATTGAGGAAGTAGAAGGAGAAAGTCTGAATAACTTTATACTTTTAGCTGTTACAGTGTTACTTCATTAGGAGAATTTGCATTATTTCCTTCTCGACTGGCAGAAGTATCCTCTTGAGTTTTGTTGTCACGTTTATTTTTTAAATGAAAAATATTGGTGTTTGTTAAAGACTGACACAGCGTTTCATAGCTTTAGATATAAGTGAATGAAAAGTGAAGAGAGAGCAGAAAAATAGAAGGAAGGATCCTTAAAAGTTAAAGAAACCAAGCAAATAAAGTGACATTTCTGTGTTAAATGTTCCCCAATGCTTTTGTATTTTTGATAGCTGCCCATGGATATTGCTGTGGGGAAATTCTTGTGCTGCTAATGGCTATTTCAGCTCTGCTCCTCCAGGTGGGCAGAGCTGATGAAGGCTCTCACAAATGCACATTCTGTAGTTAAAGGCAGCCTTAAAAGCTGTTTTAAGTGTCCTTTTAAGGTAGGATCTCCTAACCTATAACAGCATGATTTTGGCACAACACCTTAGCTGATAATTTTTATTTGTCACTGGTTTTATTTGGCTAGAAAATATGAAGAAAAGGTTTGTTTTAAGGTAAGCTTCCTTTCAAGCTGAAAATTGATTTTTCCCCCTTTTGTTATGCAGTGTGTTGCAATAAGGATCCACAATTACCTGTATGTTTTAAATGCTATTATTTGCAGCTTCCCAAAGAGTGAAAATACTTCATTTTTATTTTAAACCTACGTTTTGATCATTATTTGTGTTGCTTTAGGGTTTGTGGGTATGAGAAGGAAGGCCTGGGTAGAAAAAGGAATTCAGATTTGTGTAACTGAACCAGAAAACAAAACTTGGTAACATTTGAAGTGTTGCCCTTGGAAACAATAAATGCAGTCTATCCTTGGTTTTTAGAAGGGTTGGATTTAGGCAAAGGCACCTTCCATCAGGCAGCCAATACAAGATTTAAGCACTTTTGAATGAGATTTTGAAGTGGAAACTAAAGGTATTAGCACCACAAACCTCCAGTGAGTGTCTGAGTCTGGCTTTATTACAGTTGTGTGAATTTGTTTCCCTCGGTGGATTCTGAGAGCTGTGAAGGCATTTGGCTGTTCCTCTCTTACAATCTGATTTTGTCATTTTCTGCTGATGCTGTGCTGCTTCTTCTGTCAGATTAAATTTACAGGCGTATTACCTTGCCTGACAGAAACATGAACTGCATGGATTTTTCAAAGGGAAGCTTCCATAAGGAGTAACAGGACAGGGTTTCTTTTTTCTTCTTCTTGTTTTTTTCTTTTTTTTTCCCTTCTAATTTTTCATGCTGGTTTGCCCAAATCTGTTAATTTTATTATCATCCTTAATTAATCTTTTGATATTGAGCTGAGCTTGCTTTCTTATCCACAATGAAATTGCTGTGTCATCGAAGCACTAGTAAACCTACCAAGACTATGTAAAACTAAATCAGGCCCAGGACATTTTTTGGGGGGTTTTTTGTTATTTACTTTTGGTTTGCTACTCAGCTCTAAGGAAAGATCCTTCTGCAGCTGTTTTACACAGCTTCAGAGGGAGTTCTGGTGTTAAAAGTTCAGCTAATACAGCATTTCATGGTGCTCTAAGAATTGCAGGATTCATGTTGGAAGGGGTATCTGAAGGTGTTGTTCAACATGATTCTAAAGGGGAGGCGAGGATTGGAAGAAAACTCCAGAGAGTGTGATGCAATGCAGAAACATCCAGACTGGGCAGGTGGGATGCATGAATCACGAGGGGACAGCAGGACCAGGGAGCTTGGGGTGGACCACAGGAGGCAGGGCTGAGGTGGAACAAGGTTTGCTGTGGTGGAGGGGAAGGCAAGGTTGACATGCAGGCAAAACTGAAGGAGGTTTGCCACCAGCATGGGACACCTGCTAGGAACAAAATGAAATGGAAAGGACAGAGTTGTGTGGGTCTGGAGGCAGGAAAATTCAGGTAAATAGAAATGGAAACAGAGTAAGGAGTGTTTTGGTGGAAGGAAATGCTGAGCACAAGGATGGGTGAGCAGTGTACTGTCATTATCAAGAACTGTCCTTCTGCCACAACCATTTTTTAGGTCACTTGAATTGCTGGTTGTGCCATGACCTAGTTGGAAGTGGCTGCTGTTACAGAACAGAACCTATGGAGAGTCTCCCCTCACGCAGCACTGTGAAATTGGAAAGCAGATGCAGCATCACACAGGTTTTCATTTTCTTTGTCTCTGAGGGGTTTCTGAGGGATACAGACCAATAGAAATTTACTCTTCAGCAAGAAAGAGATATAGGCTTAACAATTGTAGGAGTTGATTGACCATCAAGAAAAATGTTGTAATGATTGAGGAAGCATTTATGAAATGATAAAGCCTGCTAGAAAGCATCTCTGTTTTCCCTACTACTTGGCAACAGTTGCCACAAGATGTAGAAGCCCTCTGCACAGTTCCAAGAGAGATGATGTGGTCTAACATTTTCAAATGTCTAAGTATCATTAACTCCAGCTGACAAATAGCAGTCCCATTTTATCCTACAAGTCGTACTTATCCTAAAAGTATGTCAGTAGAGACTGTGGTTTGAAATGTGGTTTAGGATATAGAGGGAGGAAAAGGCGTGGGGTACTATTTTTAACATTCTGTCTTCGATATTGCTGTTTGCAAAAATTATATAAACCAGGCTGTTTTGTCTGAGCTTTAGGTAGTATATGTATGTGTGATTGTATGCAAAAAAACCTACAGGCCCAGAAGTAGGCACAGGCTTATCTCACTTATTAAAAATTTCAAACAATGAAATTATGTAAAGCTTCTCTGAAGTTTGATTTCCTCTTATCTGCTTTAGCTCCATCAGTGATGACTCTATTTTCATTCAGTGTAAGTGAGTAAGATTGCCTGACTTATGGGTTTTTCCTTTCACATGACAAATTCATCTTGCTGTCCAGCATTCTAGGAGAGAAAGATAAGCACATTGGTTTTGTAGTTGCATTGATTCTGAGCTGTCCTGTGGTACTGAGGGATATGATCTTTGTTCTGTGAATGAATACTGTATTTCAAATGCTATAGTAACAAGAAAAAGATCCCAAATATGCCTTTTCTGTAAAAGTGTTTCTGAACAGATCTTTGACTTAAACTAAAGTAGTATCAACAGGAATGGAGATTCCACAACATTTGTGGACAACCTATTCCAGTGTTTTGTTACCCTCATAATAAAAAAATAAATTTCTTTGTGCCTCTCATCCTTTTGCTACATAGCTCTGATAAAAGGCAGGACCAACGGCTCTATATCCTCCTCTAGAACACCTGAAGACAGCAAAAAGGTCTATCTTAGTCATCTCTTCTTCAAGCTTGGCAAGCCCAGTTCTCTCAGCCTGTGCTCACTCAGTGTGTGCCTCAGCCCCCTAATTCTCCTAGAGGTTCTGAACATATTTTTATTGTAGTGTCTTGTACAGAGCATCCCAAAACTACATGGGGCATTCCAGTCATGGAATGACATCCCAGAATGACTTCCCTGTGACCTGCTGGCAACATTCTTGGTGAGTGGGTTCAGGATGTGGTTGGCCTTCTTCACAGCCAGGACAGGCTACTTGCTCGTGTTTAGCCTTTTTCTGCCAGGACACCAGGCTCTTTTTTTGCAAATCTGCTCCCCAGCCTCTACTGATGCGTGGGATTATTCCATCCCAGGCACAGGGTTTGTCATTTGTGGTTTGTGGCAGTCCAGGGAAATGTTCATCTTTTTTCCATATCTAATCTACAGCTTTGCAATTTAGCTACAAAGTTGTATGGGAGACTGTCAGAGGCCTTGCTAAAGTCGAGGTAAGTGGCACCCATTACCTCCCCTTGTCCTCAGAGCAGTGATCTTGCCATGGGATAGTCAGGTGTGTGTGGCATTGTGAGCCTTTCTTTGGTAATTCCAACCTGGCTGTAGCTTTTTATCCTTTGTCTACTTGGATATGTCTTCTAAGATGGCTTAGTCCATAATCTTTCAGGAACTGAAGTTAGGTTGACTGCCTTACAGGAGGAGCTCCCTGGCTCCTCTTTCTTGGAGATGGATATGGTGTTTGTCTTGCTGTTCATCAAAAGCCTCACCTGATGGTCATGATCTTTCAAAAACGAGAGGACAACTTTACAGTGACATTGGCCACCTTTTTCCACACCTTCAGGTGCTGTTCCAAGGATCTGTGTATCTCCAACTGGCTTAAGTGCACCACTCCCTGAGTCTGATCCTGGACTTGGGGATGCTGAAGGCCTGACCAGGAGCTAAACCCCTTCCCCCCAAAAACCAACAATAAAAACCAGAAAAAGATGTAAGCAAAACCAATCACTGAGTACCTGAGCCTTATCCACATCCTTTTTCACTGCATTTCCTGACAGACTGAGCAGTGGGGCCAAATCCTTCCCAGCCTTCCCTTTGCTGCCAAGGTACAGTAGCCCTTCTGCCCTTTAATCTCTCAATTTTTTACAGCTACATCTGAGCTTTGGCATTGGCCTTCCATCTCCATGTTCCTGAGCTGAGATGGGAGTTCCCTGTTCATCCGTGCTGGCTTCCTGCCATGCTGGCTTCCCTCCTGCCTGGCAGACTGACCTGTTCCTATGCACTAAAAAGGGAAGGGGGGGTCCACGAGGACCAGCCACATGTCCTGGGTCACTCAGCCCTGCAGGGCAGTGTTCTGTGGGATCCCCACAGCCCATTCCTAAACAAAATGAAATACAGCCTGAATTCCAAAGTTGTGACTCCGGTATTTCTCTTGCTCAATTTCTTCCAGCATGTTGAGCTGCAGAATGCTGTGTTTGCTGCAGCCTTGCTGCCCTTGACCTTCACATTGCCTAGCCCCTCATCCTTTTTTTATGAATACCAGATACCTGAATGCCTCTCCTAGTCCTCTTCTTGATAAGCCACATCAAGAAATTGTCATCAACATATTAACGCGATTATTCATGAGAAGGAATTGATTTCATGGAGTGTCTAGTTCAAAATTACAGACTAAAGAAGTTTGAATAAGTTTCCCAAACTACTGGGTAATTATCCAAACAGAACCATTTAAAGCTCTTCCACTCCTTGTATTAATAGGAACCACAATATTCCCATGCTGACTATGAGAGGAAAAATCAATATCAGCAAACGTACATTCATATTGATTTATCTTCCCTTTTGGTTTTCTAATTTAGTAAAGGCTACTAATGCAACATTACATAAAGATTCTCAGGAGAGTAAAAGGGCTAATAGGAGCAGGTATTGCTGTTTGTTCTGGGGAAGTGAACTGACTGTACTGTTCAGAGTCAATTGCTGCCCAGTCTCTGATACGTGGACTTTTGTGCTGTGTATCAGAGAGCAGTATTCCAGGGAAAGGGATTGGAAGGAGGCATCAAGATGACTTTTTGGAATGCAGGCCCAGCACACTGTTAGGATTTTTGAATGTCCTTGTGTACATACACAGAGCTGTTTGTAACCTTTATTAAATGAGATTAAAAAGGGGTTTTCAGATCATGTCCAATTCTTATGCATATATTTGAATTTTAATGCATTATTTCATGTCTTGTATGAGGAAAATGGAATGCCTTATGAAAATAATAATTTTCTTTGAGTTAATAATTCTAAACAAAGCAAAGGGAAGCAAATGAGGGGAAGACATGTTTTGTATGATCTGAAAACTGAAGTTTATGACTGTCCAGGGCATCAGAAAGTTGTCCTATGGGAAAATGAGTCAGCTAGACACCTATATGTTACCTCCTCAGAGATTAAATGGGGATGTGGTATAGTACAAGCTATTGCATGTTTCGACCAGTATAAAGCTTCAGAAAAAAACCTTTTAATTAAAAATACTCCTCATAATGTTACAAACATGGAAGTGCAACAGGTTATAAAATGGGAAGAGCATTCTCTGTGCTCTTACTGTGCACCATCAATAGGCTCAGGTTCATGATTGGAAGTTTTCCTCATGGTTGGGGATTTTTTTCTTCCTCCCCTTTTTAAGGATAGGGCACTCATGAGGACACTGTCAAAAAGTAGGACATTTCCTTATCCTACCAAAGGACAAGGAAAACAACAGATTACTGAAAAATAAGACAGAATAATTAGGTCATTGAAGGTCTGGGCTCCTAGAGGTATTTAGTGTCCCAGGAGAACAGCTGATAATCTGCAGCTGAAAAATCATATTTTGAAGATGATTGTAAAAGTAGACTTCTGTCTTCCAAGGCCCAAATTCCTAACTTTTTTTAACTTTTATTCAATTTGGCCACCAAGGCATTCTGTTAGTGAGCTAAATGCAAGAACAGCCTTTGTCCCACTCTAATTGATGGAAAATTAATTTTCCTTAGTCACCTTCATTGAACCTATGAAGGAGAATTCCAGCTCAGTTTGAAGTACCAGATGACAGGGTGGCTGTCTCCAAATGACCATGGCATCATAGTTTGGAAAACTGTGTTCAGCCTGCTCTTTCCTCTTGTCCATCAGCAAAGACTGTGACTCCTGCTGGGAATTACAGTGGTACCAGAGTGGTTCACTGTAGAGATCTGCCTTTTTTCCAGGGAAAGGACTTTCACTGCAAACACAACCTCTTTTACTCAGTCTTTTAGTTCCAAAGGTAGAGAAGATAAATCAATATCACAGAAGCAAGGTATTCCAGGGGTTCTTTGAGGAAGTAGTACTTGAACATAACATAAATATTTTAATTCCATGGAAACAGAGTGATGGTGTTACCCCCAGAGGCTTAATTCTTGTATCACTCAGAGTCTTTTGGATAGCACTTTCCTGGTCTCTACCTCCTGAAACACATGCTTTCACTCACCCCCAAATTCAAATACACAAAATGGTTTTACTGCACAGTTTATTAAAACAGCTGACACATTTCAATTCATAGCTCAGATTTTACCTAACTGATAACAAATGAAGGTGATCATACTCTTATGTCAGCCCTGTAGAGAAAACTGGGGCCAAACCTGCAGAAGAGATCCAGGGATGAAGTTCCAGTTAGTTTTTAAATTCAGTGCCTCTTGTGTTCTGGGGTGGTTCTGGCCCTATAGCTTGTTCTTTTTCCATACTGAGCATCTGGAAGTCACAATTCTTTTATGGAACTTTAACTCGACAAGATTCAAGTCATGTACATGACAGAAGGCCTTGAAATCTGGGCAATGTTGCTTGTCAGATTGCAAGTCCTGGCTCTGAAGCATTTATTACCCATTTTCATTGGGAATTTCTAGCGTGTGGATTTTTGAATACTCTAGGATAAAGCACTTCTTACCCTTCTTTTAAAGATGACTGCTTTTTTTTTTCTCCAGAAACCTGCAGAATAAATTCAACCTCCACCCTGAGAAATTTCAATCCAAACAGTTAAAACTTTGTTATGAAAAACTGAAAAGAATGTCTTGTAGTAGTGTTGCTTTGTACTTATGTTGTGTTAAAGAGGGGTTATTTTTAAATGAAAATCAAATGTCAGGGTACCATTTAGAAACATTGCATTTCATGTGGATTTTCAGTTCTTTCATTACAAGGTCTCAAACAACTTCACAAATACCTCAGTGAGATACAGAAATACTATACTCATCTTTTATTTTTAATAAAAATAGGGTGGAGAAGTCTGCATTTGGTCAGTGTGAGTGAAGAAGCAACACATATTTGAGGTTAGAGATGAAGTAATTTACCAAGTCCTTCCTGGTAGCCTTTGAAATTGCAGATTAAGGGAATATTTTGTAGTTTCACTTTTGTTTAGGATGGCTGAGTCACACAAACCTTACTTAGTTGCAAAAATTTATCTATTTTTTTTTACCCTCCATGTTCCTTTGTAGGTGATGCCTGGGCATGTCCTGCCCAGGTATCTGGTATGTGAATCAAGCACTTTAGTTATTCACTTCCATCATTTTGGTCTGGATAGGGCAAACCTGTGATATCTGGTCTAGAAAAATACTTCTCAAGGCAAAGATTAACTTGGAAATAATTATGGATAGTTTCTGATAGAGGACTCTCTTGGTGCTCTTTCTTTAAAGAGTTGAGTTTATGTTAAATGGACAGTCTCAAGAAAAAAATTTCAAAAGGAAAAATTTTAATGTTCTAGCTATAGGCCTGTACTGATTCTGTTTGTTTACATTTTGCTTTGGATTCTTATCAAAATGACCAGTGTCATTCTGCATTTACAATAATTTTAACCTCCTACTTCTAATGCACTGGCCAATAGTTTATCTCATGCAGCTTGGTGAGGTTATTACCCTCTTTGTCCTCACAGGTTTGCCCATATAAATGAAATACCTCTGAAGATACCTAATAGATCATGTATGGACAATTTTCTGCTGGTGAAAAAACAATGAGAATTATTTTTTCAGAAATATTTCCAGTATTTAGCAAGTTTGCCAGTTGAAATATTGACAGTGTTGTATGTAAATGATGTTGTTTCCCTCATGGAGAATTTAGCAAGGACATGTCAAGTGTGTGTTCTTTATTCTGTAAGCTTCAATAATAAATTACTCTGCACTCACAAATAAATTGCTCTGCACTTCCCACCCTAAACTGGGAGCACACCAGCTTCCACAAAGCCACAGGAAGGAACAGATGGGAAGATGTCAGTACAAACATCCTTACTAACTCCATGTAGTGGCTGGGAAGTAAAGGGTGGAGAACACAACAATTTGGCTAAATCAAGATAGGTCTTGAAACCAAAGAAACTGGAGAAGTTGTCTTTCTCTTTTTGGTATTTTAAATCTGATCTGACCCCAGAAAGCTAAGTAGGGATAAGAATGAAAAACCACAAGGAAAGTATGCAGAAGATGCAATGAATTGATACCTTAAACAGTGTCAAGTATGGAAGAAACAAAAATAAAATATATTGCATGGTTTTTCCTTTTTTTGGGAGGGAGAGGATCATTGGGAAGTTGGGACAGCTGGTAAACCTCTTATTTAAATATAGTGTATTTTAAGCTGTACTCTAGCTATCCTTTGGAACTCAATGACAGCAACTATCTAATAACAAAGGTTTTGAGTATTTCAGAAGTCATTAATCTTTCTCTGAGGATTCAGTAGTCATTGTGACTCTGGTATTCAGACTGACAGCACCCTTTTCCTGGATATTTTCTTATTATAAGTTATTCAGGAGCACCTTCTTTATGTACCACTTGTAGTAACTTCCACGTGTTGGCCTCTCACAGGCTGACATTTTACCCGTGGAGTTCATGTTTGCCACGTGGTTTTTCCCTGCAGTTTATGGGGAGCTCATGGCTCAGGTCACTTGGTGAATGTGTTCCCCGTTCAGAGCTGAAGGGAGGTTATGTGGAGAGTGCAGTTCAGTGTGCTGTTTGCTTTTTTGGATATTCTGTGGTACACACAGCTTCAGGTAAGTGATACCTTGATCACTCCTGGAATCACTTTTTACACTGAGATGAAATCAGGTGGTGGAAAGCAGCTTCATTCCCACCCTGCTGCATGTGTGTTTTCTGGTGGGAGAGGATAATTCAGCTGGTGATGCCTTCATGATGTTCACTGTAGTTTTCTTGGGTCCAGCTCTGCCAAATGTGTAGATGGTAACAAGCCAAATGCAGCCTTTTACTTTTGTCTGCAAAGAGCTTAATTTGGTCCTGGCATTAGTTCTGATTGCTTAAAGCCACAAAGCAACTTTTCTTCCTTTCTTTTAACCCTACACAAAGAAGACTGCTGCTAGTGTTGCAAAATAATTGAGCCAAAGCCTCTTGCAATCAAAAGATGATTAGCTTCTTGTGTTTGTATGTGTTCTGATGTGAACCAATCTATTATGTCTGTTTTGTGTTCTCAGGGATGCACTATTTTTATGTGGAACTTGCAGAAGCAGACGTGGTTCACTGATGTTTATTAGTGACCTTGTCGTGTCCTCTGAATTATGGGCAGTCTGCTTTGAACATGGGGAAATGCTAGTAGCAGTCATTAAGTGGATGTTAGGGTTTTTGTAGTGGTTTAACCTCTCCAAGGCCCTACTGCAATTCTAGATGGAAAAAAAAAAAAAAAAAAAAGGAAACTGAATTATGGGTGTTTAAAGCTGAAATATTTATAGAAGCAGTTTTTTATTTAAAAATAGAATTTGTGCCTGAGAAGATCAGATGTACCACTTCACTATGAAAAGCCAAACCAGATTTTAGTTCATATTGTTAATAGAAATTGCATGAAATTTGCTAATGTAATTTAGCTGAAAATATTTTCTTCCAGTCTAGGTTTTGGAGTGGCTTTTGTGTTACTAAATAAGACAAAGAAAGCTATTTTTAAAATAATTCTCTATTTTTTATAGTTATAGAATGCAAAGGCCAGTAGTTGAATTACTGTTTATTAAAGAAGAGAATATACCAAGTATCAGAACACAAGCCATAGAGATGAGATGTCTCAAATTATAACAAAGGCAAATGATACTAGAAAAATCAGTTTGCTTACTAAGGGAAGACAGATGGGATTTCATCCCCAACAAAGTACAATATATTAAGATGAAACTGTGTTCTAGAAGTAGATTACAATTAAAAAATTGATTATTTGGGATTGAAAGTTACCTTGATTGCCTGTGAGGAAAACTTACGTGGACTTGAAAATCCATCCTTATTAAAAATGAAAAGCAACAGTGTGTGAAATCATGAAGTTCTTATTGATCTGAAGTCACTGTTTAGGTTGATTAACATTTTAGCTGAATGAAAGTCCAGCAGGATGTGGCCCAAGTGATTTGAATTGTTAATGCTCCAGTATGAACATTGTATCCAACTTTGGGTTGTTTGGAGATGCTTCCTTATTTGAGAAATCCTACACTAATGGGATTTAAAGAATAAAAAGATATCCTGAATTTCTCTTCTGAATCTCAAGAAAAGGGTATAACATACTGTGGTGTTTTTTCAGCTCACTGAAAAGAGCTCCTGCACATTCTTTGTAAAGTGCTAAATTGTGGCAGGGAGTAAAGAAATGACTTGTGAGTTACTGCTTTGACTTTTCAAATATTATCTTAGAGCACAGTTTGGGAGGAAAAGAAGTGTCCACAGAGCAATGATCCGCAACTCCAAATAAAAAATGTAAATTTGAATGCATTTTCAAGACAGGTATTCCCAATGCTGTGACAACTCTCTTAAATAAAATATTTGAAGATAGAAGTCTTCCTAAAACTTTGGCTACTGACTGTAGAAACCAAATCCTGTCTGAACAAATTCCTGCTTCATGTTTCCTTAGAATGATGGATCTCCTTGTCTTTGCAGCCTTCTTCCCCAGACCAGTGGGAAGCAGCACTCTGGATTAGTCAAGAGAAGGCAGCATGCAAACATTAATATTAACTCCATCAGATCACACCATCTGGCTCCATCAGTTTGGAAAGGATGGCCTCAGTCATGTAGCTTCCCTTATTCATGGCTGACAGGAAACAGCAAATTAATTGGGAGTCCGATTGTGATTTACCTTTTACCCTTTACTCCTCACCCCCATGGTCAACCATTCATTTTGTCTTTGAAAGGCCTAACACTCCTAGGTGTCTGATTTGACCTGTTGAGAAGAGAATATTTGTTGTATGCTGGAGCTCTGAGCCTATAAAGAAAGACAAAAAGTACGTGGAAGCTGGCATGGACCTTAAGTTTTCTTTTCAAAAAACACAATGCTCTTTTTTAGCTGCAGAGTTGAAGGAATATACTTTTCCATGAGGGTCCATTAAACATTTATTCTCAGAGGTATTTATGCACACAGAGAGGGGAATGTTAACATCCAGGAATACTGCAAGCCACCTACTCACTTTTTAATTTCCTAGCACAGGATTGACCTGACATCCCGCTTTATTTAAAACACAGTGCATTTTGCCTCCACAAGTATAATTTTCCTACAAGTTTCAAAGATCCCTGCAATTTAGTCAGGTTGAATCCAAGCATAAAGAACAAGATCTTATTTTCTGTCTTCATGGATGCTCTAAGAATTAATTAGTCAATATATTGCAATGCTTTAAAGAGTTAAAATTCTATGTAAACATGACATTTTGGTTCCTCACTACAGTGTAGCCCAGCTTTTAGTTGTTCTGCTTGCCATTGTACCAGCTATTGAGCTCTTGCAAAATCAGTTGTAGTTACTAATCCAATGGGACTTCAAGAAGAAATTAGGGTGACAGCAGATGTAGTAAGTCTGGTCAGCAGATTCCGTTCTTCTCCTGGAAGAAGTATTGAGCTAACAAAACAATGGTTTGGGGTTAAGTATGCTGCATGGTGTGCAGCCTCTCTGTAATTGTAACATACAACTGATATCTCAACAATTAATGGTCAGTCTATGTCTCACTGAACCTTTTCATATTCGTATTCTGACCAAGTTCTTGCAATAGTAAATCATTTCATACAGCATTTTTCAATTCCAATTTCACAAGTACGGTGCGGTGTTAATTCAAAATGAAGCTTTAACTCAAATGTCAATTGTGACTAGTAAAATTATTTTTAAACACTTTTTGTGTGCTCTGAAGTTTTTTTGGTTTTTTTTTTTTGGATGCGAGGCACTCTGAATATCATCAGTGACTGCTGCAAACTATGGGAGCTTCATCTCAAGGACTCAGGAACACAGAACACGGGGAGTCACGAGCGTGTTCTTAACTGGTGCCAGAATATCAGCTCAACTGATTGCTCCTTTGTGTCAGTCTTAGGGCGAGAGTGTGATTCATCACTTCCTTTCTGCTGAATGCTGAAGTGCAGATGCATCTTTATGGGTTAGATTTTACTTCCATCGACGACTAAATGGCATCGTGATCTCATTTGTAATAATGTAAGTTGGGAGTAATTTGGTAAAAGCAATTGACCTACATTGGTACAATTCTTGTGTGAGGTCTTGTCAGATTCAATAGCTTCTCTAGAAACAGTTTTGATCTTAGCAAATACATATGTTTAGTTCCCCAGGAAAACATGTGGATTTCCCCTGCACTGGGGAGCATCTGTGGGTTCTGCTTGTTATTCATCAGTAGAATATTTTAAAAATAAATGAAGACATTTAAACCTTGTGTTCTACATGTGTGAAAGTTCAGGCATGATGTCACTTTCAATGAATTATTAGACTTGACCACCAGCTCACTTCCATTTTGACAGTAATACCATCTGCCATTCTTTTGTACTGTGCTTGTTCCTCTATCTTTGTAACTCTCTTGATGACTACATTGTTTTGATATGCTAGGCCAGTTAAGCTGCAAAAATCTAGTTTAAAAATAGCTGTATGATTTTAAAATGATTTTTTAAAAACTGAAGGAGCACACAAGAAGAAATTGTTTATATATGGTTATAGATCTATTTTTGTCGTTCTATTTCTGGTAAACTGAAGCTGATACACCAGCACAAAAAGGAAGATTTATGTAAGTATAGATATGGAGTCATTTCAGGCTGTGGTCAGGATCATCTTACTGGCATGTCTTTGGGTCACTGGGCCAAGCAGGGTTTGTTTAGGTTTTGTTATGCATTTTTCCTTCTATTTTTTTCACCCCTCTCCGTAGCATTCTTCTTCTGCCAACCTATTTTATTTTGAGAGCAGAATTTCCTCCCTAGTTTCTTCCTTCTTCAACTAATTGATGTCTTTTGCTTCTAGACATCCACTGGGCTGCAAAACTAGCAGTACAGCAGTGTAGAGCTAAATACAGACATTCACAATGTGAAATCTGTCAGTCCATCCCTTGGGCACCAGTCTATGCCTGTTCATGTTAAAACAACTGCCACACACCTTATTGAATCAGGTGCTCTTTGTGCAGCCCGTGCACTGTGTATTTTCTCTGCTCTGTTTGTGCTTGTGCTGATAGGAGTTCATTGCTCAGGCTGCAGGGGAGCCAGCAGCTGCTGTTTGTGCAATTGCCACATACACCACGGATTCAAATGGGAGAGAAATGGAATCAGAGGGATGTAGAGATCCCATATTATCATTTTCTACAATCTCAGAATCTACCAGCCTGGAACTTTCAGGCTGTGCTTTCCTTTGGGACTGACCAGTAGAAAGCTCAGATATTTCCATTTACCTGCCTTTCTCCAAAGCTCAAGCTGTGTTTCTTCAGGAGATGGCAGCAGATGATTCAATAATTGTAAA